>JANKOE010000002.1:53435609-53454172 GCA_026284465.1 Erythroxylum citrifolium | reverse complement strand
AATAAGAGGTATAAAGAGTGATTTTGAGATTATGGAAGATATATGACAAAGGATAGTGAGACTAGAATGGTAAATTTCCAAATGGAAAATTGGGGTGTTTTGGGTTGTATGAGATTGATTAAAGATGAAAGAAATGAAAAAGAGAAATATGGAATGGTTTGTATAAAGAGGAAAAAAAAAGAAATTTGTACCGAATTTCGGATTGGTATTGTCATATGGTTTCCAACGAGATGATGTTATAAGATTCACAATTTCGGATGTCGGATCCGTATTCGATTTATTCTGCTAATTCGAGTTACTTTCGTTTCGTTCGCTTCGAATTCGAAAAGAATCCATTCTTTCGATTTCTGCTTTCGCTTACTTTGTTTCGCTTTTTGTTTCCGTTTCTGTTTTCCGGTTGGGATCCGGTTCCTGAGATCGGGTCCCAACAGTTTTAGTGACTATGATCTTTGAATGAAGTTACTCTTCCCCTTTAAATTAATAGGAGCCTTCTAAGTAAGCATATTTGAAGGAGCCTTCTAAGTAAACACATTCAAAGGAGGCATATTTGAAGGAGCCTTCTAAGTAAACACATTCAAAGGAGCCTTCTAATATCTACAAAAGTAACATAAAAGCTTTGAATAGAGTTAGGTGTCTGATAATCTACACATACCAAGCTATTTTCTTAACAAATAAAAACTATCTTCTAAGAGTGGTTTAGTAAAGACGTTAGCTACCTAATTTTTAGTATTAACATGTAATAATTCAATAGTTCCTTCTAAGACATGATCTCTAAGAAAATGATATTTAACTTTTATATGGTTAGTGCTAGAATGATGCACTGGATTTTTAAATAAATTAGTTTCACTTATGCTGTCACATAATATGGGAATATGACTAAAGTTTAGAGAAAAATCCTAGAGTTAATGTTTCATCCACATAATTTGAGCGCAACAGCTAGCGGTTGCCATATATTCTGCTTTAATTGTGGAAAGTGTTGTGCAATTTTGTTTCTTACAGGACCAAGAGACTAAACATCCAATAAAGAATTGACAATAGCCATTGTGATTTTCCTGCCAACTTTATCATTTGCATAATCTACATCACAGTAGCCAACCATGTTAAATGTATCTATTTTTGGATACCATAGCCTAAGGTCTATGGTTCTAAGAAGATAACAAAAAATCCTCTTGACTACTTGAAGGTGACTTTCTTTAGGATTTAACTGAAAACGTGCACAAAGGCACACACTAAGCATAATATCTGGTCTTAAACTTGTGAGATATAGGAGTGAACCAATCATTCATTTGTATTTTGTTTCATCAGTAGCTTTTCCAACTTCATCCTTATCGAGCATAGTTCCAGTATACATTGGAGTTCCCATAAGTTTGGCATTTTCAAAATGATATTTCTTGATAAGTTCCTTTATATACTTGCTTGACAAATGAAAATTTCTTTTTTTGTTTACTTGATTTGTAATCCAAGAAAGAAGGATAGTTCACCCATCATGCTTATTTCAAATTCTAATCCAAGAAAGAAGGATAGTTTACCCATCATGCTTATTTCAAATTCCCCCTGCATTAAAGCTGAGAATTATTCATAGAAAGATGGATAAATAGCACCAAATATTATGCCATTGACATATATTTAAGTAAATCATTTTCCTTTTTCTTGATAAATAAGGTTTTGTCTACCCTTCCTCTTTCAAATTTATTGTCAAGCAAGAAGTTACTTAACCTGTCATACCATGCTCGAGGGGCTTGCTTTAGACCATACAAAGCTTTTTTCAATTTCATCACATAATCTGGAAGGTTTGCGTCCTCAAAACCTAGAGGTTACTTAGCAAACACTTATTCGTTAATATATCCATTTTAAAAAGCACTTTTGCCACCCATTTAGAATAATTTAAATTTTCTATAGCATGCAAAAGTAAGTAAAATTTTGATAGAGTCCATTCTAATAACAGGAGTGTAAGTTTTATCAAAATCAATACTTTCATGTTAGTTATAACCTTGCACTACAAGTTTAGTTTTATTTCTTGCCACTTTACCATTTTTGTCAATTTTTTTTAGAAATACCTAACGAGTGCCAATGAATGAATTGTTTTGTGGATGAGGTACCAGATCCCAAACTTGATTCCTTTCAAACTGGTTTAGTTCATCTTTCATAGTTGCAATTCAGTTTTCATCAGCAACTACCTCCTTAACAGTTTTTGGTTGTAGTTGTGAAGCAAAAGCAACATATTTATTTTTGAAAGATGCTCTTATTCTTAGGCCTTCTGAAGGGTCTCCCAAAATATACTGAAGTGTATCAAGACTTCTCCATTCTTTTGGTGTTCTTCTGCTATGATTCTCTGGTGTCCATTGAAGTATAGGAGCCTGTTGAGTTGTACTTGGAGAAGGAGCCTTTTCTGTCCTTGCTTCAGAAAGACAATCTTGATCTTGTGAATCTAAAGGCGCTATTGGTACAATTTGAGTTTGTGGCGTATCTTTAAGGACCAAAGGATGCTCTTCGTCATCTGAATCAACAGTTGCTGTTGAGGGTAGTGATTCATCAAATACTACAATCAACAGTTGTTGTTGAGGGTAGTGATTCACTAACTATTACATGTATTGATTATTTTATTCTCTTACTTCTTTTGTTGTAGACCGCAAATCCTTTGCTAATATTGTTGTATCCCAGAAATAGAGCTTCATCATACCTTACATCAAATTTGCCAAGGTTGTCCTTACCATTATTCAACACAAAACACTTGGAGTCAAAAGCTTGAAAATAGGCAACATTTGGCTTTCTTCCTTTCCACAGCTCATACGGGATCTTTTTGAGAATAGGTCTTATAAGAAACTTATTCAGAATGTAACAAGCCATAGACACAGATTTTGCCTAGTAGCTATAAGATAGACCACTTTCACACAGCATGGTCCTTGCTATATCAGCAAGGGTTATGTTCTCTCTCTCAATAACTCCATTCTGTTAAGAAGTCCTTAGACATTAGAAATTATGACACCATTATCATCAAAGAAATCCTCAAATTTTCTGTTGCCAAATTCTCCTCCATGATCACTCTAAATTGAAGTAATGTAGTATCCTTTTTCAATCTGAATTTTTCTGTAAAACTTCTTAAAAACTTCAAAAGCATCATCCTTATTTGCTAGGAATTATGAGTAATACCATTATCATCAAAGAAATCTTCAAGTTTTTTGTTATCAAATTCTCCTCCATGATCACTCCGAATTGAAGTAAAGCAGTATCCTTTTTTAATCTAAATTTTTTTGCAAAACTTCTCAAAAACTTCAAAAGCATCATCCTTATTTGCTAGGAAATAAATCCATGTAAATATAAAATAATCATCTATTATAACAAAATCATAATGTTTACCACTAAAACTTTGAGTTCTAGTAGGACCAAATAAATCCATATGTATAAGCTCAAGTGGTTGGTTAGTAGATACAACATTCTTATATGGAAAGCTACTTCTAACTTGTTTTCCTTTTAAGCGTGCTTCACAAACTTGATTGTTCTCAAAGTTTAAATTTGGTAGAACTCTTACTAATTCATTCTTGGAAAATTTTGATAAAATGTTTATACTAACATGTCCAAATCTTCTATGCCAGATTACCAAGCCCTTTTCTAGAGAAACAAAACACTTAACTTTTTTTAGAAGACATGTCTTCCAATTAAACACAATACATATTCTGATTTCTAGGACCAACAAACACAATGTTATCCTTATTATTATCACATAACTGATTTACACTTAGTAGGTTTTGTTTCAAACCATCAACATAGAGAACATTATCAATAAAAGTAAAGTCTGAGGCACCAATTTTACTAATTCCAGTGATCTTTGCTTTGTTTTTATCTGCAAAGACAACATTACCTCCATCTTTGCTTTTAATATAGTTAACGTGTGATATTTCACCAGTCATAGGTCTTGAACATCCACTGTCAACTATCTATTGATTTTCTCTTGTCACTATTATGAAGCATATCTGTAGAATTTATTATCTCAATTTAGGTACCCAAACTTTTTTTGGTCCTTTCATGTTAGTAGTCTGACCTTTTGGTCTCTAAACATATATCTTAGATAATTTCTTCATTCTACGAATGTTATAAGAGTGACTAATATGTCCATGTTTCCCACAGTAGAAGCATAAAATAGATGAATTAGAGTTACTATCCTTTTTGTCATCTAATAGGTTCATGCCCTTTTGATTAAAGCTACTGTTGTTTTTAAGAAAAAAGTTCTTGTACAACTTAATATTATTATTTTCATCATATTCTATTCCTTCCTTATTAAAAACATCTTTACTATTACCAAGTAATGCATCAAGATTATTCTTTCTATTAACAAAATTACTAAAGATATGATTTTCCCAACAGATTTTCTTTTTCAAGTTCCAGTTCAGTAACCTTTCTTCTAATTGTTTTACTTTTCAAAATCATTCTCAAGCAATGCATTTTTTAACTGAGTCACTTCTTCTTACAAAAATTCTTTTTCAGATACCTTTTGCTTGTAATGAGATATATTTGTAGACAATAGGTTCTTATTCACTGATTCTAATGATTTAATTTTATTTTTCAAAGATGCATAATTGTTTTTAGACTTCTCAGTCTCTTTGAAATACTGCACATTACCTTTTTACACTAAGCATACATTTCATGATATGCATCTCAGAATTCATCAAATTCAATATCAAAGTTAGAACAACATACCTCATCTTCTTCTAAATCATCCATAAGACAAACATTGCTTACTTTTTCAGATTCGTCTTCATAAAAAATTTCAAAATCTTCATCAAACAAAGCTACAATCATGGCTTGCTTTTTAGGTCTTCTATTTTCAGTTTTGTCCTTTTGAAGAACATATAATTTGAGTATTCAATATATTGCTACTGCTGTCATTACCTTTTGACACTGTCTTGGGTGCCTGCCAATTTACCACTGCTTCTACCTTCCTCGGATTAACATGAACCCCATTTTTAGAAATTACATGTCCAAGGAAAACTACTTCATGAAGCCAAAATTCACATTTATTGAATTTTGCATAAAGCTCTCTCTCCCTTAATCTCTGCAACACTATTATGAGATGCTGCTCGTGCTCTCCTTCACTCTTGGAATAAACCAGAATGTCATCGATAAATACTATGACAAACTGATCCAAAAACTCCTTAAAGACCCTGTTCATAAGATCCATAAATGCAGCCGGAGCATTGGTCAATCCGAAGGGCATGACCAGAAACTCATAATGCCCGTAACGAGTTTGGAAGGCTGTCTTGCTTACATCAGACTCCTTGATTCTGAGCTGATGATAGCCTGACCTGAGGTCAATCTTGGAAAAGACCCTTGCTCCCTGCAGCTGGTCAAACAGATCATCTATTCGTGGCAGAGGATACTTGTTCTTAATTGTCACCTTATTGAGTCTCCGATAGTCAATGCACATCCGCCACGTCCCATCCTTTTTCTTCACAAACAGAATCGGTGCACCCCAAGGTGATGAACTCGGTCTTATGAACTCCTTCCCTACCAGTTCCTCCAATTGTTCTTTAAGCTCCTTCAATTCAGCTGGAGCCATCCTATAAGGCGGCATCAAAATAGGCGCGGTACCGAGAATCAAGTCGATGCCAAACTCAATTTCTCTCATCGGCGACAAACCAGGTAAGTCTTCTGAGAACACATATGGAAACTCCCTTACAATCGGTAAATCCTCCAACCTTCCTACATTCACCTCATTGTCCACTACATACGCCAAAAAGGCTTCACACCCCTGGCCCATCATTCTGTCAGCTAGCAAAGCTGAAATAATTTTCGGGGCTGGTATTTTCCTGTCCCCCTTGAAAATCACCTTCTTTCTGTTTCCCAGATCAAACTCCACCTCTTTAAGGCTACAATCCAACTTCGCCTGGTATTTCTCCATGACATCCATTCCCAATATAACATCTAACCCCTTTAGGTCTAGAGGTAGTAAGTCCATTACCAGTCTAGCACCATCAATGAAAAGTTCACAATCCTTATAAACTAGACTAATCACCACCTTACTCCCTAGAGGAGTACTAACAATTAGAAAGTTATCCAAAAGCTCGGAATTCATAGCATGTAAATTCATACTTGAAGACACAAAAGAATGCGTAGAGCCAGTATCAATCAACATATAAACTTCAGAATTGAATAACTGAGCCATACCAGTAACAACTTCAGGAGCGGCTACTGCTTCTTCCCTGGTCATGGCAAACACTCTGGCTTGTGCCTGACCCTGGGCCCTTGGCCTCCCTGAAGGGTTAGACTTCCTCACTGCTCCCGAACTTCCCATTTCATGAACTGATCTGGGTCCCACCATTTCTGCTCTTCTTGGGGCTTGCGACTGCAACCCCTCTTGCCTGACTACCTGGGGACAATCCTTGATCATATGCCCCTTCTTGCCACATCCGAAACAAGCTCCAAGCAACTTAAGACACTGCCCTTTATGAAATCTCCCGCAATACTCACATTGGGGATTCAGAAATTTGCTTCTTCCTGGGCCTCCCACACTCGAGGCCTACTCTGAAACTGCCCTAAATGACTTGCTCTTGGCAGGGCCACTACTGCCCACCTCACTTTGAGTGTGATAGGTCCTGGTGGTCCTCTTCCTACTCACTTCAGACCTGATATTCTCCAGCTTCTCAGCCTGGAGTGCTGCATCTACCAGCTACTGGTAGTCACGGAAATTGTGGATCACCACCTTCTCCCTGATCCCCAAGTGCAGTCCCCCTTCAAACTTGCGGCACTTATCGACTTCATTTGCCACAATGTTTGCCGCATACCGAGACAGCTGAGTAAACTTCAACTCATATTCGCTCACACTCATCTCCCTTTGTGTGAGATTCAGAAACTCTCTGACCTTCTCTTGGACATAAACCATCGAGAAGTACTTCCTCTGGAAGGCTTCCAAGAATTTCCTCCATGGCAGTAGCGGAGGCATAACCTGACTGTTGGGCACTGACTCCCACCAGTGGAGTGCATCCCCTTGCAGCAAACTGGCTGGATAATCCAGCTTCTCTTCGTAAGAGCATTTCATCTGATTTAGGACCCTCTCGGTCCTCTTCAGCCATGCCTCAGCCTCCTTGGAATTGGTAGTCCCACTAAAGTCAACAGCCCCATACTTCCAGAGCTTATCATACTGGAGACTCCGATCCACCGGAACTGGCACCGGCACTTGAGACCCTTGGCCCATGGCGTAGGTGAAAGCTTGGGCAAAGGCTTGGAAAAATTGGGGATCCATTTGAGGCATCGGAGGGGGCGGTGGAGGCACCTCATGCTGCACATTTGGTGCCTCAGAATCAGAAACAGGGCGTGTCCCTGCATCCTGCAGAACATGCGATCCATCTGTACTTCCCTGATGCGAGCTAGATCGAGCTACAGCTCCTCGAGTCCTTTTTCGAGGCGGCATTGTTTGCTCCTTCAAGTTAAAATCATTTAAAACCTTTAGTTCATGTAAAACAAGTTCAAATCATGTAGAACAATTTAAAAAATTCAAGTTGCTCATAAAAAAAATAATGCGTGTGATTTATTTAAAACAATGCATGTGGTTCATGTAAAATAATGCATGTTGACTTTATCCTTGAAACCACCCACTAAGGTTCCTAGGAGATCATTAAACCTAGTCGCTCTGATACCATAACTGTTGGACCCTGCTCCCGGAGTCCAACACTCGGAGTCTTAAAACCTTGTGCTGAAAACTCTGAAGGGTCACTTGCTGTCAAATTACTTTGGTGGTGAGCGTACACTAGTCAATCCTCAAAATCATAAGTTGACTTCTTCATAGAAATTGTAACTTTAAGCCTCTAAATTGACTTGAAACAAGAATGACCTCAAGCGGAGCTCTATAACTCAAGATATGTTCAAAAATACCTAACTGTGTTCAAGCCCTAAACATACTCTCATAATCGACCCCTAACTTGTTTTCCATCAAACTCTCTCAATTTAGCTCCAAAGGACACTATTTTTCATAGAGGGATAGCTACATATCCTAGGAATCCATTGGTCTAAGAAGTACCTCAATTGGAGCACGGATGAGGGAATTATGCCCTAAACAATGGACCATGTTCATGCTCAAATTAAATTTTGATCTCTCTTGGCGTGAATGTCATAACTTTTAATCTAGATGTCGGATTGAGTTCGTTTTTGCACCATTGGAAAGAAGACATCTAGAGCTACAACTTTCCTAAAGACCACAAAACCCAATTCTGCCTCTAAAATACTCAAAATGCACAATCTTCCCAGTGCATGTCCGTTTACGAACATGCATGTACGTTTATGTCCGTTTAAAGGACATGCATGTCCGTTTAACGGACATGACTCGAGCTTTGGAGGCCATTTTGACCCGAGAGTGTCCGTTTAACGGACATGAAGTGGCCAAAGGGTGTTTTTCCACCCGAGAGTGTTCGTTAAACGGACATGCGTGTTCGTTTAACGGACATGGGGATTTCCCAAAGTCCCCATGCCACTCCAAAGCTTGCCCAAAACCTGTCCAAACATCATGAACACTTATACTCTTCCAAAATTCATCTATTCCATGCCAAAACACTTCATAATCTCTTAAACACCAACTTCAACTCATCCAATTCTCAAACCCTAATTTAAAATAATTCATCAAACTACAACTTTCAAAACATATATTCAAGCTATCAACCAACACAACCTAAACAACCATCTTCTAGGTATAACATGTATATCTATCCATTAAACCTCCAAACATCACAAACTTGATGCCATCGAAAAGATTAAAGGATCTCCTACAACATCCAAGAAGACCACTTTCACTAACTCTACACAATTTTCCAGATTTTCCCCTTGAATTCCACATGTACAAACCAACCCACATGAAAACTGGAAATAGCAAAAGTAAAAACTTGAATTGGCATAAACATCCTTAATGCATATATATTTCATTTACATCAAATCCAATATTTTACAATGCTTTAAAGGGCATTTCAAGCCTCTTACAACATGAGCCAAAATAGAACTTACAGTAGCAATTGATTTTCTTAAAATGCAACCTAAAGCATTGTTTACAAAAATTAACTTGAAATATAAAAACAAAACAATCTCATTCCTCGAGATCGCGCTCTTCACCTGGAGATGGGACAGGATAAGGGGGGTGAGCTTTCGCTCATGGGTAACACATTTATACTCGGTAATAAGTAGGAAAACCATTTCAAACATGCTTTTATCATAACAATTCTTACAAAAATATGCATTTTTTAAACTTTGTCAAACAATCACAAATTTCACATACAAACATCATTCAACTTGTGATGACATAAAGACATACAAACACATCATAAACACATCATGAATGGCTTGGTAAGTCCACAATTCATGAAGAACTACACAATTCCATAAAATGGCATTGTGTAGTCGTAAACTTGAGGAGTCCTAAAAGGAACTCCGTGCCTCTTGCGGGCAGGCGGGCTAAATCTATTCTTGGTCGACGTGCACGTGACTTGTTCTTGGGTGGACTTGACCTAACCCATATAACATGAAATTCATACATAAAAACTGGGTTTTGTTTTGAAATCATGTTTTCATGCATATGTCATATTCCACAATCACATTATCAAACCAAATAATATAAACCATGCTTAATTTACTCAAATCAAACAACCATAAGACAATTTCAAGCAATATGGACTTAATTCCTGCATTCTCACACAACAACCAATATAAAACAATTCTTAAACATTCAAAACATATTAAAAGCTCATTTTCAAAAGTAGTTGAGAAAGCATTTATTTCATTTAACCTATTAACACAAATATAAATATGTAACCCACCTTAATCCTTGCTTAAATTCTTGTTCAATGGAGTCCCTCTTCTTGCTCTTATTCCCTTCCTTGCCCTTCTTGAATGTCTTCAATCAAACATAAAATTCCCAATTTAATAAAACTCAATCGAAAAACCTAACTAGCCCAACACATGAAATTGATTGTAGAAACACTAAACCCATCTATTTCTTAAGCTTTTCAACCCATAATCCATCCAAAAGCTAAAACTTGAACATATGACTTACCTTGAATCTTCACCCAATCAAGGGGTTTCTTGTAACAATTTGAAGCTTGAACTCTCCTCTATCTTTTTCCTCTTTGAAGTTTCCCCAAAGATCCCCTTAATCACTTAGAAAATCAAAGACCTAGGTTTTTCTTCTTTTTCTTCTCTTCTTTCCCTCCTTTCACGACAACTCTCTCCTCTCTTCTCTCTCAATTTCGTCCCTCTCTCTTCTTTTCTCACCTAAGCCAACTCATTTATCTTCCTTTATATACTTCCACTAAGTCACTTAAGCCCAAAGCCCAATAGCCCATTTGGATTTAATGAAAAGCCTTGTCCATTAACATCTTAAATAACTTCTTCACTTAAACCCATAGGTCCATTATTTCCTTAAGCCCAACTTACCTTTAATGAGCCCTTACCCCTACTAACACATTAATTACCTTAGCTCATACCACCTAACACATTAATGCCATCTTACTAATTAATGTCAACTTAATTTAATCTTTCAGGGCTCCAATTTAAACGAATTATGCTTAATAAAATAAAATAAGATAATAAAAAAATCAGAGGCTAACACGTAAAGAGTAAAGTGCTGGCCAAACAAATTTCTCCATTCTAATGATTCGAACTCAAAACCTTTAGTTAAGGGATAAGAGTTCTGAAGTATTCACAATAAAAATATCAGAGACAACACATGGCGTGGGGACCCATTTGCGGTGTCAGCTTCCCACTTTTTTATTCCTCTCCAAGGTTATCAGCGTCAGGAGCTGAGAGCCTCTAGAAATACCTATTTAAGCAATTAACATACATATCCTTTCCCGTTCCCATGCAGCCAACCTCACATGAAACTCCTTCCTCTGACGAATCTTCACCCTTGAAAGCAGCTTAATCGGCCGTTATAACATCATGTGCAATTTACTGGCTGGGATTCTGGTGTCGTTATCTCCAAAGTTTAATAAATCGTTATAAATGAAAATTCTTTAAATCAAATACGAGTTTTTATTTATGTGCACGGTTGTTGATGGAGATCGATTCTTGGTTCATGGTGGACCAAGCGGTGTCTCATTCGTACAAGTGAATGTATTGTGTTGGCTAGGAACAAAAGAACATTCCTTTTATCAGATTTCACTTCAATCAATCGGCTATGGAAGTGGGTTTGCAATTACAGAGGCCATTGAGTTGGAGAACTGTCTTTCATAGCAGAACTCGTTCAGAAATCAAACCTTTTCTTGGGTCCTTCCCATCTATCAGAACAAACCAGTTTTTAAGTGTAAGTGCTTTTGGATTTCTACGTTTGGTATGATGTTTCACTCATTTCAGCTATGCATGTGCCATCTTGTTCCGCCTTTAATATGTGCTTATGTTGATTGCTGCTGGTCTTTTTTTTTTTTTTTGGTTGAATTTGCAATTCAAATTTGCGCGCAAGTTACGCGCTGAGTATGTTCACTTCCGGTGATGTTAATTGAAGGTTTCCGCTCTCTGGCTACGAGGATTTCGTTGTCCGCAGTACGCAGTGTCATTGAATTGGCTGTTTTGAGTCATCACAGTGATTTTAGGCCCCAACTCTAGTCGCTTGATTACTGAAAAATTAATAGGATTATGTTTTGCCGCCTGTATTCTTTGATTACAGAATCTTTTATTTCAATTTTTTTCTTTCAGCTTACTTTCTGGCAACATGGGCACCTAGGCAGTGAAGTGATTGCAAGTGCAGGTAGCTTTTTCTCATTAAGATGGTTTGCAGGATCAGAATTTAAAACTCTATTTGGTCATTCTTGTCATAATATCATTATTCTTTCACTCTATGCATGTTCAGATTTTTCTAAGAGGAGGCAAAGAAAAAAATCAACTGCAGGACCAGATAGTTCTGCTCCAAAGGGATTCACACCAAAGACATTTGTTGGAACAAGCACCCCGAAAAAGGATTTGAATAAAGATGAAATTAAGGAAGATTCAAGTACCAAAACACCTACTGATACTGTGGATCCCTGCAAGGGAGTGCTAAATATAAGACCTGATAAGGAGCAAGAAAGTGAATTGCCTCAGGAGAACAAGGTCCATGAGGAAAAGAAAACACACCCAGTATCTTTGATTGCCAACAAAGTGAGTGTTCCTGAAAGTGATCAAGCGGATGGAACCATTGTAAACACCAGCCAGTCTGACAACATGAGGGATGACACCTTTGTAAGAAAGGGAAGTGTTGAATCAGATAAGCAAACATCGGAAGATGCTATGAACATGAAGCTGGAAATGGATAAAAAGTTAAGGAAACAAGAAATTGAGAAGCTTGCTGAAGAAAACTTCTCAAAGGAAAAGAAATTCTTTGTTTATCCTCAGGTGGTAAAACCTGATATAGATATAGAAATGTTCCTCAATAGGAGTCTCTCTACACTGAACAAGGAGCCAGATGTCTTAATCATGTGCGCCTTCAATGATTGGAGATGGAGATCTTTTACTAGAAGGCTAAATAAGACCCAACTAAATGGTGATTGGTGGTCTTGCCAGATTCATGTTCCAAAAGAAGCATATAAGATGGATTTTGTGTTCTATAACGGCCAAAACGTTTATGACAATAATGACAAGAATGATTTTTGCATACCTATTGAAGGTGGAATGGATGTGTTTGCATTTGATGATTTTTTGCTTGAGGAGAAGCGTAAGGAGTTGGAGAAACTAGCAAAAGAGCAGGCAGAAAGGGAAAGAGAAGAGGAAGAGCAAAGGCAAAGAGAAGCAGAGAAGGTTGCAAGTGAAGCTGATAAAGCACAGGCGAGGACAGAAATTGAAAAGAGACGTGAAGCATTACAACAGTTTATGAAGAAGGCTGCACTGTCAATTGATAAGGTGTGATTATTTTGCATAATATCTATTCTTTCTAATAATAGAAGCATGGTTAAAAAGGCACTTTTGGTTTTCATTTGTTGAATTGTTTTAGATAGACAAAAGTTTTGGAATACTCCTATAGCAGTATCACAATTTGTTTCTTTTTTTATAAGGCTAAAAAAAGAATGCTTCATGATTTTAATTTCATTTGCAGAATGTTTCATTGGTTGTTATTGCATCCTGTTTTGTGATATGATTTCTTCTCCTTTGGTGCAATAATTTTTCTGCAGTTATTGTGCCTGATCGTGCTTTTGTCTTGGATTGGGTCTTTACTGATAGTCCACCTCATAGTGCAAGTGTTTATGATAACAATAGACGCCAAGATTTCCATGTCATTGTCCCAAAAACTATTCCTGAAGACTTGTATTGGGTTGAGGAAGAGCACCAGATCTACAGAAAGCTTCAGGAAGAGAGGAGGTTGAGAGAGGAGGCTTTTCATGCTAAGTTGTGTGCAGATCATGTTCCATACAAAGCTACGAGGTCAAATTCTAGGATTAGTAAATATAAAAGAGATTCAAGTTTTTGATGTTTTCTGAGTTTGTTTATTGATTATATTCTTGGATATTTGATGAGGCCATGGACTTGCCCCTAAAGTTGGGTATGATGTCTCTCCAAGTGCTTCTCGTGTTAATGACAAGTTGGCTATGGCTATTTGTGGTTTTATTTGACAATTAATGGTGATCTACCATTTGTAAATTGATGAGTTTAATAAAACCTGGTCTTCTTTCTAAATGCTACTTCTGATATTCAAAAGTCTGAAATCCCAATTTCTGTTCTTCTTTTTTTTTATACAGGTTGAAAAAACAGCACGTATGAAAGCTGAAACTAAAGAGAAAACCTTTAAAAGATTTTTGCTATCTCAAAAACATGTAGTCTACACCGAGCCTCTTGATGTTCAAGCTGGAAGTGATGTTATTGTTTTCTACAATCCTACAAGCACGATTCTGAATGGAAAACCTGAAGTTTGGTTCAGATGTTCTTTTAATCGTTGGACGCATCGCAGAGGCCTATTGCCACCACAAAAAATGGTACCTGCAGATAATGGTCCTCATGTGAAAACAACTGGTTAGCATATGGCTCTAGTTTTGTTTTCTGTTCTCCTATTTGAATTCTTAAACATAATAATACCCTTTTTGATATTGTTGACATATTAATACTATCTATTTTGTCTTTTCACATGTTTGTATGTATAATATATGTTGGTGACTTAATTTAACCTAATCCATTACTTCTACCCAAAAGACATGAGTGTTATTTCGTTATAATATATGCATGTTATTAGAGTTTTGATGTTTGATTCTGCAGCTTGTGAAAGTGATATTTGAAATGGTAAAAACTTTTATGTATTGGTTAAAATTAATTCGTTTGACAGAACCCCAAGAAAGTGTTGATGATAGCTTAAACTTAATTCAAAACTCAAATATGTGGGTAGACTAGAAAATTTTGATTATTTAGTTGCCATTTTAGATTCTTAGGACCCAGATGATCCAATTTGTTTGAGAAAATATTGTTGATCTTTGACAAGTTATGGGAAGTCTGCCAAGTTTTGAACATACATAACGTGATGATATTGTGGGGGAATTTATAATTGTGAGCCTTTATCGTTCTATGCAAGCATGTGCTCTGTATTATTATGTTAGATATGGTACTTTGTTTTTACATATTTACCTTATTTAGGTTTTCACTTCTATAAATGCTTATGTTATATTTTTCAGTTTATAGTTCACTTGATTTTTGCTACTTCGCTAATAGTTCTTGTTTATGGTGCACTTAAATTGCAAAATTAGACAGCTCATAACATGTGTTTTTCTAAATGTCATACCTAATTGTATGTCCCAAAGTTGCAAGTCAATTTGATGTCAAACCATATTAATTGTGGTCTCTTGCACGGTGTCTTACTATATTAAGAAACATGTTATTTGGTATGCTTAAATTAGTCAGTGGAAAATGTTTATGCAGTCAAGGTCCCACTGGATGTCTACATGTTGGATTTTGTATTCTCGGAGAGGGAAGACGGTGGAATCTTTGACAACAAAGATGGTATGGATTATCACGTACCTGTATTTGGAGGGATTGTGAGAGAGCCACCTATACACATTGTTCATATAGCTGTTGAAATGGCCCCAATAGCAAAGGTAGCACATTTATACCAGATGTTTGTTTACCTCAAATTTTTTATACTATTCCTAACTATTGAGCACTTAACACATTTTATACAAAAGCCCACTAGCTCAAAGTTTGTAGATGTAGTATATTCCACCTCCTTTTGCTGAAAGTGGAGTCTAATATTGAACTAGGATGGGAATAATATGGTTTGAGTTTAGACACTCTAGGTTACCAAGGCTTTCATTATGTCAAGGGATTATTTAGTCCAAAAGGTTAAACAATTAGGTGAAACTCAAGAATGAACTAAATATTATCTGTAAATATTTTAGTATCACGCAAGTAAAGGTTATTTACTATTGTGGTGCCGACCATTAGAGTGTTAGATGCTCTATCTTTTTTTATGTTTCTAATGTACAATATTACATGGTAAGAAGGAACAAAGAAGAGAGAGAAGATAATTGGAGGAGAAGAAAAGAGAGCAAGAAGGAATGGAAACTTACAAAGATATGGGGAGATATAGGGACGAGGTAATAATATTATGATTTTTGATAGTAAAGAGTGTTTATAAGTGGTACAACATATCTCTATCTTATAGTGATGCCTTGGCTGAAGACTAAACTAATGAAATTATTAGTACTTTGAGACGTAACTAGTTTTGAAATAAATGTTTAGCCTAAACTTTATATTTAATACTTACCTCTTAGGGATTTAGCCGAAGCTTTTTCCTAATTATTATTATTATCGTATTATTTAGTTTGTTACTTATTTCATATTTTATTTATTATTATTATTATTATTATTTTTACATGGATGATTCAAAAACAGTCTCTTTACTAGTTAGGGGTAAGGTTGTAATAGACCCTTAATTGAGAAAGTTTATAAAAGGAAGAAGGGGCACGTGGGGTTGAAGGTATATTCTAGAAGACAGAGAGAGGGGCTGCTGCAGGGGGAAAAAGGGAGGACAATCCTAACTAACTTGGCAGCAGTAGGGCCCATTTGGCAGGAAAGAGAAGGTGGTATTTTTGCGGAACGTGAGGTAAGAAATGGGCAGGAAAAAATAGACTGAAGTTGGGAGAGTGGTTAGCCTCTTGAAAGCTAACCAAAAGGAGGGAGAAGGCGCTATCCGTTCAGGGAGTTCTTGGAGGAGAAGGGCCAGGAGGAGTTTTGTGAGCATACATTACTGCTATATTTCTTTTCTTTCTGTTTCTTGATCTAGAGTCTAAAGAACACACTGTCATTTACTTACTAAGCACCGGGTATACTAGGTGTTTGGATACTACTCACAGAACATATATAGATAAAGATTGCTAGTGTTCTATCAACTTGGTATCAGAGCAAGAACGTGGGGCATGGTGAATACCAGAATGAAGGCTAGAGTGGATCAAGGAGAAAAGGAGCTAGGTTCGATGAAGGGGGATATGACCGAAATTAAAGGGTGGTTGATTGAACTAAGGGACTCGATGGCCAAAATGGAAGAAATGGGTAGAAGGCCAGGGAAGGAACCCATGGAGGAACCTTCGGAATCCAGAGCTGAAGGAGGAAGAAGAGAGATGGCTGAGGAGACGCGCAACCGTGAGAGATTCCAGAAACTAGAGCTGCCCATCTTTGAGGGAGATGATCCGGTTGGGTGGTTGTTCAGGGTGGAGAGATATTTTGACATAAATGGGGTGACAGACGTAGAAAAACTGGAGGCGGCAGCAGTGTGTCCAGAAGGGAAAGCTCTCAATTGGCTCCAATGGTTGGAGGTGAGGAGTCCACTACGTACCTGGAGAGAGTTCAAGAAGGAACTCCTGGAGAGGTTTCGACACTCTCAACAAGGGGACCCGTATGAAATGCTTATGGCGCTGAAACAGGAAGGGACCGTGACTGAATATAGAGAAAGGTTTGAAGCCCTTTCAACCACAGTGAGGGAAGCTTCCAATGAGTGCTTGATGGGAGCTTTCAAAAATGGGTTGAAGGTGGGAATAAGGGCTGAGCTACGGCTAATGAGGCTTGACAACTTAAAGGGGCTTATGGATTTGGCCCAAAGAGTGGAGGAAAGGAACCAAACCATGGAACAAGCTCAAGAGGAACATTTAGGTAAGCATTGGAGGGGCTGGGCAAATCAGAGGGGAGCTGAACCCAAAGGCAATTGGAGCCGGGTCACAGGTCAAAATGACCCAAGTAGGACCACTAGCTACTTTCCCAATCGGGCAGCAGAGACAAGGAAGGACAGCCCACTGCTACCTTCAGGGATGGGTTCAAACAACGTAGCATCCCGAACCAGTAGTGCTACTCCAACTACTGGGGCTTATTGGCGACTCACAGAGGCTAAGGTTGCCAGGAAGAGAGCATTGGGGGTCTGTTTTAAGTGTGATGAGAAGTATAGCCCCACCTATGTCTGTAAAAATAAGCAACTTAGTGTGCTTCTGCTGCAACCCATCGATGAGAAGGGAGACAGGATCCTTGAGGAGGATAATTCCGAAACAGAAGAAGTGCTTGGGGAGGAAGAAAATGAACCTACTACCCAGGAGCTGTCAATGAATTCGGTGGTGGAAATTACCACCAATAACACTATGAAGTTATTGGGGAGTTGTATGGGAGAAAAAGTCCTCATATTGATTGACAGTGGGGCATCACATAACTTAATCACTTCAGAAACAGTAGAAAGGCTGAGGATTGAGACCAAAGAAGTGAGAATATTTAAGGTTTCGCTGGGGGATGGATATAAGGTAAAGGGAAACAAGCAGTGCCCCACCGTGGAGGTGAACTTGCAGGGAATGGAGAATAAGCAGCCGTTCTATGTGTTTGAAATGGGGGGAGCCGACATGGTCCTTGGCATTGAGTGGCTGAAGTCCTTGGGAGAAGTGAGAGTCAATTGGAACCAATTAACAATGAAGGTAAAACAAGGTAGAAATAGAGAGGTTGGTTCGGGAAATGTTGATGGCTGGTGTGATTCGGCCCAACAAGGGGCCTTTTTCGAGTCCAGTACTATTGGTGAAGAAAAAAGATGGGAGTTGACAGTTTTGCGTAGATTATCGGGCTTTAAACAAGATAATACTATCGGACAAGTTTTCTATACCAGCTATTGATGAACTAATTGATGAATTGGGAGGCTCTAAACTATTTTCCGAGTTGGATTTAAAGTCGGGATACTATCAAATCCGGATCAAGGCCAGAGATGAGGAGAAAACAGCTTTTAGAACTCATCAAGGGCACTATGAATTCTTAGTGATGCCTTTTGGCCTCACCAACACCCCCTCTACATTCCAATCACTTAGGAATGACATTTTTCATGAGCAATTAAGGAAGTTTGTGTTGGTGTTTTTTTACGATATATTCGTATACAGCCCCGATGAAGATTCCCATTGGAAACACTTGAAGGAGACCTTAAGAATACTCCAAGACAGTAAATTGGTGTTAAACCTCAAGAAATGTGTGTTTGCTAGATCCCGGCTGGAGTATCTTGGTCATATCCTATCGACTGAAGGAGTGCTAGCGGACCCCGAGAAATTGGCTGCCATGGACAGATGGCCAACACCTAAGAATCTGAGGGCATTACGGGGATTCCTTGGCTTAACGGGATACTACAGGAG
>JANKOE010000002.1:53418845-53435509 GCA_026284465.1 Erythroxylum citrifolium | reverse complement strand
AATTAGAGTCTAAAGAACACACTGTCATTTACTTACTAAGCACTGGGTGTACTGGGTGTTTGGAATACTACACAACAGAACACATATAAATAAAGATTGCTAGTGTTCTATCAACTTTGTGTTCTATCAGGTTGTTAAGTGTTTTAACTATCTTACAACACCAAGGAGCTAGAATATAGCAAAGCCTTTTAAGGCATGGGCAATCTTCTATCCGACTTTTGGAGTAGAGTTAGGCTAAGTTTAATCAAATATAATTATCAAAAAAAAGTTTAATCAAATATAAAAATTTCAATCAAGCATTGCAGTGTTTGCATGAGAATAAAAAGACAGGCTAACAATTTCATATTATTCATATTCCAAATTAGAGTAAATACAAGTAGTAGAAAGTTCTAACTTATATAAAAGATAACTTATATTGTTTTTATATTGTTAGATTCTATGGAAAAGTTGTTTGGTTGTACTTTTAAAGGAGTAAAGAAATTGACCCTTTATGTTCTTTAATACTTTTTATTGTATTTTCGAATATGCATTCTTCCTACCTCTATAAGAGATCAGTTGTGATGTAGGACGAACAAAGGACATGCTGACAATGTGATAAAATATGTATAAATTGTAAAATTTAGAGATTGCTAAAAACTTTTAGTGTCATGGGATATAGGGTTTTAAGGGTGTAATTTATGAAATAAATAATTAATAAAATGATATAATTAGAATTCCTCTTGTGATTTGTATCACACTTAAGATTTGAAAGAGACCAAATTATTGGAATCACAGTAACAGATATCTAGAAAATATTTCTGAAGTTTACGGATCTCATTTTATAACATATCATTTGGCCTAACTTGACGAGAGTTGTTCGCTAGTTGTCTCTCAACGACACCCTAACTTTAGGTTCACATTCTTCAAGATCTTGTGCCTCTACAATTTTTTTTTGGAAAAAATATAATGAATTAGGCCTTAAAGGCAATCAAGAGTTATATACAAGCTACAAACAGTTAGAAATAATCTACACAGAGCATTACTAACTTGTTAAGACTTAGCTATAACAAGACTAAACCACCACCTCTCAGGGCAAGTATAAGGTGAGCACCGAGCCACCCCAAAATTGTAGTCACGGGCTGTCTTATTATTTATATGCTGCTTCCCAGCATGGTTTAACCTTTGGTGCACATGGGAGCTTCTTCAACCCTCCCCTTGATCCGATTAATGGTATTAGTCGACTCAATGTCAATTCAATTGCCTTACCAGTGAGAGTCTTCATGTTAATTTTAATTTAGAGATGGATCTATAATGAAAGTATATGGCTTCTTCCCCACATAAACATCAAGAACACAAGTAATCACAAGCATTAACTTGTCATTATTTATGAATTTTATTTGTATATCCACCAACTAAAAAGGTATCACACAACCCTTGACATATTAAGACTACAAATACAGCTCCACTTTTAATGCTAATTGATAAGCATTTATAAGAATGTAAATCCTTTGCACTCTAAGTTCTTTCCAAATTTCTGCTGGTAAACTATTCAATGAGATATGAGTTATCTTTAAGACTCCATTCCATCACATTGAGTGGAACGGTCATCAAACTTCCTCCTATACTGTGTAATAGTCATAGCTCAATTGCGAAACATATTAAGTTGATCTTGAAGGTCATCTTGGTAATATTAAGGCAGTTATTTAGCCCTTAGCTTTAGCTTCATCTCTTCCCAATCAATAGTTAGTGGCTGTCCTGTTTTATGCAATCTATCATCCACTATTCTCCACCAAATTTTTGCATATTCAATAAGTTTTATCTCTGCAAGTCAAACCTTTCAATCGTCCAACATTTGAAACAATCAAAATAATCATCCCTGCCCACCATCCAATCTAAACATAGATGCGGATCCATCTTTCCTATCAAATACTTCAATAAGTGCTTTCTTAGTTATGTCACCAACCATGTTAGGTCATTTAATTCCTTTTTATCTCAGGTTCTGCGTAAGTATGCAACAGTCTGTGTCTGAGAAGATGTGAATATATCAGTTTGTAAGTGAAGTTGGTCTTAAAGCTTCAATACTAGTACAGTTGTGGTGTAATAATCAAGTTACTCTTTATATAGCTTCTAATCATATGTTTTATGAACAAACTAATACATTGAAATTGATTGTCATTTCGTTCATGAAAAGGTGCAACAAATCTTGTTCTCCACAAGATACGTAAAAAGTAGATAGGATTGTTAGTTTTGACCGGGCCATGCATGGCACAAAGTCAACAGGACAGGTCTAGGTTGACCAAGTTTCGAGTTGGATTCAAGTCTAGGCTGCTGACCCAGCCAATCCTGAAATGTCTGATCCAAAATGCCAAAATGGCAAAATGTCATTTTGGTTAGTTATACCAAAACGACATCATTTCTGTAGTAGTTTTCGATTCGGCCTATTGTCATAAAACTGAAAAACAAGTGGGAAATATTTTCACAAAGCCTATAAATGGGGCTCGAGTCAATTATATTTATAACAAGCTGGGCCTGATTATATATGTGCTCTAGCTTGGGGGAAGAGTTGCAAAATGCATAAATTAAATAAGCTTAATTATAGGGATCCTAATTAGTATACCTTCAATTTGCATATATATATATATATGTATGTATGTATGTATCATTACTTATAAATAATTCATCTTTTTTTTTTCTTGCTTGATTTTGTATGTAGAAGAATTCTTCTAGAAAAGAAGCTTTACACTTTAAAAGATCAGTTCAGTTTCATTTCTTAAAGGTTGAAAACAAATCCTAAACTAGCAAAGACAAATTAAAATAGAAATACTTAATTTCTAATAAGGAAAATTGAAAAATAGAAATACTTAATTTCTAATAAGGAAAATTGAACTAATTATATTTTTCATCAAATTGCATCATGAGCAAGAAGTTGCAAGTTGCATTCTGTGCATCTTTTCTTGTCACCTTCTATTAAGTCTTGACAAGTTCACCAGACATAATTCTTACTTTCAGATTCCTGTCTTGTGAAAATTGTGTATAGGTTGGTGGCCTTGGTGATGTGGTTACCAGTCTTTCCCGTGCTGTGCAAGACCTTAATCACAGTGTGGACATCATCCTTCCCAAGTATGACTGTTTGAACCAAAGCCATGTAAGCATGACTTCTCTCCAGATTATTCAGCTTAATCTTTATGCTATTGTCATTAATTTTGCACATAATTGTTGTCGTTAAAAAGTAAGTTTTATCTAATAGAAGCTGCCAACTACAACACTTTGTGATTAAAATCTTTTACGGCTGTTTGAGATGAAAAGTGTTTAGGTTGTTCACTTGCCGCTTCACACTATTTTTTCCATATACCATACCACATGCTTGCTCGGGTATGGTTGTGTTTCTGAAGAAATATTCATATCATGCAATTTGTTGTTTCACGAGCATCATGGATGCTAAAAAATTATGGTGTTATTGTCAAGATGGAGTTTTTGAATATTCTCTGAAAGCATCGTATATTGAATACCACTCTTAACTGTAACATGATTTGGTTTAGGTAAAGGATATGCAGTTCCAGAGAAGCTATTCATGGGGTGGGACTGAAATTAAAGTATGGTCTGGGAAGGTGGAAGGCCTTTCTGTCTACTTTTTGGAGCCTCAGAATGGGTAAATTCTTTGTTTAGATGCAGTGTGAAAAGTTATGTGGTACTATGAATTTATGTTTATCTGCTTCCATTTATGAGATAAATTTGCTGTCATTTTCTGTTGATTCTCTGTCTCTTTCACTCTCTGTTCTTATGGTCTTGCATTCTATACTAAGCTTAATTCTCTCTGGTAGTGATTTAGTGACTTTAGGGCCTGTACTGGAACTTGTCCGCTCTATTGGGGATGCTAATGTTGAAAAAGATCAAAACACTTGACAATTGCTTGGTATTTGTATTCATCTTCTTCAAGATAAAGTCACATCGTTTCTTTAAGGCATTGCATTATCCAATTCAATGTATTGGTAATGAAATTGAAAGGACCAAGAGCTATGGCATTGAACAGTAGAATCATGGATTTTCCGCATTGCGATATCGTTGTTATGGATCCATTATTTTACTCTATGTAATTTCTTTCTGACTCTAAACGTGCTGAAGAAATTATCAGCATCATTCCTTCTTCCGATTTTTAAATTTTTATAATATCTTATTTGTGTGACAAAAAAAAACTCATTTTGGCTTGAGCTCAATCTCTTGCTTCAATTTTTACAACTAACACACTTTTTAAAATAACAATTTCAACTATTTTGGCTAAGAACCTACTCATGTCATCTAGTTAATGAAAAGAAAGCTCACAGATAACCTCCTATTCTATGTGTATGTCTGCCCCTGTGCTCTGCATCATTGTTATATCCCACCAATTTTAGTTAGTGCAAATGGCAAGTCTGAGGGATCTCCTACTGCATTTCGTTTTGCAGAATGTTTTGGAAAAGATGCATATACGGATGCCAAAATGATGGGGAGAGGTTTGGTTTCTTCTGCCATGCGGCCCTTGAGTTTTTACTCCAGAGTGGATTTCACCCGGTAAAGTTCCACTAGCCACTGGTAAATAAGATTGATTTGTCATATGATATTCACTGGCATTTCAATGATGAAAGAAATATGGGAAGGCAATAATTGTTGTAGCAGTATAGGGTCATAGTAACTCAATATTTTAATTTTTTCATCAAAGTTTCTTGGCAAGTCATTGCTTTAGGAATGCTGCATTTTTCTCTTCTTTAAGATAACTACTAATGCCATGGCAATATCTACCATAATATCTTAAGGCAAATAAGTAATTTACGCATATAGAACATGTAAGAAATCAGGGAAGGAGAAGCAAGAATTGCTGGTTAGGAAGCTCTAGTAACTTAGTCTACAAATAGGTCAGTATTCACTATTTTCTGTCTAAACCTGCAAATTAGAATTTTAAATTGATTGTTCTTGATCTATGCTAATGGCTGCCTCATAATTGCAGGATATCATTCATTGCCATGATTGGTCTAGTGCACCAGTTACATGGTTATTTAAGGATCATTATATGCACTATGGTCTTAGTAAAGCTCGAGTGGTCTTCACTATTCATAACCTTGAATTTGGGGCAAGCAATATTGGAAAAGCTATGGCATACGCTGACAAGGCTACAACTGTGAGTTAAAGCATCATATTTGTTTTCACTTTTCAATCAAATTGCGTAGAGAAAAATAATAAATGCAAGGAACTTGAATTTGCTTATGATACATAAGAGGGTTTGCAAAACCATTGTCCTGTGTTTTCATCTTTTATCTCTAATATATATCTTAAGATGGGGTATTTGTGAGATATGATCACTTTTCTCTTTCCTATTTTATGCTGTTGAATTTACAGGTCTCCCCCACATATTCAAGGGAGGTTGCTGGAAATCCTGTAGTTGCTCCTTATCTCCACAACTTCCATGGCATACTTAACGGAATAGATCCTGATATATGGGATCCGTATAATGACAATTTCCTTCCTGTAAGTATCTGATATTTTCTGGCATGATTAAGTTTCTTGTTTTTCATTGTTACTTATTGTTCCTTCCATGCTTTTTAGTTGATGAATTGCCATTTTTGACTTAGTTACAGTGTTGTCATCTTAAAGAAATATTGTTCCTTCCATGCTTTTTAGTTGATGAATTACCATTTTCGACTTAGTTATGATGGTGACATCTTAAAGAAATATCACATTTTCAAAAAATGTCTCAACTTCATAATCATGCATGGTAGCGTGGTACTGACTGCCTTCCTAGCTTTATCAACCGTAATTAGAAATTTATTCTCCATTCAGAGCTATAGGCCTTCCCAAATCTACCCTTATTATTTATGTTTAAAATATGACTATATACAACTAAATGCATCCCTTTTTCCCTTTGTCTATTGTAATATTTGCCACAAAGATCACATCTGGACATTCTTCAGTTTACTTGGTGCACTTGTGGTTATTTGATTTGTTGCATGTTATCCAGGTACCTTATACATATGAGAATATTGTTGAAGGCAAAAGAGCTGCAAAGGAGGCATTACAGCGAAGGCTTGGTTTAAAGCTGGCTGATATGCCCTTATTAGGAATCATTACTCGGTTGACGCATCAGAAGGGAATTCATCTCATTAAGCATGCTATTTCGCGCACTTTAGATCGTAACGGACAGGTTATATTTCTCTTCTGTATTTACCACTTTTGGTATGCTCTCATGGTTATCTATTTATTGACATGCAGAACATCAAAGTCATTTAAATCTTATATCTGTCAGCCCTTCCCAAATTTGGCCAAGTGCATGACCACATTGTGGTTTCTGTGAAAATATTGATTCATCTAACAATACTTTTTGCTTTTAGTTAATATTATTAACTTCATGGTCATGTATCACATAAAAGGAGTCCAGAATGAGGCAAGTCTCATATCTTTGTAAACGAATCTGAACCTTTTTATAGGGCAGTTCATCCTTCAGCTACTTTTGAGTTTCAATAACCATGGTTTCTTAGTCTTAAAGTTTCATCACAGCATGTGAGGGCAAAGCATCTAACCGCTTATTTAGCAGCTGATAATATACTTTGTCATAACCCATTCCTTCTACTACTTTTATCTTTCTAAATTTGTTTATAGATGTAATGTCTTCACAATTAAGCCTTGGAAATTATTATACAAAAAGGGAAGTCCACAACTAGAGCCAAAGTTCATGGTTTTTCTTGTCATAACTAATTTGATTAATTAATTTGCAGGTTGTATTACTGGGTTCAGCTCCAGATCCACGTATTCAAAATGATTTCGTGAATTTGTCCAACCAACTGCATTCGTGTCATTGGGATCGTGCTCGCCTCTGTTTGACATATGATGAGCCACTTTCACACTTGGTATGTTCCCAAGAAATATTAAAATTGAAATTCTGATCTGTTGATACTACCTTTTGCTCTTGTCATTTGACCTAGCTGATGTTGAACTCTCTCACTCTCTTTTGCCTCCTCTCCCTCTTCTATTTTCCTTTTTCTTTCCTGTAGATATATGCCGGTGCTGATTTCATTCTAGTCCCCTCAATTTTTGAGCCTTGTGGTTTGACCCAACTCACAGCTATGAGATATGGTTCGATACCTGTGGTTCGAAAAACTGGAGGTGTGTTTGCGTAGTGCTGCTAATCTACCCTTACCACGTCACATTCTATTAACATTTGCAGTATTCTTTGCAGTATATTCATTGACTTTGACAGCTTGCTTGGAGTTTCTATTATTTTTTAAACCGTAAATTGTCTTTTACATCGCTTCTGTTATTCCAGATTACAAACTTGATGCTTATTTCAGACATGTATTTCATTTTCCCTATGCATAGTTCTTGATTGTTACTTCAAAATTTTGGGATATTCCATGTTATTCTAGTCAAAGAACTTAATGTACATATTCTTTAAAAGAGAACTAAAACTTTATATGTCAATCTGCTAGTATAGAACCATAAAAATATTTGAGGCGTTGCATTATTATGCTGTGTGTCTTATACGGGAATGTTTACTTGATATAAGAAAATTTCTTAGATCTTTGTTATTCTTACTCAAATGTAGCATTTGTTGCATCCACCCGACCAAAATTAGCATCTGATTCATCTTGCTCTTCACTAGTCTAAGGCTGCAAGTATATCTGGGTACCTTTTTGGTCAGTAGCTGTCGCTAGTGAACATTTGAATTTCATTTTCGTGCTACTCTTCTGTAGGCCTTTATGACACTGTGTTTGATGTTGACCACGATAAAGAGAGAGCAGAAGCACAAGGGCTTGAACCAAATGGGTTTAGCTTTGATGGTGCTGATGCTGCTGGTGTTGATTATGCTCTAAACAGGTAAGTCAACTCTTAATAGTTAAAGCAGGTTAATGCATGAGGTTTCAGGTGTACCCACGTCCAATCTTCCCCACCCATCTCCAAGAAGAAATGAAAAAGCCCCATCAACTACCTTGACTAGTAATTGAGGACTGGTAACAAGTTGGTTCTACTTGTTAGGGACATTTTCTTTTTATCATAATTTTCTATGCAATAACTTCATATATGTTTGAGGAAGGATAAGAAATATCAATTCTTGCATGTACCTGCTTCCTCTGAAACCTAAGGCATAGTACTTACTCTAAGTCCACATAAGGTGGGACTTCCTAGTTCTTCGATGACCTGCATGACCTTATGTCCACATCTTTTTGTCTTTGGTGTTACACTCAACAGTCATTTCCATTAAAAATTTCAGGGCACTTACTACTTGGTATGAAGCTCGAGATTGGTTTCACTCATTGTGTCGAAGAGTAATGCAGCAGGACTGGTCTTGGAACAGGCCTGCTCTTGATTATATGGAGCTTTACCATGCAGCACGCAAGTGAAATAAAGGAAGCTGGTTAGGATCAGAGACCAATACGCAGTTCAATCCCATACCACGCCTTGTACAGTTTTTGTAGTACTTTATTGTATACCCTTGTTCAGTCTATAGCTCAATTCCTTGCACCTAAACTGCCTCCCCACAAATATTAGGTGACATCAATGTTATATTCCACTTTTGTGCAGCATAATGAACAGGCTACGTCCCCGATTGTTTGTTGTATCATTTGATCTGTAATCGAAGAAATAAAGAATGGGAAAGGCTGAAAAGAAATGTAACAGTGGTTGTGTTGGAGCCGCATTTGTTTCAGCATTGATAATTGTCATCCTACCACATGAGCAGACTGGATTGTCATCCTACCACATGACCAGATTATAAGTTCCCATGCCTTGTTTGTATGGCATCACCACTCCCGTGTCTTTCTTGTGTGTATGGAGATGCAAGTCACCGATGGCTACAAACAATTCTTTGCAAGTTCGTAGTTGAAACTAGAACCTGCTTATCTGCCACGAGAGGCTTCATCTTTTTGTTGGCAATGAAGCGTCCAAAACTCAAGGAAAATGATAGTATTGTGACTTACAAGTCTAGGTCTATGGCGTGATAGCATATTTTACTTTTTCACTGAAAATTAAAAGGAGGATCGAATATACTTTTCGTATTAATGTTCATTCTTTGTTAGGGTTTCTGTTGAGTTTATTCCTGTCCAGTCAACTTCCCTTTCTTAGAATGTCATGAATTCATCTAATTCATGTATCTGACATTTTGGTTCAAGATTTTGCAAGTGTTTCTTATGAACAGGACCCTAATTTCACATGCCATGATGCGTTTTAATCTTCCTAAATTGCTGATGTATGCACTTGTAAGAGAACATATGACTTGTAGAATTATTGACATGGTGTCGTCAAGGCCTAGCTCCCAATAATTTTGTAGCAATGTAAGAACCTTGCTACCTGTCAGACTTGCATGTGCTAAGCATGTCGCCAGCGTTCATCCTAAGCCAGGATCGAACTCTCCATGAAATTCTTAGTTGCATTACTCATAGCTTCCTTGTTCGTAGACAAAGCAGATTCGGAATTATCATTCATTTCAAGGCATAACTTGTATCCATGTGCTTCATATTCGCTTAGAGTAGGGGCTTAAACTATAGTAAAAAGATTTTACTAGTCTATATATTTTACCTTTTTGTTTCAACTATTTATTTATAATAAATACCTTGCGATGTCAAAAGAAAAGGAAAGACCAAACTTTGCAAATATCATATTAAATTAAAAGAACAAATTGAAATTTTTATTGATGCATAATGAAATTCTTTACTTCTTTAAATTACAAAATGTCATGCCAAATATAAATATAAGTTGGCTTATTTATCATTATGCTTTTTGCAATTGTGTTTTTTACTTTGTCACTTCCTTTATATACCCTTTTTCATTTTTACCAAAATATAACACCTTTTGTTACAGGACATTCAATTTAGTTAATTTCTTTTTTAAAATTAATATACATA
Organism: Erythroxylum citrifolium; assembly: GCA_026284465.1. Lineage (NCBI taxonomy): Eukaryota > Viridiplantae > Streptophyta > Magnoliopsida > Malpighiales > Erythroxylaceae > Erythroxylum > Erythroxylum citrifolium. Next base: position 53,425,664 of record JANKOE010000002.1, on the reverse strand, counting down.
TTCAAGTACTTTACATCATAGCTTAATTAGATCAATACTAAATACTTAACTATAAAAAGCAATAATGTAAAAACATATCGGACCGGTTGGTTTGACCGGGTTAAGTACGGACTGAATTGATTTTTAGTTCAGTTTTTACTTTGAAATATTATGAATGATTTTAAATAACTATAATAAATTATTAATTTGTTTCATCTAAATTTAAAAATTGAGTTAAATCATCATATAAATAACATTTGATTAGTTTATATATAATATTTATGTCACATATATTTTAACATTATTTTTTAACAGAAATCTAGAAGAGGGGATTGTTCTAAAAAATAAAAATTATTTGAATGCAATTGAAGAAGTTGATGCAAATATTTTGGATGAAAACTTACTTTACTAGTCTTAGATGACGTTGGAGAATTTAGAACTTTTAAAGATAATGGGACACAACTTTCTTCAGAAATACAATTTTGATTTTTATTGTTATTTTAAGTATTATATTAGACTCAGATTTAGTTTGAATTGTTAGAGTTGATTTATTATTAGTTCAGTATATAATAATAGACATTGATGCGTATTTTAATTTCAATAAAATATTTTATTTTTACTTTCTCTTATATTTTTACTCCTTATTTATTATATATCAGTTTTATAATTGTTTAATACCGTTTGACCATTTAAATCTTAAATATTTCCTTTGACCAGTTCGTTTTTTAAACATTGATAAAAGTACAATTATTTATTATTTCAATTCTTATTATTCTTTATTATTAAATTTTTATTCAAATAAAAAATCTTAAATTTTTATTTATTATTTCAATTCTTATTACTTAATTTTGTAATTATATCTCGAACTTTAAAAAGTGACAATTAAATACTTAACTTTCAATTATTTTCAATTCAAGCCCGATGTTAATGTCTTCATTAACATTACTAGCATGGCTTGTCTTGTATTCCAAAAACTTTAAACATTTATACATATCAGAGTTAATTAAACTAACTAATTAAATTTAACTAAAATACGATTTAGGGATTTCAGCATTTGGCAGCGAGTTTGATTCAGAGATTTCAATCCCAAAATGACGCAGTTTAGTGAAACTTATTAGTTAGTTTATTTTAAGTTTGACATGTATAAATGTTTAGGATTCTAGAATACGTGACAAGCCGCGTTAGCAACATCAATGGAAAATTAATATTGGGCTAGAATTGGAAAAATTGAGAGTTTGAGTATTTAATTACCATTTTATAAAGTTCAGGCTATAATTACAAAATTGAGTAAAGAATACATATTTTTTGTAATTAACCCTTTAAAATATAAAATTATAAATAGTACAAATAGTTAGTTATAATATTCTTAAGTTTTAACCAATCTTTTAAAAAATAGACCAAACATTGAACCGGTTAAAGAAAATGTTTAAGATTTAAAGGTTCAACCGTTATATAATAAATAAGAAATAAAATTTTTTAATTAATCAACTTTTCAGGTCATTTCAATTTATGTTAATAAATAATAACTTTTATTATTAAAAATGAATCAATTTATTAAACAATCAGTTAATTTTCTTAAATTAATTAATTTTTATTTAACAATCTTTTTAATTAAATTTTAATGAATAAAAATAGTCTCTTTTAATCATATTTTAAAATTTTCAATTTTGTTCAATCTTTGATCGATTTTATAATGGTCTAATACTAATTGATCCTTTTAAAACTTCGGTTCAGTTTTTAAATCATTAAAAAAAACAAGTTTTGAAGATTTTCATTGCAAAACATTAAGAAAGGAAAAAAATGAAAGGTTCATTGAAATAGAACTAAAACGTCTCTGTCTCAGTCCATCCCAACCTTATTATTGTAAATTGGTCTATTCAGTTCACTTGTAGACAATTGTTATCAATTATCATCTATCTCTCTACATCTTGATTTTTTTTTCCATTTTACTATTTTTGCCCTTTTGCTTCATCTTTCTACTCTTCCCTCTCAATCTCTCCCATTATCATATGCATCGACTCATATTAAGATCTCATCCTTTGTCTTAAGGATGCTAATATTATGTTGTTCTCACTTCTTTTTGAGTTGTGCACACCTATAATGACGCATGACGCATATCTATCACCTTCGCCGCTGTCTTTAGTTGCTGATACGTACATGCTTTGCTTCATTGTATGATTACTCCCAACCCAGATGATTCCTTGTATGATTGAAAGTTGGTTTGTTTTGATTTTGAGGGGTTGAGCCAGCATGTTTCCACAACACTTGCATGATCGTGAACCCTATTAAGGAAAGTACCAATTCCTACCTTTCTCATTCTTTTTTGTGCTTTTGTTTATATTTTGTTTATTTGTGCTTATTGTGTACATTGGGGACAATGTAGAGTTTTAAGTTCAGGGAAAAAATTTCAAGTTTCTTAAGCTTATTGTAAATCTTTTCTTATTAATTCTTATTAACTGACATACCAATTTAGTTAAAATCTGTCAAAACTACTTGATATTATTTTTTAATATTGCATTGAATTAGTATGTAAAAGGATGAAAGTTATAATAAATATACTTTTATAAGTGATATTTTTAGTAATCATTAAGATAATTAATTTAAAAGAAAATTACATATTACTTACACACATGAAGCATTTTTATGAGCTTTTGAGTCTAAGAGCAAACACATCCCTATTTTAAGTTCTTTGATTCTTTAATGTTTGTTATCATATATAATTGGATGATTTTAGAACTTGTTTTTATTATCCATATTAAGAACACATTTTTAAATTAGATGCATCAAAATGATAAATGCATTTAGATTTAACCTTTGTTTTAGTGTATTTTCTTCATTGTTATCTTACCATATTTTATCCCTTAGGAGTAACCAATTTTAAGACTTAGCCTTTTCATTGATTATCACCATATTAATAACCTTTACCTTATTTTTCCTGAAAGCCTTTTCATTATTTTTAAACCCTAAAGGATTTACATTTATTTGATTGTTTGAACTTAGATTATATTGAAGAATTTTAAATAGTTCCAATATTTCTTTGATTGTTGGTACATGATGAATGTTAAAAAAAATAAAAAAAAGAGTAGTGTTAAAGTTATTGTACCAATAGAATTATGATGTGAAGGACCTATGTTATGAAAAACTAAGTTTCATGTAATTTTGTTTATGTAAATTTCCTTTAATATTATTACCCTGTTTATCCCTATCATACCTTTAACTAAGTCTCATTAAAACCTTCTTTTAATTTTTGTTTCTAGTTTACTTATAAAGGATGGAGACATGATTTAGAATTTAGGACTTTATGAGATTTTGTGTGATTTTATGATTAATTATGGTTTAATAGTTGAAGATTGTCCTTACCCATTGATTTATATATTCAATTTGATGAATTAAATGTGTATTGGATGAAATTTCAACTTGGATTGTGAATGCGTACGATTTTGCTCACTAATTGTTAAATTGTGATATTTTTGCATTGAATTAGAATTAATTAGTTGTTTTTATAGTTGATTGAAGTTCTTTTATTGTTGAAATGCATTTCAATTTTGACTTTTGCATGAATTAGATGCTTAATTTCGTTAATTTTGCATGATTGTTAAAATAGGCTTTTAATTTCAAATTTAGGGTTAAATTCGTAATTAAACAATTAAAGTTAGTTTTATTTGTTAGTTACAATATTTTTAATTTGAATTTTATGATTAATTAGGTTTTTAGTTAATTTGCTAATTATTTTATGTTATTGTTTATTTATTTGTGTTAATTAACTTTTGATTTTTATTTGTTTTAAATTTCGTTTTTAGTTTGTTTTCACGTTTAATAATTTAGTGAGCATAATAAATATTAAGCATGGAAAAAGGGATATTTTCATAATTTATCTGCAAATTTCTCTCTTATTTAAAGTTTCAGGTACAATGATAAGACTATGATGTAAAAAAGAAGTACCAAAAAAGCAACAAGTAGAGGGGTCGTCTAGAGACTTGATAGGAGCTCGCTCAGTTTAACCACCCGAGCAACCTCTAATGATGTTGTTCAATATTGCGACACATGAGGAGCATTACCAGAGGCTCAAAGACAAGACATTCATCACAAGTTGCAGCATTGACTGAGAGGCATTAGTGTAGGTCGGTTTGTTCTAACAAGTTAGGGGCCTTATATATGTTGGAGCTTGGGCCGATTCTTTAAGATCATAGAGCCCTCGTATTAGGAGTTAACACTCGAGGTGCTCTCCACATTCTTTGTGGAGAAAGGAAGACATGTTTGGGTAGGTCGAACACAATTTAGTTCCAACAACGAGGGGAGATGGTCTAAATGAGTCATTCAAAATTCTCCATCACCAAGGGATTATACGACCCTGACTTCATAGGGATGCAAGCTTACCGAGACTTGTGGATAGACTTCCTGTATAGGATGTCTCTTGGTAGTTCTAGAGTACTAATAGCGGTGAAAGGGGCTACAATTTGAGCAACTCCACAACATCATCATTGCGACACCTAGAACTCCGATATATACATGAAGTTCTAAGCCATACATTGAGTAGATGGGGTGATAGCTATGACATCGTCGGCAACTAGGATGTGTTTTATCTCTGAAGGCACGCATTAGCCCAATTCATCAGGAATTAGAGTAAGGAGAGGAAGGTCAACATGATTTGCCTGGGGCCTTATATGATGAGACCTGTATAACAAATGGGGGGTTTTTGATAGATTACCACCACTGCAACTGGTAGGCACCATTACATCACTTAACTTAGATGTTATGAAGCATATGCATATAGTGAGTCGACGGCGGGGGCCTACGGGTGATATATATAGACTTATTGGGGTTCTTAATGAGCCAGTAGCATTGGGAGAAGCTATAAAGAAGTAACATGTAGTGAAGCAGCCACACAGCCACATTTACTGCCATCCTAGATAAAGGGAGTAGCATGTAAGGAGAACAGTATAGAGGTACCCAAGGTGAGGACACCACACCCAAACCAGTTGAAGGTAGCTCGATTGGAGAGATGGTTTGGGTAGTTTATGGGTAATTAACACACTATCTGAGTACAACAGGTGAAGATGATGGAGCGATAGGAAAGCTCAAGACCTCTATTGGATGGATAAGGGATTTACTGTTGCTGATGTCAAGCCATCAGGGCATCACTTTCTAGCCTCCATCATCTAGCATATGTACTTCATCATTAGCTCCTCCACATGTTAAGGATTAATGACCCGAGGACCATCCATTGACGGACAGGCTAGAGTCACAATAGGATGGAGATGTTTAAATTTGGTTTTTCTTTTCTTTCTCTCTCTTTATTTGTGCATTTTTCTTATTTTCTTTCTATTATTATTTTATATTGTCTAAACATTGGTGTTAATGTTATCTCCTTATTTCTTATATTTTTTATTTTTTATTTCCTTTTATTTTTATCCCTTTTTATTTAAATTTTGTAAGGATGATAATAACAAGTATAAGATGGGTCCCTCATTAAAATCAAATTCTGAAATTCTTATTACTTAGGCAGGTACCACATTTCTCCACTTTCTCACTTTTTTTTAGTGTGCATATATTGTGTACATTAAAGACAATGTCCAACTTTAAGTGTGGGGAAGGGAATGATAATTTCTTAACCTTATTATAATCTTTGCTATTAAATCTTATTAACACATATTTTAAATTAGCTGAAATATGTCCATAAATATTTTATATCATTATTGATATAAAATATTTAACTATTAGCATATTTGACCTCTCATTTTCTCCCAATACAATTATATATAGTGGATCAATTAGGAGTTTGGACTCCACCCACTAACTTTTCAAAGTGAACCTGTGCTTAATTATGTTCAAAGCCCCAATTTACTTAAATCTGTAATTGATCTATAACGAGGGCCCAAAGGTCCTTCTTTCATGTCTTTAGGCCTTCACTCTCTGGATTTCTCGGTAATGGAGGCCCGGGACTCGTAACTACCCCTTAAGCACAGAAAAAACCCTAGAATTCACGATATATAGCTCCCTCTTGGCGCACCACGCCACTACCACTATTCGCGTAGGGTTTCCAGATAGCACAGCCGCCGGCCACCAACTCAGACCGTTCTGCCTTTGCGAAAAACAACTCGTTACTACAAGATGGCAACCCAGATGAGCAAGAAGAGAAAGGTTTCTCTCTTCGTTTTCTTCGTTTGCTCTTTTCTTCCCCTAATCGTGTTGTTTACTAAATATTTTATTGTGGCGTTACAGTTCGTTGCCGACGGAGTCTTCTATGCCGAGCTTAACGAAGTACTCACTAGAGAGCTCGCTGAGGATGGCTACTCTGGCGTTGAGGTCAGAGTCACTCCCATGCGGACCGAAATCATTATTAGAGCAACTCGTACTCAGAACGTCCTCGGTATAAAGATGCTTTTTTTAATTTTATTTTTGTAATCGTGTTATTATTTGGTTGCAAACTAGGTTTGATTGATTTTCACAGGTGAGAAGGGGAGGAGAATTAGGGAACTGACCTCTTTGGTGCAAAAGCGATTCAAGTTCCCAGAAAACAGCGTCGAGCTTTACGCTGAGAAGGTGAACAACAGAGGTCTTTGCGCGATTGCGCAAGCTGAATCTCTTCGGTATAAACTACTTGGCGGTCTCGCCGTTCGCAGGTATTAAATCAGTGGATCTAATTTTGATATATCTGGTGTTTATAATCGAATTGTATGTTTGGTATTGAAACCTGTTATTACTGATTTAGGATCATTTTTCTTCGATATTGAATATAATGCATCTGTGGCTCCTTGATATTATTAATTCCTTATATTATTTTGAAGGATTAGGCAAGGAATCGGTTGATGGGTAATTAATCTGTACGGGAAGGGAATT
>JANKOE010000002.1:53388449-53399401 GCA_026284465.1 Erythroxylum citrifolium | reverse complement strand
TAACATATAAGTGACATCAATCACAATAATATTTACAAAGTATTAAATGCTAAATATAGTTTAAAATAAACATGTGATAATGCATTGTACTCCACACTAGAAAAAAACATCGATTCTCTACATTAACAAGAGCTATTACGTGAAGACAATAAAGTCATATGGCATAGTAAGTTCACTCTTGTAACAATAGGAAGACACGTGAAGACAAAAGGACAAGAATAGACTTCAAACTCACATACAAATGCAAAAGCCAATGGTTCTCCACACTAACAAGAGCTATTACGTGAAGACATGTAGAGTAAGTTCACTTCTGTAATAAACTCACGTACAAATGAAAAACCCAACGGTTCTCCACACTAATAAGAGCTATTACGTGAAGACATGCAGAGTAAGTTCACATCCTAACACGTGAAGACAAGAGGACAACAATAGGCTTCAAACTCACATACAAATGCAAAAACCAAAGGTTCTCCCCACAACCAAGAGCTATTATGTGAAGACATGCAGAGTAAATTCACTTCTGTAATAAACTCACGTACAAATGCAAAAACCAACGGTTCTGAAAAACGAGGGAATTCCATTAACCAGAACAATGGGATTGGTAATTTAAGAGCTATTACGTAAAGAAATGCAGAGTAAGTTCACATCCTAACACGTGAAGACAAGAGGAAAAGAATAGGCTTCAAACTCACGTACAAATGCAAAAACCAACAATTCTCCATACTAACAAGAGCTATTGCGTGAAGACATGCAATATTCCTATTACAACATTCCTTCCACCTTGAACAAAACCACTCCAAAAGCCATAACTCATCGGTCTAATCGACATATATTTTGTGTATCTAGACCAACCAAAAGAAACCCAAGGAATTAAATTGTTGAAACAAATTCCTTGAACCCTGCAATCTTTTCTTATAGGTTGGTGTTTCCAAGTGAATAAGAATAAACCTTTTATTACAGAACAACAAAGTTCAGGATTTTGGAGTCTTAAGATGAGATGATGACGACGATGGTGATCATGATGACAGTGTAAATGATGAAGCAGAGCATTACTATTAAGTATAATTTTTGTTTGGGTAGTAACGCAGTATAATACTGTAATTGTTGTCTGCTACTGCAAGTTGGAATTGCACAGAGCATCTTGGCCGTAACAAATTAACATTATTTCACAACCACATCGCGAAAACAAAGCATGCAATACAAGGTCATCTAATTACCTACATAATAGTAGAAAGCCATATCCACATACCGAAAGAGAAAAGGAAAAGAATAAATACGGATAATATTAATACTTGAAATTTGAGAAATAAAAAGTGTATAATGCAGACAATGAGGAAAAGCGGTCGATGGAATGTGAGGTTTGACTTGTAAGGAAATGTATTAGAGATGCTCTTTTGAAGTTGAGATTTGCAGCTGTAAAGTTCATGGTCTTTTTGTTTGAGTTGCACTTAGATGATTTATATGACTTAGCTGTGAATACTATAAGATGTCTAATATATACTGGGTTGCGAGCGTGGACACGAGTGTAGATACAGATTCATTCCTTCGTGTTGTATGCAAAGATGACGATCTTTTAAAGGCTAAAAATGCAAGTAATGTCGCAGATACGTGAAGCAATCGCAGAAACAAATAAAACAAATAACAAGCAAATAGGAAAGCACACACATACTGTTGGACCCCGTTCCCGGAATCCTGTTGGACCCGCTCCCGGAATCCAACCCGAATACGAACATCAGACCTTGAGCGTGGCTATTACCCCGAATGGCTCGCTTATTGAACCCTTATTGGATAATTAAAAATTCATATTCATTACTAAATTATTCTTCTTTAAAACATCCCTAAAATTTGCTCATAAGATGCTCAATGGCGAGCTCATACTAACCAGTCATTAAGTTTGAACTCGATTCTCCTCTTTGCGGACAAAATTCGAAAACCTTCAAATTGGAATTTCAATTGATTCTTCAAGTGAATCATAGTCCTAAGTCTCTTGATTAATTTAAAGCAAGAATCGCCTCAATCGGAGTTATACAACTCAAGATATCATCGAAATACCACAACATGCACAAAACCCTAATCATGCTCTCTTAGCCGACCTCTTACTTGCTCTAATACAAACTTCTTCAAATCTACTCCAATTGCTACAAAATTTTATGGCGAGATAGCTACATGCATTTGAAAACCATTTCCATAAGAATCAACTTAATCGGATCTCTACAGCTCCCGAATTTCTCAAAATACTAAACTATGTTCAGAGAATTTTTCCCAACTTACCACTTTAACCAATCCTATATCTTTTGATTCAATAAATCTCTTTCCATTTCATTTAAATTTCACAATTTCTTCTCTTATTTACACATAACTAATTGTCAATAGTTCCTCATTAAGAATCCTAGCTTACAAAAAGGTTTGGGGTCTAATACATACACCAAATACGTGGAAAAATCATAGAAACAGAATAATAGAACACAAACCTGGAATCGCCATAAATAGCACAGCAAGGCCCTGAAGATGAAGATGCTGAAGTTGGCGCAAAGAGAAAAAAACTGTTTTAGAATATACGAAAACTTGTTGTGAAATATTAGAGAAACGTATTTTTTTTGTTTTTGTAAAATGGTTGTAGTTTTTTTTAAAACACCATAATACAACAATAACGAACCAAACATGTTTTAATAGGAAGTTTCATTTTTAATAAAAACCACAACCAAAAATGGGAAAAAATGAAAACAAACTCCGTTAGTGTGTCTCTATTTGTTTTACTTGGAAATCCAGATCTATATAACAGATCTGTTTACTTAGACATAACTATATAGGTCTATTGTTACTTATTTAAGCCTTTTATTATGTACTATTGAAATTTCTTTAAGATGTCTACTTGAAATAAAATTGGTTGATTCTTAACTAATGCTCATAAGATTTATGTTCACTTATGTTAATATGAATGGATAGTTTATAACCCTAACACCCTCCATTCCAACTTTTTCTTAATCAAATATGGGAACATCTAATGTGGCCCACTTATCCAATAATCTACATTAATATAATGTGTTAAGGATCGATTCAGTAAGAAAATGATTTACAATAAACCCTTAATATGACAAATCATGTAGTTGTATAACTACAAAAGTAAACTTCCATTTGGATATGAAAATTTATTTCACTTCTTAATTAATTGAAATATCCCAAAGCAATGGAGGAGATATTGCTTATATGACTTGTATTCAAGAACAAGAAATTTGAAGCATGCAACTATTCTTCACTCATTATAATTGTTCGGATAATTTTTTTTTAAAATTAAAATAGTAAAATTTATAAAATTACATAAATTCTTAATTTTCATTGTCTATAGGTTAACTCGTAACATTAAAATTCATTGATTGAATAATCCTTATTTAGAATGAATCTAGTAATAAACTCCTAAAGATTATTGTACAATATAAATAAAATTTTAATGTTTTCATGTGAATAATTCATTGACTCTAGCATAAGAGATTTATTTGAATTTTTCTGAAAATTGTTAAAGGCGCGTAAGTAGCTTCAATTAATTTTAAGATTTATCCAACTAAGATCCATAAATTTTGAACTCTATTTAAATACATGTCAATCCAACTATATTGGATATGTATGTAATTGCACTGGACGGGACAAAATATATTATAAGATTGGAACTTCAGTTTAAAAAGAATTTCCAATTAACATCTATCCGAATTAGAAGTGAAATTTGTAGACACAAATATCTTCCAAATATAAAATAAAGTATATATATACATATTTGTTTAATTATGTAAGCTTAATCAATGCTGTTACTTTGTATAATAAATGTTGTTATGTTTTTAGCTACTTATCCATAAAATTTAGAAAAATAAATAAGTTAACAATAAAAGTATCTCAATCGAATGATTACACAACCAACAAGATTCGTCATCATATCTAAATTAATAATTATAAAAATCTATATAAACGAACTAACTGAAATAAAAATGTTCCGATCGAATCATCAAGTACAAATGAGCTTAATTCTAACATAATCTTGTTAATTTATTAATTCCAACAAAAGTATAGCATAGTCCTCGTATTTATTGATTTTTTTTGGGTAGTCCTGAACAAAGATATTTAAGAGGAATGAAATCAATATATGTTGGTAAGAACCGGCCAAGGGGTGTGGTTGAGTGGCAGAGACTCATCAATCCTTAACCAAAGGTCAGGGATTCGATCCTTAACTTTGGGTATGGAACAACCTTAAATCCTTGGGTCAGCTGTCCCACTCTGTGAGGTGCCTACAAACCAACGAGGGGATTAGTCACTGGTTCCGCCGGTGGATACCCTGGCCTAAGACAAAAAAAAACATATGTTGGTAAGCATTCAAATTAGAATAGATTGGTTACTTCTGTATATATTAAATAAATAATAGTTAATAAAAAGAAATAAACTAATTATTGCCACTTTTAACTACGTTTTTCCATACTGAAAAAGAGAAATTAAACTGAATTGTTACAGAGAAAAGCGCTATTATTATTAAAGAATCTGGTCCTAAGAAGTTTGGTACAAACTTATTCCTCGGAGAAAAAGCACAAATTAAAAAGACAGTCATTTAATTGTGATAATATGGCCATTAATGTGTAAAATCTATTGAAAGCAAAAATGAAATTGAAGAGTACATTTCCTCCTGTCAGTCTTACCCATTGAAATTAATTAGTCATGTTTCAACCAAACCCTTTCCACTCAACAAGTTAACTCCCTTCTGCCTTTATATAGAAGTAGAAAGAACCAATCTAACATATGTTAGGAAATTAAAAATGGCTAGAAGTAGAGTGAAGCTTGGATTGATTGAAAATCTGACAGCAAGAAAAGCCTGCTTCAAAAAGAGAAGAACAGGCTTGGTCAAGAAAGTCAATGAGTTCACAACGCTATGTGGGGTAAGAGCATTCCTGATGATTTTCAATCCTTTTGAGCAGAATCAAGTGACGGTGTGGCCATCTCAAATAGGAGTCAATGAAGAGTTGAGGAGGTTTTATGAAATGCCAGAGTTGGACCGCACCAAGAAGATGCTGAACCATGAAAGCTACCTGAGATGGAGGATTAGCAAGCTCACAGAACAGTCTAGGAGACTCCGAGCCAAGAACAACAACGTGGAACTGGATTACCTCTTGCATCGAATCCATCGAGATGGTGGGATCCATAATCTCAACCACTGTGAACAGGAAACTGCTCTTTCCTTGGCGTCTGAGAAAATGAAAGCAATCAGAACGAGGATTGACCTCCTGCGATCGGCTCCTCTCCTGCCTCCTGATCCTTTTCCTCCACTTTTTATGTACTCAAATCGAGGTAATACCAGTTCCCAAGCAATTAACTTTGGAGGATTCAATGGTCAAGTTGGCTTAGGGTTTAAGAACATGATGACTGGGGGGAACTACTGTGCGAGTAGCTCCAACGCTAATAATAATGCCATGGGCCAGCAGATGGAATCAACCAACTCTGGCGGTGCTTCTTTTGGACATGAAGGTGAGCAACTGGGTTTTGAGAGCATCTTTTTGGGAAGCTACACTGCTCCTAATATGACGAGCCTACCAAACAACAATGATGCGGGTGGATTGACATCTGAACAGGGCGTGCCCTATGTTCCCACAAGTATTGGTGACGGCGGAAATATTTATGCAACAAGCAACATTCCTTCTGTTTGGATGGGATTGGACGCAACGGCGCTGCCACAGCATGGCCACATCAGTGATGGCTCCATGTTTGGAGATGGTAGGTTGGGTGCTGCAAGTGCAAGTGATATGGGCCATGGTGATGGTTTCGTCATTTAATTTCATCCCCCAATTGATTCTCATTAATATCATGTTAGTGATAATCATGATGTTGATGAATTTCTTTGCTTCTTGTTTCATTTTATGGTGCTAAATAAATGGAATTTACTATAATCTCCCATCATATTTCAGATTATTAATTTCACCAAAGATGTAGAGGTAATGTTATAAATATAAACTCATTGCCAAAATAACAAACAGTTATAATTATCACCATATTTTTTTTATTATAACCAATTTTAAGAAAAATAAATCGGTAAGTGACATAAAGGTGCAACCACATTATCAACCGTGTCAATGTTTGGATTCAGAAGGTTATAGGGGAAATGAGAGAGAAGAAGATAGTAAAGAGATATTGCAAATTTATTGTAGATTCAGTTGTGCCTCATAACATACTTTTACAATGCTTATTTCCGTTGGAAACAACAGTAAGTAACTGTAAAACAAATGAAACAACTAAGATATAATTATTATGAGCCATTCTACTAGCTCTACATTCATGTCAACAAGGATGTTTTTCTTAAATAACTAAACAAATATGCTCGTCTTCCTTCAATCTAAAAGTCTTAACAATTCTTGTTCCCTTTTAAAGAACCTTTCCAGCAAGGTTTAAAAGAGGGAACTGTTTCTACAAGTCAAATAAAAGCACTTATGTAGTTTGCTTAGTACTAGTGTTCAATCATTTTACCAATACTCGAATGCCGGTTTATTCCATCTTTTAAGCTATTTGAGATGTTTGATAGGTGTGATTTATAGTATGCTTTTTAGGTTGTAAAATATGTTATTACTTGTTTTCTTAGGTGACAATCATGTGTTTAAGACTTAGATTTATGTCTTCGTTAGTGTTTTGTTTGATTATTGTTGATTAAGAGAAGAATTTGTTCTTAATACATGTTTTAGGGGTTCTTTAATGTACTTTGATGATAAGACAAGAAACTTGAAGATAAGTTGACGAAAAAGCTAGAGGAAGAGGTGTTACACAATCTTGCAGCTTTTTAATATATTTTGATGAAGAGTTGAGACAAGAAACTTGAAGATAAGTTAAAGAAAAAGCTGGAGGAAGAGGTGTTACGCAATCTTGCAACTTGCACAATCTTGTAAGATGGAAGCTGGGGGGAAAATTCTAGGAGAACAAAGCTGTATAATCAATTTCGAATATACTTTGGCTATGGATTGTCAAATTTGTTTTATGACTTACTCTTGAATGGTACCATAAAAAACCTATAAACATCATATTAATAGGCAAGTAAAGAAAGATCTTAATTGTTTATTAGTTACCCTTAGGATTACTTCAAATCCAATTGGATAGTTTCGATGAGTTTTGATAGATTGAGAGGTCACAATTCAATTCATATTTATTTTAATGGGAATTACTTGGTTAGATATCGTAAGAGGGTAATCATAACTATTGGATATCTAGGGTCAATTATTATTAAATCAAGAAGGTAAGGTGAAAACAAAAAAAAGATAGGTAATACTATTTATTCTAAAATGACATAACTGGTATAGATATATTTGAAAATAAAACAAATAAGTTTTTGACACTGTTGCCAGGTGATGTAATTTAGCATCTAGTGCAGTTTGAGTTGCTTTTATTTAAGGAATTTACACATTTTACCAATACTCGAATGTCAGTTTATTCCATCTTTTAAGCTATTTGAGATGTTTGATAGGTGTGATTTATAGTGTACTTTTTAGGTTGTAGAATATGTTATTACATGTTTTCTTAGGTGATAATCATATGTTTAAGACTTAGATTTATGTCTTCGTTAGTGTTTTATGTGTTTTGTTTGATTATTGTTGATTAAGAGAAGAATTTGTTCTTAATACATGTTTTAGGGTTTGTTTAATGTAATTTGATGATGAGTTGAGACAAGAAACTTGAAGATAAGTTGAAGAAAAAGCTGGAGGAAGAGGTGTTTCACAATCGTGCAACTTGCACAGTTGTGTAAGATGGAAGCTGGAGGCAAAATTCTAGGAGAACAAAGCTGTATAATCAATTTAGGATATCCTTTGGCTATAGGTTGCTAAATTTGTTTTATGACTTACTCTTGAAAGGTACCATAATAGATCTATAAACGTCATATTAACAGGCAAGTGGAGAAAGATCTTAATTGTTTATTAGTTACCCTTAGGATTTGAGAACCCAATTGGATAGTTAAGATGAGTTTTGAAAGATCGACAGGTCACAATTCAATTTTTATTTATTTTAATTGTGTTACTTGGTTAGATATCGTGAGAGGGTAATTATGACTATTGGATATCTAGGGTCAAGTATTATTAAATCAAGAAGGTAAGGTGAAAACAAAAAAAAGATAGCTAATATTATTTATTCTAGAACGATACGACCCGTATACTTATGGTATAAATAAATTTAAAAATCAAACAAACTAGTTTTTGACATCATTGCCAGGGGTTGTAATTTAGCATCTAGTGCAGTTTGAGTTGCTTTACTTTAAAGAATTTACACATTTTTGTGATTATATGTGCATGAACACAAGAAAAATAATAAGTTCTATAAGCTTAAAGACACACAAGTTTTTTACATCACCAAGCAAGAGAGAGATATGTGAAATGTAAGATGCCAAGAAGCTATAAAAAGACTAATGGAAAAAGAAGGGAGTTAAGGAGGTCAAAAAAGAAACCTCATGGACTTTATGAAGCTAGGATTCAATGCTAATCAACAAGGGATCATAAGACCACTAGTGCAGACAAAGAGTTTCAAGATTAAACTAGCCTTATTTAACACGTTATAAGTAACCAAGATGAAGCTATTCTCATTCACTCTTAAAGATCGAGCCAAGACGTGGCTGAATTCTCTTAGCCTAAAAAATGAGACAACATAAGAGTAGTTAGTACGACCTTTTTTGGGCTAAGTACTTCCCCTTAATGAAGACCACAAGGATCATAAAGGAAATAAAATTTTCTAGCAAATTAAAAGGACATTATTATATGAAGCATGGACAAGATTTAAGGAGTTACAAAAGAGTTATCCACACTATAACTTACTCAAGGAGTTCCTATTGCAAACCTTCTATACTAAAGTCAATCCATCCATAAGAGGTACCATTGACATAATAGCTAGAGGTTCATTGATAAGGAAGATAGTATATAATGCACATGATTTACTAGAGGAGATGACATTGTCTATAGACATAGGAGAGGAGTAAATAACAACTAACTTTTAAGATCATAAAGGAGTGTTTATTGTTGATTCAGTGACAACATTATAGGGTGAATTAGCATACCCAACCAAGTAAATAAACAACTTGACAACCATTTCTTTTAACCCACTAAAACTAATATGACATGGATGCAAATTGTGAAGTCAAGAAGGTCTTGGTACAATTGATTGTTTCTTGGTGGACAATAGTAATATGGAGTAGCTAAATTTTATAAGGGAACAACTAGGTCAAGGTGGTAATAATACTTACTCTAATACTTATAATCCTGGGTGGAAGAACTACCTAAATGTCTCTTGGACTAACAATGCATATAATTAAATGAGAGTATAAGGTCCAACATAATTTCAATAAGAGAGGCTTGATTCATTAGAATTAAATATGGATAAGCTAAAGGAAGTGATAAATTGTAAGTTCACGTATAAAGAAGAGAGCCAAAAGAGGTTGGAAGCTAAGTTTGACCAAATTATGAAAAATCATGCTTCTTTTACCTATGATTTGGAGATTTAAGTGGGGTAGCTAGTAAATGCATTGTCTACACAGAGTATATGGAATCTTGAGCAATACAGATTCTAATCCAATGAAGTAAATAAAGGTCATCACACTTAGAAGCAGGAAAGAGTTGGAAGAACCAACCAAGAAAAAGATTGAAACCTACCAAGCAGGAAGTAAAGAAAAGGAGGAAGATAAGAAGAATGAACCAACATATTTCCTACCCTCTCCATATATTCCAAATATCCTATTCCTACAAGGGCTGAAGAAGAATCAAATGGGCACGCAATTTGCAAAGTTTTAGAGAAGTTAAAGAAATTGCAAATTATCTTGTCCTTTGTGGAAGCTTTGGAGAACATGCCTAAATATGTGAAGTATCTTAAAGAAATCCTATTAAACAAGATGACTTAAGAGGACAATCAAGTGGCCTCCTTGAAGAGAGTTACAATTCCATAATTACCAGCCATATGCCCTCAAAATTGAAAGATCTAGGGAGTTTTACTATACCCTGTGTATTTGATAATTTAGAATTTTCTAAATGTTTATGTGATTTAGGTGCAAGGATTAATCTTATGCCTTTGTCTATTTTCAAGAAATTGGGGCTACGAGATGTGAATCCAACATCCATGCTCATTTAGTTGGTGGATTAATCGATAAAGAGATCATTTGGTACAGTGGAGGATGTGCTATTTAAAGTGGATAAATTTATTATTCTTGTGAATTTCATAGGGCTAGACTTTAAAGAGGACTGAAAATCTCCATTAATTCTTAGTAGACCATTTATGAATATTGTAAGAGCATTAGTGCATGTACATAAAGAAAAATTGATTCTTCATATTGGTGATGAACAACTTGAGTTCAATATATGCAAGGTGTTGAAGAATCCGAAGGATTGCAACTCTTATAAGAAAATCGATATAGTTGATGAATGTGTAAAACAACGAGAGGAGAACTATAAAGAAGACACTAATTTAGGCGATCTGGAAGATGATACGATTTAGAGAAGGAGAGGAGTTGGGTGAGAAATTATTGTATATTCCGAAATTATTGTACAAATGATTTATGTTGTATTGTAAAGATATTATGACTAAAGTATTTTTTATTTGTAATGGGCCCCAATTGGCTATTGAAATTATATTCATTGTAATGTTATGATTGAAAATGTTTATAAATGAAAGTGGGCCTGATTTGGTTATCGATTTCCGCACGCATATGTTTGTAGTTTAAATAAAATAAAATATATATTGATTTTTGATTGACTAAGTGCTCTAGCATGCCACCCTTACAGGGCTCGAACTTAGATATCACTCATAGATGTCGGGTACCTGCCTTGCGGGAGTGGGGTGTTACAACAATTATATTTTAAGTGTAACACCCAAATATCCCCTGAGAGGATTTGTGGATGCCACCCAAGACAGTACAATCAAATCAGACTAGTTCACACACAACATCTCAAACAGTGCTTACAATACAT
>JANKOE010000002.1:53377883-53388349 GCA_026284465.1 Erythroxylum citrifolium | reverse complement strand
AATATATGGCCTCACATCTGGCATTTGCGTCTACCTCAAAAATTTTGGTTCTTCTTATGGCAAATTATCCGGCAGATTCTTCCAACAAACGCTTTGCGTTATGACCGTGGCTTGGCTTCATCTCCCTTTTGTCCCTGCCGTGGGAAGGAATGAGAGAGTATTTTCTATGCGTTACGGGACTGCACTTTAGCTAGGCAGATGTGGCTTAGTATCTACGACGCTCTAGAGGTTCCCTTCTGCAATATGAATGTTGCGGATTGGATTTCCAAGCATGTGATTGACCCCTCACGCACTAGTGATGATATTTTTAAATTCTTGGTGGGAGCATGACTCATATGGTGTACTAGAAACATGGCGGTTTTTCAACAAGAATCTTTGTCTTTAGTGAGTATCCACCAATGGTTTTTGAAACTCTTTGATGCTTGCCGTAAAGCTTTTCTGCTAGAAGAGGAATTGGTGGACAAGCGGGAGTGTTGGGTCTCTTGAAAGTTTCCCCCTATGGGTTATATTAAAGTTAATGTTGATGGGAGTTCCTATGGAAACCCCGGCAATGCAGGCTTTGGTGGTCTAGCGCGGAATGAGTTTGGTAACTGGATCTTTGGCTTTTCAGGTTTTCTTGGTTGTGTTACAAATATGCTGGCAGAGCTTCAAGCTATCTACCATGGAGTGTCTTTATCATAGGAGTGTAGATTCAGAAAGGTTTTGCTCGAGTCAGATTCGTTAGAGGCCATCCAGCTAGTTAATCGGGACTGTCCTAAATTTCACCCTTATTTGACCATTGTTAAGGATATTCAACTGTATCTACGGAAAGATTGGGACTGTTCACTCGTTCATACCTTGAGAGAAGGGAATCAATGTGCTGATTTTTTAGCGAAACTTGGCTCCTCATCTTCATGGCGTTGGCATTTTTGAGAGAGGCCTATCATGGGCATTCGATGCTTACTACGTAATGATGCTTTATCTGTGGCGATCTTGAGGCCTTAGGCTTGTTTTTTGTTTTTCAGTATCACCAAAAAAAAACATTAGGTATAATTAATCCCTGATATCATACCGATTTTAGTCCGTATGTACCAATATTCATAAGAATGATGTTTAGCACAATAATATAAAACATAAATATTAAACAAAAAGGGACGGGGTACCGCATCTGGATGTATCGTGTAGAGGAGAAAAGGAGACATTAGCTTGCGAAAGAGGCAATCCAAAGCCCAATCACCGGATTATCTGGGAGCAGTTTTAGCGACTAATTTTGGTTTCGTGTTGGAATCAAATTTAAACTTAACCAACAAATTAATATGATATTTAGGTACGATTTGGCACCTCTCTCTCTCTCTCTCTCTCTGATGCTGACCCATTTCTTCAATTCCATCAATCCAAAATCTCTCTCTTTCTCTCTCTCTTAATCAATTCCTTCTCCCTTTTGGGTACGCGAAAGAAGTTATCATCTTGTCACACGTAATTGCCTTGTCTTTGTTGATTGATTCATGGGTTTTCTCTTGAAATCGTTGATTTCTTCTATTTTATTAATTAGTTTGAGGAGGGCGAGGGTTAGAGTTGTGCGTTCTAATGTGTAGTTGTTTGAAATTTGCAGATAGTCTTAATCCAAGTTCCAGACCCACCATGGCCAAAAGTTCCTTCAAGTTTGAACATCCCTTGGGTTTGTATCGTTAATGCTTCTCACGGCTTATGTTAACATCTATTTTGATTTTATCCGTTTTTTATCTTTGTTGAATTTCGGGGTACACATATGGCTTGATTACTCTGCTTCGGTTTGATAATTTGTGTTGATGTGTGTGTGTGTGTGTGTGTGTGTGTGTTTTGGTGAGGTCTAGAAAACCTTAAGTCGGAGCTATTTCAATTGCATATGAGTTATAATTGGTATGTTTTGAAACATTATATTATGAAAGCTTCTTATCAGGGTTATTGGAAGGTCGGGATTGTTTGCTTTGTAATTGTGATTTGTTTGTCTTGTTGATTTGAGTTTGTGTGGTGGGTTTGGGCCTTTTTGGTTATCGTTTTGTGTTAGAATTTTTAAGACTGTGATCACATTCGTGGGACCTTTTTCCTTTTCTTCTTATTTTTCCTTTGATTGATTGCACCCCTTTATTTTGGGTGTGGGAATAGTTATCTAATTCACTCGTGTTTAGATTTAGAAGCTTCACATTTTTCATAAGATCGATTTGTGTCAAGCGATTTTTTCTGCTGCCCCTTTCTCATTTTGTCACATCAGAAAAGGATTTATTTCTTTTGATGATCGTATGGAGAATGGATTGTCTTGCCCTTTGATTACTAGAAGTTTTGATGTATTATACACTACTTTTAGCTTTTCTGTTTTTAACTTTTGGGCTTTTACTATTCAGAGAGGAGACAAGCAGAAGCTGCACGCATCAGGGAAAAATATCCTGATAGAGTACCTGTAGGAACTCTTCTGTTTCTTGTCTTTTTTTGCTTGGTCCACTTATAAGTTATTCTTGTTCTCTTACTCTGCGTGTAATGCAGGTCATTGTGGAAAAAGCTGAAAAGAGTGATGTTCCAGACATTGATAAGAAGAAGTTAGTTGAACCATCTCTTGATGTTCTATTTAGTTTCTTAAACATTTCTATGTCAAGCTGCATGACAAACTCACTTTTCCAGCCTGTTTAATCCAATGTAAAATTTTCATTATATCTTCCAGTGATGGCTTATAACTGGCTTTGCTTATTTTAATAATCAACCTTACGGTGTTGCCAATTGCTATAGTCAACATGTTTTGGTGTTATGATATAGTTGGCTTGGTTTGTGAAATGAATCAACATGTGTTGGCGTTATGATATATTTGGCTTGGTTTGTGAAATGAGGGTAAAATTGCCTATCTACTATTGTAGGATTTCTACTGTAATTATTCATGATAACGTATGCCAATATTTCATTTGAAACCATTCATTAGTAACTTGAGCAATGGGCTGGTGGGTGGGGATGAAGCTTATAATATCTTCTGGATGTGTTTGTTTTATGAGCCTGATTGATTTATTCAATTTTGGGTTATACAATTTTACGAGTACTTTAAGTCATGGCATCCTATCTTTGAAAATCAGTCTCTTTAGAAATCAATGGCATGTGATGCCCGGTAGTACATAATGATATTCAATCAAACTACAGAATGAATTTATGTAAAGAAAAGATTACTGAGGTATGCTGTTTGTTTGTACTTATTGTTTGACTGATTTTGTAAGTTTAACCTTGTTTACAGTAGTAAGTATTTCTCATTTTGTTGCTAACATGGTAAAATGTCAAGTATGTAATTCTAAAGAGCGCTTCCATGTTTCAGTTATTGCTATGGTTAAATTATATCCAAATATGAGAATATGTGTTGGTATTGATGTGGTTAACTTTGTGAGGAATAATTCTCAATCCATTTTTCAAATGCTCATTTACATAAGAAGTGAGCTGGAAAGAATCATTTCTGACAGCATATTTTTAGTCTCTTCATGCCAACTCTTCTCGATCTTCTGTTCTGTGAATTGAAATATCTTTCTGAGGTAAAATGGACTTTAAAGTATCATGTTTCTGATCGTGTTAAGGTTAAATGATAACTGATTGTGACAAAAATTCACGGATAATTGTAGATCTTAAACTTCTGATAAGAAGCTGTTAACTCGACATCATGGCAGTTGTAGAGTTAGCTGGATTTCCAAGTTAAAATTGTTAAATTGTTGATGCTGACTTTATTATTTCTGTGCTTTTTTCTTTTTTGGGTATTCAGGTATCTTGTACCTGCTGACCTGACTGTTGGGCAATTTGTTTATGTTGTCCGGAAAAGGATTAAACTGAGTGCTGAAAAGGCTATATTTGTCTTTGTGAAGAATACTTTACCTCCTAGTGGTTAGTAAAAAATAAAACAGATGATATTCAAGTTAGTAGTCAACTGGTATCTTGAGCTATATTTCTAATATTCCTCCACTGTTTCAGCTGCATTGATGTCTGCAATTTATGAAGATAACAAGGATGAAGATGGTTTTCTTTACATGACATACAGTGGAGAGAATACCTTTGGGTCCCACTTAGAGCTTTGAATTCAATCTCTGTAAATCAAACCCCCAATGTGTAAATTCTCAGCAGCCTTTAATGCCCTGATCCACCTGATCATGTATTCCCTTTACTTATTTTATGGTAATACTTGAAGTAGTATGGTTAATGTTACCCGTGCATACAGACTACTGCTTTACCTTAGCTGTGGTTATCCGGTCGGCACTTCACTGACTACGCGATGTGAGTACCGTTTGTCCGACGGTACAAGGTGAAAGCTTCTTTTATTGCTTTAATAAAGGTAGTGATTTTGAAAAGAAGGAAAATAGCTTGCCCATAAGCTGGACAAATGAATATATATATATATATACACACACATATATGAGTTCTAGATCTGGAGCTACCGGCGAGTCGACGTAAGGATCCTTTTTCTGCATTTGTTTTGTGAGCTAAAATGCTAGGTACAGCCATGTATATGTTTGCTGGTTGCCTGAAACCATGCTACTACTATATGCTATAATTTGGGCTTTAGCCAATAATATGCATTTTTATTAGGTTTTTGTTAATTTCTACTAGTTTTCTACTTATTTTACATTTGATGTTCATCGGCCGTATGCTTAATAAGGTACCTAACAGCACTGTCTAAATCCCGATTCTCACTCAGATCCTATCCTTTCAAACCTTGGCATTCTCCCTTTACTTCCGTCGTCCTACCCCATTCCTGGGATATCTGCCACTTCTTGTTCCTGCCCTGGTCTACTGCCTAACCAGGCTGAGGCCAGGACATAAGCGAACATTTCTGTTATCCCACGATATAGCTTCCAGGGTCAGGGGAGATGCCTCAACGGAGGCTGGGAGAACTTGGAAACATGTTAGAGGGTGACAGCGATACCTGTTATAAATTAAGGTATATCCCACCTGGTAGTGAATAATAGAGTCATCCGTCCGGTGGAACTTCTGCATGGAGTTAAAACATTATCATCCTCTTTGATTGGTTTTTTAATTGATAAAAGAGTAACTTTTCCCATAGTCCATCAATGGGCCATTATCTTGCAGAAAACAAGGGTTAGAACAAGACAATTTAGAGGGGGGTAGTTCATTTTCAAGTTTAGCTCAAAAGTTTCAGCTTGGAAAGTTTTTGAAGCTGATCTTTGGCCTGTAAATTGTAATCCCTACTAATCCAAAAGAGGAGACTAGGTTTAAACACGACAATTACCAAGAAAGAAAATATTCCTATATGGGTGAGTTTTTACAGACTTCCTATAGAATATTGGTCCAAATGCACATTTAAGTCACCTTATAAGTTCGATTGGCAAACCTATTTACGTGGGATGAGGCCATTGCAATCCTAAAGGATCGATTATACAAATGTGTTGAGGTCTTTATGAGCAATGAGCTACCCGACAAAATTAGACTTATAAGATTAGATAAAGAAAAAACCTAATAGAAGCTACAATACGAGTTTAATAACAATGGAGACCTACCAGGAAGGATAATGGTAAGATTCGGGTCCTTAGATAAAGAATTTAAATAAGGAGTGGTTGTTGAGCACAACCATACTTGCCAAAAGTAGAAATTTCCAAGTAATTTTTTAAGGAAATTAATAGATTTAATTAATAAATGGTTCTTTACACAACCAAGTATGCAACTGTAATAGTATAATACAAAAGAACTAGATTACAAGGTCATAAGGGTCCCTGTGATATGCTTAGTCTAATGCCCATCTCCTCCTCATGCTAGTAGTTAGGTTATTCGCAATTTCCCTCGCTAGCAGGTTGAGTCGGATTGGAAGTGTCGCTTCTTGAAAAATCTACTCCGTACTTCAACTTTGTTGTATGAAAATCCTACAAGTCCTTTTCTTTCCAAATGTAGTAAACCATTCAAGCCCAAATTATCTTAAGTTCTTTGTAATTTGTCTAGTTTCGCATCCTCACTTTCACTAACCAACTGATAGTTTCCTCCTATGAATCAGTTGAATAATAAGTGTTCCTCTCTAAATCTTCCTTGTGTTGATACACTTGATCATAAGTTCCACTCAACACAACTCATAATTCAAAGGACTAATGTTAAACTTAAGTTTGTCCTTCGTAGATAATCCCCCCCTCATCCCCAACTAAAAGATAAATGAATGTACAAGTCTGATGTCTTTGTCCCAAACTATTGCAACCCAACTCACTTTAGTTTGTTCATTATTTTACAAAAAGAGTTTGCAGTTTTTTATATGAAACTGACCTCATTTGCCAGCCGTCTACTTGATTTCATCTTGTTTCTCCTGTTAGGATCTTGGTGTTTGGTTCAGAATAAGATTAGCCCCATGCTACTATGGAAAGACAAGTCTGCTCGTTATTCTCTGTAAAACTGCTCACTTTAGTGTCATAATTTACCGGTTTTCTCAGATGTTGTAACTCATCGACCTTGTATAGAGGTCCCTTGCAATGTTAGTAAACCAAAAAAATGAGTATTATTACCATCCCAATTTCATGGAGAACTAGGTTTTGTATCCACTATCTTATGCTTAAGATTTCCTTGAGGATCCCCGATATATCTTGCTTTATCTTCAATGTCCAAATGCTTTCATTTTTGATGATCACATTACAGATCAATTTCACCCTTAAGTTTTCATTTTTGTTGCACAACCACCATAGATTCTTAGCTAGACATGCTTTATTGAGCTCCAAGAATGTAATCCCAATCCCCCTTGCTACTTTGGTCTACAAGTTTTCCTCTAACTAATCTTCACTTTACATCTTCCTTGATCTGAGTCATTCCATAGAAATTCTTGTAGTCTTCCATCCACTTCCTTGAGTATGGTTTTGGGTACAGGAATATGATTGATCTAATAGTTTGTGATTTTACTCGGGACTGATTGTATTAGAAGGAGCCTGCCTCCATAGCTAAGGAACCTATTCCTCCATTGGTTAATCCTTCCATGCATAGAGTCTAGAATTAGTTTGGAGTCAACTGCACTTACTCTTCGTTGAGAAATTGGTACTCCAAAATACTTGAATGGTAACTTTCCTTGCTTTATTCCCATTTCTCTTAGTTTATTAGCTGTTTCATTGCTAGAGTTATTTGATAGGTAATAACAGCTCTTCTTAGGGTTGTACATCATACCAGATGGTAGTGCGTCGTAACACTACTCAAAATAATTGAACTTAAGATTATTGCTAGTGATAAGTCTAGATTGATCTCGTAGGAAGTGTTCAGTTAGCTTTCATAATGAAAGGAATTGGTGTTTATAATATGGTGGGGGGTTTTGATTAAAAGTGGTAAAGAAAATAAAGTGAAATTAAGTTAATAAAACAAATTAAAGCAAGAAGTGAAAAATGATAAAATTGATGAATGAGTTCAAAATCCAATTCTCGGTTCAATCTCAGCTTACACACGAATAAACATACTTCAATGCCTTTTATTCTCATACCTCTAGAACAAGCTCTCTAGATTTAGTTAGCGGCTACATTATGAGTTAGGAAACAGATTAATCAAGGTAACAACCACATAAGCTTCAGTCATTTAACCTAAATTATGTTATCCCTAATGATTCAAAAGCATTAGTTACCACAAATGAATCCAAACATAACTATTACGTATTGTGTTTAAGATTATAGCAATGAGTTTACATAAAAACAATCAAATAGAGCATTCAATCATTCTTACACAATACCTAATTCAATAAACATAGGATAATATAAACAATCAATAACAGACAAAGAACACAATACACAATGGAGAGATGTCCAAAATGTGTCTTTGGCTTCGATTTCACCTCAGAACTGGAATGGAAAGTCTAGCCGTCTATGGGTCTCTAAAGAGTGTGTGCTATGCCTTTATTTTCTCCCAGAACCGATCCATGTTATGTTTTATCGTTCAAATGTCATTTTGCATTAAAAATTAGGGATGTCGGTAGTCACATGATTGGATTCACGATCATGTATCCAATCGTGTATGTCAAAAAATGTGCCCAAATTATGAACTTACACAGCAGTGTAAGTGGATACACAACCGTGTATCTCCTAGATCAAGTTGAATTGATGTTCTTGAAATTTCGTATCCAATCCTCACCCTAATCCATCTCCCTAGTCTTTAATTTTGAACATCAAGAGAATGACTTAAAGAATGTGCTTTTCACTCACTTTAACTCTTATGCTTCCAAATTATACCTAAAACCAAATATGAACCAAACTGAGTTTCTTAAATATTTTATAGCATTAATCACTAAGTGTTATGGAATAAATGTACAATCAATTAAACACATATCAATTTCCCCCACACTTAACTTTTGACCATCCTCAGATAAAACGATAAAATCAAAGTCATAAACTAAAACACTTACCCATTTTCCATATTTCCCAAGAATAGATAGTCATAAGAAAAGAGGAATAACTTTCAAAATCATGACAAGAAATCAAAATTCAATGCCTCTACTCATGACCATTCAACAATCATTCCCTTTAGAAGTTGAGCAATCTAGAGGTAGACTTGGACATAATGTGTTTATATAGTATTGATCCATACGTATACTCAAACATCATTCATGATCATGACATTCTACTAATTTTCATATCATTTTATTTCTCCACCATTAAGATTCACATGTATAATCATGAATCAAGGTTGTAATGTGGGCAAAGGCAGTGACGGAGTCAGGAATTTAAGAAAGGGGGTCCAAATATTTAATTTTTTAAATTTTGAGGGGCCCAGTGCACCACTAACTTCTAAATAACTCCGTCCTAATATATATATATATATACTTGTGTATATATTATATAATTATTTAATAATCTTGGGGGTGGGGGGCCCAGTGCACCACTGGCCCCCACCTACCTCCGTCTCTGGGTAAAGGTGAAGGTGAAATGTATTTGAGTAATATGGCACAAAAGCCATCATAGCTCCTGAAGTAAAAAAAACACTCAATATAACATCAAGCTTAAAAACCAACATTCACTCAAAACTATGTACATCAGTTATGATGAATGCAAAACTATGTTGCACAACTCAATTTCTTAGAAAGGATCACTTATAAAAATTGATGATAACAATACATTGAAACTTTAAGGAGTGATCCTTCGAAACAACATCTACCTCATATGCATCATACTCAAATCACCCATTCCATACAACTCGAGGAGGGGAAACTAATAATGAATAACTTTGCAAAACAAATGCATTTCCTTCTTGATGCTACTTTTCTTTTTTTCTTTTTTCTCTATTTTCCATTTTTCTTTCTTCCTTTTTTTAATGAAATTGAAGAACGTCAACATTTGGAATTCATTGATAAGAGATAAAATGATATTCCACCAATTATAACCAACCCACTTATGTGCAAACCCCCACACTTACATGTTTGTACATCCACAAACATCAACAATTAACAAATGCTCCACTGGCTTTAAAGCTTGTTAGGACATTTGGTTAGGTTTAATGCATGTAATATGGTTAGTATAAAAAGGAAAGGCAATTAAAGCTTAAAGGGGCTTAACAAAGAAAAATTCATATCAGTAGGTAGGCTATTTAGCTAATGTAACTTATGAGACAAAGAATGCCTATATCATTTTTATAGTAACAAATTTGATAAAAATGTGGTCTTGTATAGAAAATCAAAGCAAAGTTAGGATGGACATATCATGAAAGTTACACATAAACAAAAGACAATGAGACTGATATGGGTGTGTCAGCCTATAAAGGCTCAAAATATTACTGGCTTGTGTTTACCACTAGTCACTACTCTCCTAAATGTATGTTGACCAATCACAAGAGTGGAAGTACATGCTCAAGTTGTCATAATTTTTTCTAGTCAATTCACTCTCTAATTATGACTATATGGTCCTAGAAGCAATAGAAAAAGAGAAAATGTTTGTTTATTCATATTGATTCTCTCTCTTTTTGTTTGAAAATTTAAAAACACGTAAGAAACAAACAATCTTAAAAACACATATGCATATAAGAAACAAAAAGCTTAAAAGCACACATTATAATCCTAATAAATACAAAAATGTAAAGAAAAAGGAATAAACTTCCCTTGGGTTGCCTCCCATTAAGTGTCTTTGTTTATTGTCGCTGGCTCGACTCCTTGTTTTTCTCATCACATGAAAAAATTATGATCTTCAAGTGTCACACTTTGTGCTTTATCCCTTGGGTTGAACGCATGCGTAACATTTCGTATGCTTTGGCAGTTGGAAGTTTGATGTATGCAATGCTTTGCACTAGACCAGATATCTGTTATGCAGTGAGACTGGTAAGCAGATTTCAGTCCAATCCAAGAATGAAACATTGGATTGCGGTTAAGTTTATACTTAAGTATCTTCGTAAGACGAAAAACTTAATGCTTGTTTACTCTGGAAGTAATCTTATTCCGACAGGATATACAGATTCTGATTTCCAATTAGATGTTGATTCAAGGAAATCAACTTCTGGTTCTATATTTACTTTAGGAGGTGGAGCCATAGTTTGGAGGAGTGTCA
>JANKOE010000002.1:53349073-53364849 GCA_026284465.1 Erythroxylum citrifolium | reverse complement strand
CCGACGTGCCTTCCCTTGTTTTGCAGGTACTATCACGTTGAGTTCATCGCAGAGGTTAATCGATTCATGGATCTGAATGATAACATGCAGCACAGCCAAAATCCGGCGGAACCAGTCCTTATTTAGAGGTTAATTAATCAAAATCTCTTTCGAATATAAACAAACTAAGAAAGCCTTAAATTATTCTACAAATCTTTTGATAGGTTTCACCTTAACTTAGGAAGATTTTGTGACTTTCTCTCAGATATCTCATGCTTAACACTATTTATTCATATTGTGACCTAAAAATACACCTCATCTCTTGAATATCGGAGAATTTTTTGTATATTGAATCTTCTACTTTCGTTCCTTCAATTCAATCAATTATAAAAACATGAATAAGACATTAGAAAAACTAAAATTTTATTAATCAAAGAATGAATATAGGTACGTCACATCCTGAGTTTTACCTACCTAATTCTTTGTCCTAATTAGTTTATAGTATTACAAAGCACATCCATAAAAAGAAAAAAAAAGATAAAGAAAGCATGTTCTTAAATATTGAAATCTTTAAAGAATTAATAAAGTCCTCTTTTTTCTTCCCAAAAATAAAGGTGAATCGTTAATTAAGATTGATGCAAAGTAGCTCTAAGATGACTCTTAAATTGTTCCCTGGCTAAACAACTTGTATTTTGCCTCCTCTCTTGTAAAAAAATATGAAACTCTAATTGTTAATTAGCTATATAATCCCTTGTATGAGTCAGTGTAGTTGGCGATATATTCTATATATTTCGTTATAAATTAGTATTGTCAACACAAATATATATACGAGACTGTGTATGACACTACTTCTTTTTATATGGGAGGCAACAAGTAGCATGTAGGGTGCATTGGAGAAACAGAAGCAACCACTTCCATACATGACCCCTTTAACAGTTATTCTTCCTTTAATCTTCCAAAATTTTCTCCATCTCACTCGAACTCCTTTCTAACTTTGCATCTTTGCCATGTACGAGTAGAAATATGACATGAAATGACAAAAATTATTAACTTAAGTACCAAATCCTTTAAATTCATCCAAAACACAAGCAATATGCTATGAAAATAGAGTTTAAAATAATGTATATCTAGAGCATATCAAACTCCCACACACTTAAGCAATTGCTTGTCTTCAAGTAAACCATTCCATTATTCAATCTTAAATAGAAAATAAATTTGAAAAAAATGCTTAGCCAATCAAGCATACTTATGAAAACTCTTCATCATTCATTCAATTATAAAGGAACATCAAAATATTATACAACCAACTACTTACGTCATTTCATGAGTTAGTTTAATTCTCTTTATGACTCTTCAAATTACAACTAAAATAACAAAACTTAATCCTGTGCGTAAGACAATCATACATAAGATATATACTTCAACTTTCAAACACATTTAAATATGACTTGCAACGGGTTGTAAGGATACATCAAAATAAAATTAGACCTACTACTATAGCAGTGATAAGTCTAGGTCGATCCCACAAAAAGTGTTCGATTAGCTTTTGAAATG
This sequence comes from Erythroxylum citrifolium, assembly GCA_026284465.1. Classification (NCBI taxonomy): domain Eukaryota; kingdom Viridiplantae; phylum Streptophyta; class Magnoliopsida; order Malpighiales; family Erythroxylaceae; genus Erythroxylum; species Erythroxylum citrifolium. The sequence continues at coordinate 53,363,316 of JANKOE010000002.1, read as the reverse complement.
AAATTAATCGATGTTTAGGTTTAGGGGGGTTTGGTTGGTTTAAAATAAGAAAATAAAACTAAACTAACTAACAAAATCAAATTGACGAAAACACGTAAAAATGATGAAAATGGTGAATTTGTTAGGAATCTAGTTCTTTGGTTCAATATCGGCCTACACTCTAATTAAACATATTTCAATGATTTGTTGTTCTCAAACCTCTCCTATAAACTATTAATTGTAGGTTAATCTATTAACCTGAGTTTTCTCTTAGATATTGTTTAATTAAGATACGATTGTTAATTAAACCTAACTAACGAATAACCTAGGATACGATCTCTAGATTTAATTGGATAGTAGCATTATGAATTATGAAAATCAATTAATCAAGGCAATAACCATATACAATCCATCATATAACCTCGGTTATGTTAGCTATAATGATTATTAACCATTAGTCGCTATAAATGAATTTCAACCATAAAAATTATGAATTACAATGAATATTCTAGTAATGGGTTTGTAATAAAATGATCCAATGAACGCCTTAAAATCATCTTTTTCACAACACCCAAATCTATACACATTGGATAACATAATCAATTTTTAAAGAGAGAAAGAAACAACAAATACAAGGAAGGAATGCTTAACTAAGTTGTCGGCATCGATGTCACCTTTTAATATGCATTGAAAAGCTACCCCTCCATAGGTCTTCTCACGGAGGAGAGCTTAAGTTCCACACCCCTTTTGGTCAAAAACACACCAAAATTTTCATAAGTTCTTCTGTCACAAAATCGAAGGATTTATAGCAAAAAGTAGGGCTCAGGATGAGGTGTAAATGTGTCATAGTGGTGCATGAGGCTGTCACGGGTGTGACTTTGTGTCACACTCGTGACTTAACATTGCATTGGTGTGAGAGTGACTCACGCCCATGCATTTATATTGCACAACTCACGGTAGTGCAATAATTTAGCATAGCCGTGAGTTTTCTTTTCTAGTCCCCTCCTCACATCACACAACATCTCTTCTTTATACATTAAACATGGAATGACAGCTGGTAAATGTACACATATTCACCTCATAACTCACATGATACATATGCAGTCCTATACAATCCATGCAGTCATGAGTAAGTGATGCTTTCCAGCCCTCCAAGTGTAACCGTCCACCATTCATCACATAATAAAGAGCTATGTTAAATGGACAAGTGATTTGTATGGTGTCTCACTCACGTGAGGCAACTTGCATGGGCCAAATCCATGCATAGCCGTGAGTGATGCTTACGGCTGTGCAGTAATTCCAGCAATCGTAAGACACTTCACATCTTGATTCTTCACTTTGTGTTTCCATTTTCTTGTCTTCTTGTCTTTATTTTCTCTAATTTTCTTCATTCTTGTTCTATAATGACAAGTGAATATGAATCTTTGAAAAATGACCCAAATATAGTGCTTTAAACTCACTTTAGCTCTATCACTTTCGAATTGTGCCTAAACCACATATGAATTGAAGTGAATATCTTAAGCAATTTCATTTCATTAATCGCTAAATGTTATGGAATAATTATACAATCAATTAAGCACATGTCAATTTTTCCCAAACTTAGCTTTTGGCCATCCTCAGGCAAAACATCAAAATTAAGCTCATACAACTAAAAACATACACTTATTTCCCATATGTTCCAATCATAAGCAAAGATGAATGACTTTGAAAAATCATAGCAAGAACTTATCATTCCAAGCTTTAGTTCAAGATTAATCAACATTCAATACCTTTAAAAACCGAGCAATCTAATGGTAGAATTGGAAAATGTGTTTAAACAAGATATGTTTATGGGTACATTCAACACTATTCATGATCATGTCATTCCACAACTTTACATATTATTTCTTTTTTCCACCACTAAAATTCACAGGAAAAAACATGAATCAAAGGACTTTTCAAGATTATAATATGGGTAAAGGTGAGGTGAGATGTAATTAGGTAGAGTAGCATGAAAGCCATCAAAGCTACTGAACCAAAAGTAACACTTAATGAGGCATCAAGTGCATAAGTTAACATGCATACAAAACTAGATACCGTCAGTTATGACGAATGCAACAATTATATTTCACAACTCATTTTAGTTCTCACACATAAACCACATGAAGGATAACAAATCGAAAGGGATCACTTATAGAGATTGATGATAACAGTCTATTAAAACTATAATGAGTGAACCTTCTAAGGCAAATTCTACCTCATATCAACATACTCAAGTAACTCATTCAATACAACTTTAGGAGGAAAGATTAATCATAAACAACTTTTTAACATATATACACTTCCTCCTTGATTCATTTATTTAAACATTTTTCATTCTTTTTCCTTTTTCTTTCTTTTTCTCTTTTTCTCATATGAACATTGCAAGAAACTACATCAACATGGAAATTTCAATGATACGACATAACATAGAATCCCAACATTATAACCAACCCATATATATGTACACCCCTGCACTTATGCTTTTGCATATCCAGAAACTCAACAATCACAAACATTCCACTAGCTTTAAGGCTTAGGAAGGATATTTGGTTAGGTTTAAAGCATGTAATGTGTTTTATACAATGAAAAGGTAGATAAAGCTCAAAGGGGCTTATCAAAAGGGAAATCATATAATGGGTAGGCTATTTGCATTACAAGAAAAATAAAGTTTAGCGATGGAAATTATTGACAGAAAATCTACACATTCCGTCAGTAAGCTAAGTTAGCGACAAAATTTACCGATGGGCTAAGGCGTCGGAGAAATGGTCGTAGGTGATAATTTGCGATTAATCACAAAATGTATATCGTAAATTTACTGAAGGCATTTTGTGTAACCATTAGTGAACATACTGACGATTATTCTGTGTTGTCTTCGGTCGGTAAAATTATCGACGAACAAGATTTGTCCGTTGGCAACCTTACTGACAAAATTGGTTATTTTGTCGGTAAGTTAATGACAACATTACCGACGGTTGTTAGTTATTCATCAGTAAATCGAATAGATTTTACCGACTAACTTTGTTTTTCCATCGGTAAATTTACTAAAATTGTTTTTTAATTTCCCTGCACTAAATTTTATTTGATGATCTTATGGTTGATGCGTAATTTAAATATTTAATATTTTGATTTGTTTCTACATTTAATTTGTTAAAATAGAAAGTTGATTGACGATATAAAGTAAAAATTATCTTAATTGATAATAAAAATATTTTGTACATAATAAATATTTGTAATTCATACTAAATGACTACAAGTATGCTATTTATTTAGTGATCGTAGATGCTCTGATTGTTGCGAAGAGGTACTACCCCTCCCTTTCAACTCATCCACCTCATTACAAAGTTGAGTTATATACTCCATCGACTATTGCCACTAAGTTACCAATATTTGTGTTGTGCTCCAAAGCTCATGGACTTCATTAGGTGCGGACTGCCTAGTAGATGTTGTTGTATTAGATATGAAGGATTGCGAATAACATGTGCTCGTAAATGAACCTAAGCCGATTATCCTTCCACGATGGTCCCTACCACCCACTGCATGAAGATAGGTTTGAATCTAATCAACATCTTCAGATTGTTGAGACTGTCGTTGAATGCTTTCTTGTATTTGGTTCTATTAGAAGGCAATGTTTATGTTAGTAAGTGATAATTATTAAGCATTAATATTAAAGCATAAATTTCATATACATTTAGTTCTCCACATCGGGTGTTGACGAAGGTCACACCATCATGCTTCTTAGTGTGAGTGTGCAAAAAGAACTAACGGGGTGTAGGCTTCGTACCCATAGACTTTCCGCCATCAAAATAAAATATTATAAGTAAACTACAATTTATAAAAATTTCAACAGAATTTTCTCTATTTTTATGATATTTACACTCTGTTGAACAAAGAAAATAACTCAATATTACAATCATATATAGCACCAGACATTTATAACATTATCATTATCCATAATAAACATATTTTCATTCCAAAATTCTAAAACAAAAGGAAAAACAGATGATAAGTACTTATAATGCAATAATATTTATCTAATTAATGTATAAAATCAATTAAAAATATAAAAAAAATATTTTTTTGAACCTCGAACTCCTAATAGTAAAATTCATTTGTCGCCTAAGAGATATTCCTCTATATATAACCCTCAAGATCAATTTTCTCCTTGAATTTGGATGTCATGTTTCTTAAGCACAGTCCAGACAAAATCAACATAATATAAAAACAATTAATTTTATACCATTTTTAAAATTTAAACCTATATCTTAATTATAAACATATGGCGTTTCATGTATTTTCACTTACTGCTTGTTGACAATTGTAATGTAAGTTCTTCCATCAGCTCCCTCAGCTTCAGGATGGAGACCGCCTCCTTTATTCGCATCGTTTACTCCTGATATCTCTATCGGTATAGGGTGGATGATGGTATAGCAGCAGGCACAGAAGGTGATGCCTAATCTACAAATGTAGTAGTTGTAGATACAACATCTGATTCGGTTGCAACTGCAGAATGTGATGCTTCACCTGGACAGTAACTGGCTCCAAATCGTGGTCTGAACCTTGGTCGCATCATATCATGGTTTCTCTTTTGTGGCATATTTTAACCTAAAATTCATATTTGCCTGAATATTCCAGAAATATAATAATTTCAATTCAATATTTCACACAATATATTGAAAAGGAAATAGTTGATTTGTTGAATATGATATTCTATTACAAACACAAATTAATCGCTATCAGCACTTAATTGTAAATTAAAATCATCATCATCTTCTTTTTCAGGAGGCAATGATTGATTATATCATCCAAGAATTTTATCAAAACTACGATCAGAAATATGCCCTTCAGACTTTATGTTTAATATTCGAGCAATTGAAGGCAATTGAGTCATTGTCTCACAATTTGGCCATAATTTTTGGTCAACTAAGTGTAGTAAGTCAAAAAATTGTTTTCCATGTGGGTTTGGTTCTTGTTCAACATTTTCCTGAAAGGTATAATCGACTACATCATAAACCATTTAAATGCAAGGATTTTCATTTGCATCCACATTATTTGTTCTAATTCCAATCCTCCTTCAATTTCATTTACATTCACTAACGAGTGTATCTTTAACCTTCATATCTTCCCCAACCTAATTCTCATGACACCTTCTACTGGCATTCCTAACCCATCCTTAAACTCACAAACAAAGCCACGAAAGACTTCCTTAGAAGCAGGAAACAAAAGGTTGATTGGTTTAAAGTTATCTGGAACAAAGTTTTAACCCCAAAGGATCCCTTTCATACTATGGCTAGCAGGCCTAAATAGGCTGAACATGGCAAATAAAATTCACTACTTACAAATGGATAGAACTTGCCCACTATGCAAAAACCATGTGGAAACAAGAGATCATCTCTTCTTCACATGTCTTTATAGTAGATATGTATGGGAATTTATAATTGACAGATACGTATGGCTTAACTTGGGGAATACTATTTTAGAGGTGATACAAAAATTCATTACTCCTACAAATCCTCCAAATGCTAGCAAACAGATCCAAGTTCTGTCTTTAGGTCTCTGTTTATATAGACTAAGGAAGCATAGAAACCTTAGACGGTTTGGAGGAACCAACACTATACACAGCTATGAAAGAGACGAAGTTACACAGTACAAAAAAGAAGCAATGAAGTAACCAAAATACCTAATTCCCTGATTCAGAGTTATAGCAACCTTCAGATCGCTCAGAGACTTTTTCCATTAGAAGGAAGTTTAAAAGGAGAGCTTAACGCCTCTTGAAGATGAAGAAACCATCGAAGCCCTAATTTGAAAGCTTCGCGACTCCCTGACTAAGTTGAGAGATATTTTGATACCACTTACAACAACCAAACAAGGATCGTGTGCCTTACCCTTAGGCACGATGTCGTTTGATTGTTTGATTGGATCTCATGTTCCCACGGTGTCGTTTTGCTTTTGTCTTAAATGTTGGTGTAAAATTGTGTATTTCCTTCTTCTTATTTATATAAAATTCTTTTTATTTTTAAAAAAACTTGTTTATATACTTGTTTGTATCAAGTAACTCTTCTCCTTGTAGGATGACATTGTAAATAAAATTGATGTTGAAATGTTAGTTAAGTGTGCCCATTCTGTGAAAGATGGGGTCACCGGCAACCATGTATTTACACTTTTGACATCCATTATAAAATTCATTCCAGAGAAAACATTGCAATATATGGGCTATACTCACTATGATCAAAGAATCAACTGTGACATAGGTTTGTTAATTCATCCAGTGATCTCTTACAAGTTACACTATTTTAAATTTGTATTTGGCATTGAAAATTACTTGCATCTCTGTCTTTATTTTGTGCTTATTATTTTACCAAATATTTGTTAGCAAAATTTTTTAATTGAAATATTAATGTCATTTCAAAAAGAAAAAAAGTGTTAGCTTCTTTATTACTTCTTCCTTTGAATTGTCCCATCTTGAAAACAAGCCTTGACTATAAAAGAAATAGAAATTGTAAGGAAATTATTTAACTTTTGGTTGTGTGTCCAACAAATGTATAGATTGATATCCACTCCCAGTGTGTCTTTTAGGATCTTATATCTATTATTGTTCCTTGTTGGTTGTCCAAGATGGGAAATACTAACAAACTGCTATAGGTTCTCTCATCAATTTTAGTGTTAGGCATTAGCTGAGTATTATACTGGGCTAGTTGCTTTCAAACTAATATTATATTTCTTCTTATGCTTACAGATTTTTTAGAAAGTATTGCCTGGGGTTGTTGATCACACACAGTTGTTAATTAGAGATGCAAGAATTATTAGAAAAGTCTATACCTGAGGGGAATGAACCCAGTGTAAAACACAATTGTGATACAATACTTGATACTCATTTCGGCTACGTGAAAGACCTTGGCCACAGCTATGTTAGACATATTCTAATTTATGAAGTGATCTCTTTGCTCATTGTTTTATCTATAAGAATTGCCCAACTTGACATTAATATGTTGTATAGAATCAAATAATCATCCTTTAATGTTATATTCTTTTTTTGTTCAATTTAATGATATTTATATAATTTTACTTTATATATACAATATTCGATATTTTGAATTAATAATATTTTTATACGATTTAATTTAATAATAATAAGCAAATAATTCACCTCAAAAATATATATTGATACATTATATACAAAACATATTGTTCAATATCATAAATTAAAAACGTAACAAATAATAAGTTGCTACATTATTAAAACGTAGCAAATAACATTTAACCATGTTATGAAAAATGTAGCTAATACTATATAACTACGAAGAGAAAAAACGTAGATAAAAACTATTGATTACGGTTTTTCTATTGCCAATTTATTTGGCGCCAAATTTTTTTCCATCATCACTGACTGATATTTAATTTTTAGCTACATTTTTTAATGCTTTAATTGCAAAATATTTTTGTAGGTAATACCTTTTGCTTGATTTTTGGAAACGTCACATATAATAGTCAGTTATGAAAATTTGGTGATGTTTTATGCAACTAAACTAAAATGTTACAATTAACTATAGGCGACACTTTTTCAACAATTAGTTGTTTTTTTTTTTTGGGTAGCCAATTGTCTTCTTTATTGTTGTCAGAAAATGGGACGAAACGCTTGTGGCGTTTTGACTAGGAGATTATTCATGGGTTAAGTCACAGTGGTCAGTGAAGTTGTATTGTTATTGCTATAATCACTTGGTCTGGGTATATTAGGGTAATGGATCGTCAACGTCAATTCATCTGCTCATTGGCGTCTCAGATACAATTTGGTTGAAGACAATGGCCAATATTCTGCGTTCTTGGAAGCTATAATTTCTTTTCATGTAGAGCTAGAGCTAGAGCTAGAGACAGAGCTCTCTTCTTTATATCGATTATTTTCATTTCCTTGCTTGCTTGCTTCTGCTATGAAGAGTGGAATCTAATGAATTTTGATGATTATAGTATAGATATTGGCAAGCACCTATAGGAGAGTAGCTGTAAGAAGAGGGTACATAATTATTAATACAGTAGTGCTGGTCGTTCAGCCATTCCTTGGAGATTTCATGAGCCTTATAGGAGCTGTATGTCAGGGAAGATGATACTTCTTCCATTTCAAGTCATTCGACTCTCCTGTCAAGTTCTCTTGAAAAATCAACAACAGAGAATAATATATAGTAAATGAATATTTGTCCATGAACACTGTGATTTCATTGATAGACTTTCAAGGTCTTGCGGAGAAGACGTAGAAAAACGAGGGAAGAGACATATAATGGTGGTTACATATTCATGGATCGCATCCCAGTACATCAACTTCTTCCAATATCATATGCCAAGTTTCTCTGTCGTCATTTTTTTCCAGACATGCCAAAAGATTTATCATTGTCGCGACAGTACTCACCGTGCTTGTTTATGAGAAGCTTGTAGATGCAAGGCTCGAGCTCCTTAGAAGATTCTCTAATGTTGAGTGCTCTTACAACCTCGACCCTGAGAATGTAACTTATACTTTACATTAGATACTACCAAGGTCTGATTTGCAGCGTAAAGAATTACAATACTTGGGCTTGGGCATAAGATTCTGAGATACCGCCAATTCTTCTAAGTAAATAATAAACTCCTTTCCTTTTCTCCACTTGCGAGCTGAATACACTGCTTGCACTCAACAACCATATCATGCCGCATTTAAGTTAGCCTGCTTAAATCTGCAAGTTACCTTAACTTTGCTTGTCGGCATCACATTCCTCTCCCAATCCCAAAATTATCTGTGAACTGGACCCTCCCTCTAAAGGGTGCAAGCGATAAGCATAATTTTCATCAATATCATAGGATCTAGAAATCACAAAATTCATAATTTTATTCTCATATATAAAGATAAAGCTTTCAAATACTAATCTTTCACTATTGCTCAATAATGCGAAAATGATTCTAAGTAAGCTCTTTATTCAATTTGTCTCTTTACTTAAACTTTATATCTCACTTTGTTATGGTAGGATTAATTTCTAACATTTTCCTACTTTAATCATGTGACTTTATGCAATATGTTGGGTAAATAATTCAAGTAATCATACTATGCAATAGACTATCATTCATATACACTGGTATCATTACTAATGATAATCAAGTATAAGATTAATAAGAGTAATGGTGATCATATATTATTAATTTAATGTACTCTCTTCCATGTACCAATATGCTAGCCCTCCTACTTAATTGTGATTATAAATTGGAAGTATATAACATAATTTACCATTCATCTCTGTTTTCAACAACATGCATTGCAATCAAATACATAAAGAAGAAAACAGAAATTGGAAATAACACGTTCATTAATATGCAAAGAATATCCGATATATAATAAGAGTCGATACAATATTACTGTCTAATAATCATCAGCATACATAATGCACATATTCTTTACATGAACAAAAAACACTTCAGGTGGTAACTCTTTTGTCAAAGGGTTAGCTAATATAAGATCGGTGCTAATATGCTCTATTGACACTCTAATTTTATGAATCCCATGAGTTCAGCCCCTTTGGAATACTTGTTGTTCTTATAGAAGAAAATTATTGCAGAATTATCAAAATAACTTTTTAGCAGCATTGCTATACTTACAAAAATTCTAAACCTTGAAATAAAGTTCTGCAGCCATTTAGCTTGAATCATGGCCTCAAAGCAAATCACAAATTCAATATCCACAGTGAATGCTACAATTACAAACTACTTCACCCTCTTTTATAAGATGGCTTCTCCAACTAATAGATAAACGTAGCCAAAAGTAGATTTTCTTACATCTACACAGTCAACAAAGTTTGAATCTTAATATCCAATCACCTCGAGGTGATCAGACCTCCTAAAGGTAACCAAGTGTTCTATAGTTCCCTACCAATATCTCAGAACTTTCTTTGGATCTTTATAATGATCCATACTAGGATTACTTTGGTATCTCCCCAACATCTCCATGGCAAAACTTATGTCTAGTCTCGTATATGTTTGAGCATACAATAGGCTCACAACTACAAACATATATGAAATTGATTCCATTTGTTTCTTTTCTAAGTTACTTTGCGAACATTGTATAAGGCTAATTTTTTTTCCTTAAATTGGAATTGGTGATGTTGAACACTTTTCCTAAATCTCTCTAACACTTTAATATATATTCTTTTTGAGATAAACCCAACAATCTTTGTTATCTATCACGAAATATTTCTATTTCTATCACAAATGTCGCCTCACCCTTATCTTTCATTTCCAAATGACTAGAAAGAAATTTCTTAGTCTCATTGAATAGACCAAGATCATTAGTTGTAAGTAAGATATCATCACCATATAATACCATAAAAATAAACTTACTTATGCTAACCTTTAGATATATACATCGATCAATAGTGCTTTCTTTAAATCTAAAGGAAACAATAATATTATTAAACTTAAGATACCATTTTCAGGAAGCTTATTTAAGTCCCTATATTGGCTTCTTTAGTTTACATACCATGTGTTCCTTTCCAGGCTTTATGAACCCCCTTGGTTAGTCCATATAGACTTGTTCTTCTAAATCTCCATTCAGAACGGCAATTTTCACATCCTTTTGGTGCTACTTTAGACCATAATGAGTCACCAAAGCCGTAATAATTCTAAGTGTATCCTTCTTAGAGACTGGTGAGAAGGTTTCCTTGTAACTAATTAGAGACTGGTGAGAAGGTCTCCTTATAACTAATGCCTCTTTTTGGGTAAATCCTTTAGCAACTAATCTGCACTTGTAACGTTGTATGTTACCAAGAGATTCACTTTTGGTCTTAAAGGCACATTAACAACCAATTCTCTTATAACCATCTAAAATTTCCATAAGATCCCAAACACCACTATGTTCTATAGATTGAAACTCATCTGTCATAACATCTAATCACTTATTAGAATTTTTATTGTTCATGGCTTATGAAATTAATTCCCAAGTCATTTTTAGACTCACATAGATATACCTCATAGTTATCAGAAAATAGTTGGTCTTTCTTTCTTTTTGAGACCTTCTTAATGCTATTTCTTATGATTCTTCTACTACAGGTTCATTTACTTCATGTTCAATTTCATTATAAACAAGAAGTTCATTAATTTGCTATTCTTTATGATTATTATGTGTTTCAATAATTTGTGGAATAACAACTTAAGTAGGTGTACAAGTTATAGGGATTTGCACCACTATAGGGTCTTGCTCTCCCATTTCTTGAATATCCGCTATATGTGGCGTTTTACTTACACTAGTCTCACTATATTCAATGAACTTGACATTGTGTATTACGCACAAATATTGTATCTTTTAAGGAATTTAGTAAAAGGACTAGGATTTTGACCACTTCCATCGTACTTATCATAACATTCACTGCCTCTATTTTACCTAACCATTTTCGCATTTCTGTCTAATTCCCTTGAACCTCATTAATATAGACCTCCAAGGAATTTATAGCCTAAGATTTATCACGTAGCAAATAAACATATTCATAATGTGAATACTCATCTATAAAGGTAATAAAATATTTTTCTTTATTGAAAGTAAGCACATTAAATGATCCACATCCATTAATGTGAATTATTTCAAGAAGCTAAGTGCTTCTTGTGACTCCTTTTTTAATGTATGTTTTCATTGTTTGCCTTTAATATAATCCACACAAATGTTAAGATTAGTAAAATCCAATTTAGGAAGTATTTCATTCTTTACTAATCTTTGAATTCGTTCTTTGGAAATGTGTCCCAAACCCCTAACTCACAAGTAAGCAGATCATTAATCAAACTACGTTTGCTACCAATATTGGGATTCAAAGTTAATGAATTTTCAGCATAAACAACGTCGAGGATTACTTTATATACATAGTACATCATTACCAATCATGTGGTTATGTTTGTACAAACTGAAACTAACACCACCAAATCTAAAAGAGCATTCAGATCTATCAAGTTTAGATAAAGAAACTAAATTCCTAGATATATTAGGTACATAAAAAGTTTCACATAAGTCTTGATATCTAGTGCCTAGGATTGAGAGATAAATCCTGGTAGCTTCCACTGGAACTCTCATTTTGTTGCCCATAAAGACAAATCTTTCATTTAACCATATTGTTTAGGTCATAAGGAATCCCTGCAAGGTATTATAAACATAAGTAGTATAACTAGAATCAATACACTAAGTATTAAAAGGAACTTCAGTGAGGTTTGCTTCAAACTCACACAAGTAGTAGGCTTATCTTTCGTCTTAAACCATGTCTTAAGTTTAGAACATTCCTTTTGGAAATACCCAACCTTCCTATCGAAATGGCATATACATTCATCATATTCGTTCTTGTGGATCTAAAAGGATTCTAAACTAACTTTCAGGTATGGAACAGAAGGGTTCGATTATGTGAGAAATTTGTGCATAACCAGCAAAATTGTTACTCTAGTGATGAGGTGATCCTTCTTTCTTCTATCGATGTCTAATTCTCACAATCCTAACCTTTAGAACTGGTTCAAGTATGTTTAGTTCCAACTTCAAATAGTTTCATTTACTTTTTGTGGATGCAGCTCTATTGAACTTAAGATTGGATTTATTTACACCTCGCATATGAAAATTACTCTTCACTTCTATACCAAACATTTTAAACCTTTTTTTTAGCTAGGCTTCGATTTAATGTAAGATGATTATTATATACTTATTAGCATTGAACAACCATAGGCAAGTGTCATGGCTTGTCCTAAGCTATCGTACGTACGATTTAATTAATTAAGCTCTCTCTACTGCAAAATTCTATTGTTATGTTTACTTTGAACGTCAAAGACACACAAAAGGAGGAGGACACAATGAGATATAATCATAACAAAGCATAACTAAAATAGAATTGACAATTGGTCTGGTCATAGTGTGCTCATTCCCTCCCAAGTTACGCTAAGGAATACTCTTACTTTCACCCTCCTCACTAAGCTAGACTCCTTCATCAATGGAAACAACTAGCAATTCTTTGAAAGTCTAAGACATTTGCAACCTTAGTATCCTCTCAATCCAAATACATTTAACTGAAAAAACCAGCCTATTCAAAAACTTTCAAACAAACTTATAAGAGATCTAATAAGAGTGAAGAATTCAGTAGTGGATTAGCACAAGATTATCTAGAACAAGACTCTACCTCCAAAAATTTCGTTTCTCTTTTAGTTCACTATTAAAAATAGAATCAATATTCTAATCGAATCAGGTACCTTGATGTCAACACATCCTATCCATTTTGTCCCGCATACAAGGAAGTAAGGGATCACTTATTTTTCATGTTCACTATAACCAACAAAATTTGGGAAACTGTTAAGCAGAAATGCCTCTGGTATAGAGACAAGATCTTCTGTCCAGTTTTATGGTGTCTTATTCTGTCCAATAAATTTCAACCATTTATTTATGCGAGTCTCACGTTTATTTTTGCGGAACCCATGCGGAGCTCACATAAATAAATGGCTGAGATTCATTGGACAAAATAAAACACCATAAAATTGGACAGAGAATCTGGACTCTCTGGTCTACTCCAGTAAGCACATTCACTAGTGTCATTCATTGGCTCTCAACATAAAGATCTCTTCCTATGTTTGCCAAGCAGATTTACATAACAACCATTGCACTATGTGTGCACATTATTGGGAAAGAAAGAAATTCTAGAAGATTTGAGTCCAAGTTCAAATCGATTGCATCTCTCACCACTAAAATCATTAATAATACTAGGGAGCTTATACTTTTGAGAAATCTAGCTCCAAATTGCAGCCCCAACTTGCTATTTTCCTTGAATATTTAACTACTGTATTTGTAATGTAATCAATGACTATATCTAGGCAGATTTATTGAATTTTCTTTCTTGTTGAAGGATGCTCCCCTTAAGTTTCCTTTTGGGATGTAATTCCATTCTTATCAATGGATTTTTTCTTTATTGTTAAAAAAAAAGATAAAGCTTTTCGTACTAACATTTTTCTATTATTCAATATTGCGAAAATAATTCACAATAAGCTCTTTACTCAATCTGTCTCTTTTCTTAAACTTCATATCTCACTTTTCATATATGATACTCCCTCTGATTCATAATAAGTGTCGTTTTATATACATTTTAATTATTCAAAATAAGTGTCATTCTTGATTTTGTATGCATGTTTATAATTTTACTTCCAAAATTGACCTTTAATTTCTCTCACATCTTAATTACACATATTATATTTTCAAGGCACTTTAACATGTAATTAATAAGGGTATA
>JANKOE010000002.1:53312955-53324214 GCA_026284465.1 Erythroxylum citrifolium | reverse complement strand
CTCAAGATCTAACCAAGTAACCCTAATTGAATTTGATATTTATAGAATTGTAATATCTCGATTCACAAAACTACTCATTACTTGTTCAATTAGGTTTGAAACAATCCTATTAATAATTAATTCCACATTTAAAACCTCTCTTCAATTGTTCATTAATCTAATAATTGTCGGTCTATTAAGCTAACAACTTTTGTTATGCATCTTAACATTGATGACTTGATTCACTCTCTCGATTGATTACCAAGTATATGCATGACAATTATCACAAAATTCATTAATACATTGAATTGAACAAGAAATAAGGTTCACAAAATAATTCCATAATAATCCCTAATCTAGATTTAGAAATTCATGATCATGTTATACATCATAGAAATCCAAATACAAATTCAAGACTACGAAAGAAATAAACGAAAAAGAATGAACATTGATTGAAGTCTTGATCTCGAATGCTGGAAATTCTTTGAAGCTCTCTTTGGATGTCCCCTCTTTGATCTTCTTTGATGTAGTAGTTGCTGCCTCTTTTTGGTGTTTTTCATGTTCTTTTATAGAAATTGAGGGTTCTAGGAATGTTTTTAGGGTTTTCCTGCTTTTTTTTTTGTTCCAAAAATAGCCATAAGCGCTCAAAATTAAAAAAAAACTTGCACTTAGAAACACCTCCATGCACAATTGTGCCCAGCGTGGTATGTTCCTCTCTGGGCACGATTGTGACAGAAAGCCATGCAACATTATGATCGTGCCTTCCGGCTTGCATCGCAATCTTCTTCATTCTTCAATTTCTTATTTCCATGTGTTCATAAACACATCAAACATGTCTTGACATATAAAATTAAGATCGATTTGATGTTGTAAATCACTCAAACACTTAGGCATATACAAACACTAACAGTAACACAATTTTAAGTATACACATGGTAATAATCTAAAAAACACACTTAAACACCTAGAAACACATACTATAATCTACACCTATCAGTTTGAGCCCTTCGGCAACTTAAATTTGAAATTTGACTTCATAAAATTCATTATAAATGTTTGCAATTACCTTCCCTCAAGTCCAAATCAAATCTAAGTATCATTTATACCATATTAATATCTAGTTTATAGCTCTCCAATAGCTACTTTGCAAGTGTTATTTAATCAGGTGTTGTAATCCCTCCGTGGATCCTTTCCTGATACTTTTCATAATTCATGAAGCTTTGATTTTTAACATCACAGCAACTTAATACAATCAATTTGAATTGGGATCGGCTGTTACAAAAGGTCTCCGTGATTTTGCTTATGACCAAAAGTCGATAGAAAACTGTTAGACCATATAAGTTTGAACTGGAGAAATTTTTTTGAATTTGTTGGAGTGTCAGCAATTCTTAGATGCTTTTTACATGAATTCTTGAGAAATTGGGTTTCACCAGAAATCTTTAGAATTAATAGCAGGAAACTCAAACAGAAAGTAGAAGAAGATAATGGTAACAGCATTTTGAATGGAGCTCAGCCTGCAACTCCACGCCAATCCTAGGAGAATCATTCCATTAATATTCAACCAATCAGCTCAGCCAGAATAGTTAAGAATTGGGTGGTCATATTCTTGATAAAATATCCTCCAAAGCAACAGAAATGCTTTTGTAGTACTGAAATGCACGATCAGCATCTCTGTCTCTTGCTGCAAAATCTAGCTGCAGTACATCCCAAAACAAAACAAAAAAATCAAGCTTTTGACTAGCGAGAGAGACTGTCATCACAATAGCAAGTAAGTTGTTGAAAAAAGAAACTGCAGTATGGTTCACAATGTTACATGCTTGTAACTACTTAAGGTAGTCTTAGGATTGATTCACCATCTGTAAAAAAAGTATAAACAAATTTGAACGGTAACTAATGGGAACTAACATAAATCTTTTAAATGTGTGTAGTTATTCCTGAAGCTATCAGATCAGATGACTGAACAATTTGGTAAGCGATTTTAATTGAAAGAAAGAGTATACAAACTATGTATCTTGGAGCATGCATGGTAGGAAAAATAACCATGGTGAATTAAAAGTAAAATATAAAAATTAGGAACACTTACTTGGCTAACATTGTTGAAAAGAATGGAGTAAAGCTTCCTTAGTTGGGGCCTCTCTCTTCCAGGTTTGTTTTGGATTATGGTATAGAGATCTTGTTTCAAGTTTGATGAGCTCTTGCGTAGTAACTTCTGAGCTTCAGTCCATGATTCTGATTCCAACAGAGGTTTTACTTCTAAAAGTAATTGAGCATGGCGTCTGATTCCATCGTCTGCCTCCTCAATCGTTTGTCCAGGAGCAGTTAATCTTAAATCTAACGCAATTGCACTCTGGTGACTAAATCCTGTTTCCTTTGCCGCAAGAACTGAAACCAATGTTGCTATTGCCACTGTTCTTCTATTGATATAAGAATTTAGAGCTTTCGTGTAAATTCTACTGGACGTAAAAGAGGGTATCAGGTAGCAACTAAACGAAGGAGATTGACATGCCAGACTTTGCTTAGGGAATACTGGGCTGGATATCATTTCTCAAGTCAACCGCTTGAACGAAAACTAGTACCAGTTATGCTGCAAATGCAAAATAAAATTATAAACTGCTGTCGGACAAAGGCAAGAATCCCGTACAGAAGACATGCTTGAGACGTTGCATTGAAGATGCAAGAATAGTCGCAATATAGAGGGCAAACATCGATTAAAAGCCGAGTCCTTTAGAATCAAACCAATGGTTAGACAAAAATAGAAGTTACAAACAATTGCAGTTCCATTCAATCACTGAGTGAACTATGTTTGGAAACCTAAACCGGAAAAATTCAAGAATCGACCCTTATCAGATGGCATCTGACTTCCTTCTCCTATTACTAGCCTATGTATCACAAATCAAAATCCAGAAATAACTAGAGCAAAGCAAACCCAAGCAGAAGTAACAACAACACAGCACATATGCATACCATAAATCCGGGGATGCAGCAAATGGGCGAAAACATCAGAGGGAAACGTGCTTCACTGTAAAAAAAAAAGGAAATAAAAAAAGTTAACGATTTGCAGATGAAGTCGTTAAGGAATGCGCAAAACTATTGTAGAGTATTATATAGAATGCTGCTGGAGAGCAAATCATGAAAAGTAGGCTTGAGAAGTATTGTATGCCTCTTAATAAAATGTTCCGTCACTCATTTAGACAGGAGATTAAGCGAAAGGAGAAGGATATTAAGCAAAATAAGAGTGCAGGCAGGACAGTACACGAGAAACGCAAACCTTGAAGATAAGGAGCTGCCCTGGGGATTCCTTGAATAGATTGGTACGGAGCCTGTTTCTATTTAGTAGCTCCCTGTCAAATTGTTCCTTGTCAATACTTGTACTGTGTAACATTTGTTTGTTTCTTCCATAGTAGAGTCCAGATCCTCTGTCCAATATTATGGTATTTTATTGTATCCAATAAATCTCAGCTATTTATTTATGTGAGTCTCGTAAAATAAATGACTAAGATTCCATGAGACAGAATAAGACAGAGTAATATTGGACAAAGG
Source organism: Erythroxylum citrifolium (assembly GCA_026284465.1). Taxonomy (NCBI): domain Eukaryota; kingdom Viridiplantae; phylum Streptophyta; class Magnoliopsida; order Malpighiales; family Erythroxylaceae; genus Erythroxylum; species Erythroxylum citrifolium. The sequence continues at coordinate 53,320,695 of JANKOE010000002.1, read as the reverse complement.
ATCTGAATTCCTAGATATGATAGCTATACGCGTAAACAACATTTGTTATCTTCGCTAGTAAGCCTCATTGTAGGGATCCATTCAATTATTTCCTACCACACTAACGGGGGCTCAATTATATTGCACTTATCTAGGATCATTCTCCAGCTTTCCTTAATGAATTCACCTTGAGAAAACAAGTGATTGATACCAGTTTGGTATGATCATATATTTAGTTAGTCAATCAATTGTCAATAATTTGCCTTTCATAGCCATCCAGAGGGTGGTGGATGCTCGGGGTACTAAATATTTGCACCAAGCAATCTTGGTCCAAGGACTTTTGATATTGTTGCCTTGGAAATTTGCCTACAGGACTTATTTGTGAAAATTCTAGACCTAGATTGCTTCCAGATTATGTTATCTTCTTTGTAAGGATTGAGTATGGTGTTAGAAATGTTTGAATAGATAATGTTGGGAACCATAGCCCCTCTAATACCTTCCTTGTGATTCAGCGCCATAATAATTGTTGCTTTATAGTGTATTAATCGTTAGTCTAGAATTTGTTGACTTCCCATTTCCAATCAGGTTCACAAACTCCAGTCTAACCATGTCCTTGATTTTCATAATGAATTTCATTGTTGTGGGAGCAATAGGAGTAAGTTTAAAGTGTTATATAGTTCTTTCCTTGATGTAGAATTCATGTATCCACTTGATCCATAAAGTTTTCTTATCCCTTAATAGTTTCTAAATCCTTTTGGTAAGTGTTACCAAGTTGAGAGTTTTGAGAGGAATAAAGTTCAGACCATCTGCAATTATAGGAGTGCACACTTCGGACCACTTAACTCTGGCTTTAGTTTCCATTTCTTTGCTCACTAACATAGGAAATTCTTGAAAGCCTTATCAATGAATTTAATTACAGATTCAGGGAGTGCTAGGTGAGCTACCTAATGTACATTAGTGGAGCTCAAAAATAGAAACAATGGGCTGAACTTTAGCTGCTAAGGTAAGATTGTTAGCGCTCCAATTAGATATTCTAGTATGGATCTTGTCGATTAATAGTGTGAAGTCCATTTATGACATTCTTGAAGTTGACACTGGGATGCTAAGATAGACTACTAGTAGTTGGTGTAAGTAGAAACTACTAATTGCAACTATAGAGTGTTCCTAATTCATTACACTATTAGACAAATAGATACCACTTTTGACACAGGTAACTTCAAGCCCTGATAGTTTGTAGAACATCTTTAGAGCTATAATGATGGTTGTAACTGAGTTAGAATCAACTTTGGACAATATGATTAAGTCATTTGCAAAGCTTAAATTAATAATTACCTGCTTCTTGTATCTAGATTGATACTTGAAGTGTGTAAACCTCTCTACTATTCTTTTAAAGAGTCTATTAAAAACTTGCATTACTAATGAAAACAAGTAAGGGGAGGTTAGATCACCATGCCTAATTCCTTTTTGTATTTTTTAAAGTTTTTAAGGGTTGCTAATTGATTAGGATGTTGTACATAATAGTAGCAACACATTGCCTAATCCACCAAATATAGTTATTTGGAAATTCTATTATTACAAGTATGTTGATTAAAAAATCCTTGTCCACAATGTTATAAGATTTCCTTAATTCCATATTAGCATACAAATCTTGCCACTTCTCTTCTTTGAATAATTTCTTATCTTGTGTATGAGGAGAATTTTATCTCATATTACTCTGCTTGGAATGCATGCTCTTTGGATAAGATCAATATGATTTTAGACCACCTTCTTTAACCTCAACCAAAATTTTGGAAACTATTTTGTAAATAGAATTGCAACATGCTATGGGGGCAAATATTAGTAAAGGATTTTTGTTCCCTGCCCTTAGGAATAAGAGTAATAAAAGTCTTATTAAGATCTGTGAATAGTGAAATATTTCAGAAGAACTCTAGAATGGCATAAGTTACCATCTCCTTAGTCATGGCCATGTTTTTATGAAAAAGTTGAAGTTGAACCCATTAAGACTAAGTGCTTTAATTAGATTTAGAGATTTAAGCATCTCTTCAATCTCCTAAATTGTTATTGGCTTATCGAGAGCTTCAATCTCCTGAGGTGAAATGTAGTCTTGAATAATCTAATTGAGTCAAGGAATGGATGAATGCGTATTGGTAGGGGCTCCCATTATATTGGAGAAATAGTCAAAGGAACCAGTTGGTGCTAAGAAGTTAGATTATGATTGCCATCCTCTAAAGAGATGATCTTATTGAAACTCATTCTAATCATAACAACTCGATGATAAAAAGAGAAGTTCCTATCTTTTGGACCTTGGCTTTATAAGAAAATGATCATAAGTTAGTGTTGTAGAAAGATTATCTATTGCTTTCCTTTTTAATTCCTGGAGAATTTAAGATGAAGGATTATTATATAAATTGGTATGAACTTTTCCAGGTTACTCCTAGCAGTGTTAAGCAAGTGGTGAGTATTGCACACATTTGTCCTGAATAAATCTTTCATCTCCTATCTAATAATGCCATTCTTTTTAGTATAGATATATTGTTTATTGCCCATTAAGTTTACACTTACTCCTTTCCACAATGCTTCATCAAAACCTTCCAAATCAGTCAGAATATTATTAAATCTAAATGGAGTTTTACGACTTACTTAATTAGTCTGAGTGATGATTACAGAGTGATTAAAAAAACTAGAGTTAGTAAAAAAAAGTCAAATAGGGAGGGAAGACTTGAAACCATTCATGATTGGGCAAAATGTGATCAAGTTTCTTCCTGATGAAGTTGTCCCAAGATTGATTGTTGCTCCAAGTTTAAAAGTTTCCTACAGAGGGTTGATATATGCTTAATTGATTATGCATTTATTCCATAACACTTAATGATTAATGATAAGAAATGTTTAAGACATTCACTTTAGTTCATATTTGATTTTAGGTACAATTCGGAAGCGAAAGAACTAAAGTGAGTTGAAAGTAAAATATTTGAGCCGTTTTCCAGAGATTCACAATCATTTGTCTTCATGGAGCAAAAATGAGAAGGATTACGGGAAGAGTAGCTAAGAAAATGCATGAAGATGATGAGTATATGTTGAAAACATCAAGATGAAGACTGCTAGAAATGATGGCCAGGAGATAAAAGTCATGGTGATTCGAAGCCTTCTTGTTCTTACCCTTGGAGGTCAAATCAAAAATATAATTCCAAGGATTGCATTATAAAATGCAACCTCGGATCGTCTCTTTTAATCAGAACCTAATGAATTGATCTAAGCTAACTATGTGTCATGAAATGCAAGCTAAGGAAAATGGGGGTTTTGATGTTTGAAAATCTTGGCAAAACTAAATGAATTGTAAGGAAAATGTAATGAAAAATATTTTTGTATTTTGGGAATAGGTAAAGCAGTAAGATAAAAACACGGATCAAATGAGAATAGTATCCTCTTGAAAACGAGCTTTGGCTATCATAGTTCAAAACGAATTTTTATGGGAGTGAATCACTAAGTTTCAAATGGTAAACCTTAAAGAACTCTTTAAGTCTAAGGTTTTAAGAAATGAAGGTTTTAATCAATGGACTCCATTTCTTAAAACCTTGTTAAATGCATCTTAGTGTGTGCAATGGGTAAGTCAATACAATAAGTCATTTTGGAATCTAGCATCATCTCAATATCAAACGCAACTAGACAGATAAAAGAGAATTAACCAAATCACAAATAGACATATATGAGACTTCATATATTCAAGTTCCAAGTTCTACATCAACAAATCTCATTAACACATTGAATGTTCAACACTTGATTAAACTCTAATCAAGAATATTCATCTACAAATTACAAATCCTAAACCTAGGAGTTCATAACAGTGTACCTGAACATGATTAAACTACTCCCCTTTTGAAGTCCATTAAACTCTAGCCATTGCTACATCTCCAAGAGGAAAGGGTTGCCTAGCCAAGCATAACTTTAGGAGTTTTTACAACCAGAAACCCACTAGAAGCATCCATGGTGGCAGCTGCTGGGTGCAGGGACGGAGCCAGACTCAACTCTAAGGGGGGCCGGGGACCAACATTTAAATGCAAAAATTTTAAAGGAGGGATCACTTATATTTGTAATTTTAAAATTTTTAATTATATAAGTAATTTTAAAAAAATATATATTTGAAAGGGGGGGCCACTAACATGGCTCCGTCCCTGGCCGGGTGAAAGAGCAGAAAAATTGATGGATGAGAGATGATGATGGTGTCCGAAGGTTAACAGAGAGTGAGGAGATGTTTTTTTCTTTGCGGGCTCTTAACCTAAAATGGTAAGTTTTTAAAACAAAAATGGGTTTGGATCAGGTTGTACAATGGGTGGGTTTCCTAAAAATGATTCGGGTATTTGAAGGTTTGCCACAGCGACAGGATGCGTACGCCGCGACGAACTTTTCTCGAAAATTTTACCCTCACTGTTGGTTCCTTCGCCGCAGCAACATAATTACTTTACGCCACGGCGAAAATTTCCCAAAGGTTTTGCTTGGAATCCTTTAATCTTCGCTGCGGTGATACATCGACCTTCACTGCGGTGAACTTTCTGTTGCATCTATTGACTTGTTGACTCATTGAATTATCATCTTCAACTTCTCTTGACTCTACTTCTTCTTCTTGAGTCACCTACAATGACAAATGGTAGTTTGTAGTATCAATTGTTCTCAGAAAATTAATTGAGTGCAATTAATAATAATTTGTGATAATTTTACTCTCAAACTACATAAAAAGGTAAGCACTCCAGAGTTAAATTAAGCATAAAATCTAAGAATAGGAGCCAAGAAGTGTAGTAAAAACCATGAAATGTCGCCAATTTATATAATAAACTTGGGCTCAATCACCCTATAAAGTGGAGAATCTTGCATCGGGTACATTGACATTGACTTAGGCTGAGTTAGGTCAATGAAAATTTTAAGTATCACTTGAGTGGTCCTCAATAAATTTCATTATGCACAGCTTATTGGTCCCAGTTACAACTGTTTGAAAAAAAAAGAGTATTGCGCTTGTGGCCATAATTAATCAGTGAGATATGAATACATAATAGACTCAGCAAGTCTTCCTAAAAAAAAAGACATGATTGACTAGTGGTAAAGAAATAGCTAACAGAAACATGACCAATTAAAAAATTAAACAAACAAATCTCTGCTCAATAAATACGTTACTTGTAGTCTAAGTATTTTAGATTCCTGATAGGCACCCTTCTTAATCTTCTCAGCACGTATGTATCAACACCCTTAGTCTTTTATTTGAATGGAATAATGTTAAGAGTTGCCTACTCCTACATTCTAACCTTCTTTCTTTAAGTGAATTTTACTGTCAAAAACCTTTAGTAATGAACTTTTTTCTTATTTTGGCTATGTTGATCAAATGTTTTGAGGAGAAAATAAACCAACTTGATACAATTAAAGAAAATCATGTTCTACACCATTTAGCTTTTAGGATGGAGAAGCACGTTGTCTTCTTTGTTCCAATTGATTTATCAAAACTACACAAATTGTTGACATCAAAAAGAAAAGTTGCTTGATTCTCGGATGACTATTAGTGCTCGTTTGGATGAGCTTTTGAGAGGTCAATAAGTACTTTTTTTAACTACAAAAGCCTTTTGTTAAGAAAAATGAGTGTTTAGCTGTAAAATAAAAAAGCACTTCTTTAAAAAATATGGCTTTTTTGACAATCAAAATACAACTTTTTAAGAGGCTCAAATTTGGAGCTTTTAAAAAAAGCCTCTAAAATGACTTTTTCGGGTAGATTTTTCAGGTCAATTAATGAGCCTACTTTTTAGTCCATTTTGCCCTTATGTTTTACACATAATTTTCGCAATACCTACAAACTCATCTTCACGTTTATCTTGCAAATCCATCTTCTCTATTACAATAAAATACATAATTTATTATGTATTTAATTATTTACTCAACTTGAATATTTATTTTGAGATTTATATAATATTATTTGACTTTTTATATGTTTTAATATTTATTTTTATATTAGTTTTACTTATGTTATAAAAGATTTGGTCAAATATATTTTCATTTATGTTTCATATGGTTTAAAATTATATAATAAGTAATATATTATGCTTTACACATTGTTTAATAAACTTTAAATAATATTTTTATGCATAAATAGTTTTTATTACAAAATAAAATATTGTTAAAATTAAAAGTATTTTTTTTATGTTGTCAAACAAGCTATTGTATGAAGCTCTTTCAAAAAAACTCTTTTTTAAATGACAACCAAATAATCAACTGGTTTCTTAGAAAAGTTATTCTAAAAAAAGATCTACAAAAAAAATACTCCACTAACAAAAGCTCTACTGGTATAAACCCAACCAAACAAAAGTTAACTTAAAAATCAAGTTGCATTCAAAATCTCATCTAAACTAAGTCACCCAAGATCGTGCTAAGATCACTTCTATCTCTAATTCTATCATATTACATCACACGGATCAATTGGATGACACCCCATCAAATAAGACTATAACTTATAAGATAAAATCTACAAGATAACAGAAAGATAAAGTTTACATTCAAATAAGAAACTAGCATCCTTATCCTCGAAGATCTCCACTATCTTCAGATGTTGAATCCCACTGCAACTCTAACTATAAATTTATGATTAATAATAGCATAAATAAAAATATTTAATAATAACATAATAACATAATTAATAATCAAATAAAAAGGAATCAAAAATTAATTAATAATATTTAGTAAATAATAATAACTTGCACACTTGTGACTTATTTCGTCACAACCCTGCATGTAATAGTTTATAGTTAATAATAATAATAATTACATAATTACATAATTAATAATAAGAATTAATAAAAAACAAGCAATAATTTATAATCAATAATAACATAAACAAAATATTTAACAATAAATAATACCATAATTAATAATCAAATAATAATTAATGAATAATAATTATTAAATGATAATAGCATGCTCACGAGTGTGACTTAACATGTCACACCCGTGAGGCTTTTTTCTATTTTTTAATAATCTTCTTATCAAGGAACATGCTAAATAGCCATTGTATCTATCGAAAAATTGCCTGCCGTTGAAATCAAAAGTGAATTTTTTGAAACATTATTTTTTCTAAGTAGACCTAGCATATTTTTGCAAAAAATTAGTTAATGCTGCTGATGAAAAAAGAATTGAAATATGTCAGGGTGTGAAGTATTTAAAAAGTTTTTTTTTAATCTTTTCCTAACAAATTTGTTGTAATAATGACTTAACCTATATTGTTATTCAAATGGCAAGAGAAACTTGGGTACCTTGATTTACAAAACCCATCTTTTTTTTTGGTACACACGAAAAATAAAATCAAACTCTAGAATACAACACGCCGTCCACATCGCGGCGGAGTAGCTCCTGGAGGCACGCTGGCGACTCCGGAAGGGTATAGAGACTCGGGCTAAGGGCAACAGCAAGATTGGCCAGACGATCCGCACACTGGTTCCTCTCACGGTAGACATGCTGGAGGAGAATCGCCCACGACCGATGGAGAAGCTCCTGGATACCTGACACTAAGAAAGAAACCCCAGTAAGCACAACGGTAGGGTCAGAGAGGATATTAATTGTTGGGCCCCGATTCCTTTTTCATAATCAATAAACATGTTTAAATTATTTTGAGGTTTAGATTAATAATTTTCTTTTGGTAGAATAAAAAAAATTGAGAATTTTTAATTGCTTATGTTAAGAAATATTAAATGGGGGATTAGATTTAATTAGAGCTTGTGTGGATTTTAGAAATTA
>JANKOE010000002.1:53243580-53267082 GCA_026284465.1 Erythroxylum citrifolium | reverse complement strand
AAATTTTTAAGAATTTTTAGGACATGGTTCGAACACAATTCAATAAACAAGTGACAATAGTACTTTTGATGGCTGAGAAAAGTGAGGTTCCCCAAATTTTTAAGAATTTTTAGGACATGGTTCGAACACAATTCAATAAACAAGGCGAATCAAAAAGTTAGACGATACAAGAATTTTACGATTGAACTGTTTAAACTGGTTAAAATTTTAAATTATTTATCCAGAGGTTAGAGAGATACCTAATTCTGCAAAATTACATGTATCTATTCAAACTTTAATACTTTGATGTGTCTCTTTTAGTAACTATTTAAAATATCTTGATTTTAAAAAATTGTATCAAAAAATCTTAAAATTAACATCAAATAATACAATTTTTTTTTCTAAATCCAGAGGTTGGTTAGAGAGATACGTAATTCTGCAAAATCAAGGGATGTGGCTAGATGGTTGAGAGTGGGGCTTGGCTTCGGTTAGGTCCTAGGTTCGATTCCTTGCTAGCTCCTCTTGTAAGAGTCTGGGGCAGCCGGGGTTTTACCTATGAGTGGAGAACTAGTGAGGCCCTCCGTGATGGGGTGCAGCCGCTTGGCCCTCTGATGGGGTGTAGTCACTTGGCCTTCTGAGAAATGAGCCCGCTTGATCCGCCTGTAGGGTTTCCTCGAATTCAAGAAAAAAAAACATGTCTATGAATTTAGAAAAAATTGTATTATTTGATGTTAATATTAATATTTTTTGATACAATTTTTTAAAATCAAGATATTTTAAATAGTTACTAAAAGAGACACATCAAAGTATTTTCTTCTTTGAAATTTTCATTATTTTTAATAAAATATTGAGATAAGAGTTTACAAAAATATAAATAAGTAAACTTTTACACATTCTAGATAATGATAATTACAGGACTCACTAGTGCGGTTTCACCGCGAATACGAAAAGGTAGAGGGACCACAAAGCAAATGAGAAGCATTGCGGCGAAAGTTTACTCCAGCCACAGCCAGGAGGGGAAAGACATTGACAAGGTCTGTTAATGAAGCTTTAGACTTGGGAGGTTCCAGTTGAACCAGCCACCGGCAAAGCAAACGGAGTCTATACTCTGGGAAACAACAAATACCAAATTGATAACAATAATAAAATTCTTCAAACTCCTTGGCTGTCTTTTCATCAACTTCACTGCCTACACCTCAAAAGCACTACTCAACGACACTTCTCTCTCACCTAAGCAGCAGACCAAAATTCCAAGAGTCCTTTGTTCGTTCGTTCGTTTGTTTATTTTCGACAAGTCCAATGTTTGTATAACTTCATTGCCCGACCCATCAGTTCTAACGCCATACTGTCACTCTCTGGAGCAAATTTGCTCATCTACTGCTAGCTTTTAGTTTGCTTTACTCCTTGCCGTCGGGGATTACCTCAATACTTGTATATGGCGATACAATTCGCTAGTTTTGGTTTGGGGGCTGGTTTGCCTCTCTCTTCTTGCCATCATTCCGCGAGGTTCAGGAGTGGACATGTTAAAGCCTCTGCCTTTTCTTGCCCCTCTCTTGTTTCCATACCCAGATTCAAAGTCAAAGGTATTTTCTGTTCCTTAGTATGATCGTTTTTCCTAAATGATAATTTATTCACTTTGACTTTTTATTCCAATTCTTTTGATGCCATTTTCCAAACTCTTGATCGATCTTTAATGCTGTGTTCTAGAGATTCTTTCGCCTGTAGCTTGGTTTTTAGGCTAACTTAGTGACAAAATGCTTTTGCTGAATAAGTGAAGTAGCTGTATACACTACATATATACAATCCTTTTGCTCTAATGTATAACCGCAAGTGTCGTGCCATTGAAATTGCTACTTTACAAAAGAAAAGTAAAAGTAGTTTTATACAATTATAGGTACATATTCATATGCATCACCGAAATAAAAGTTAAAAAATTTTAATTGTATATATAGGTGAGGACACCGAAATAAAAGTACACTAAATGTTTTTAACTTAAAAATCGATAAAAGAAACAAGCAATATGGTATTGGTTACTGGACTAATCCTTTTGGGATTGTTGTCATGGACAATCAGTTCGTTTTATTTTCGTTAATTTCTTCACTTGACTTCTGTTAACCAATACCATATTGCTCGTTTCTTTTATGGATTTTTAAGTTAAAAACATTTAATTGTATATATGGAGTATATATATATATTTCTTCACTTGATCTTTTGTTAGTTCTTCTATTTATTGATAACAATTGAGTGCATGGATTAACCTACTATTGAGTTGAAGCAACAGTAATCTATGCGGCTGTGTAGAATGCTAACTACTTTAAAGGGCTATCTATGCGTTCTGAGATAATACCATCTCTTAATTAACATATTTAACAATTATTGACTACAAAACTCAGAATCTTTTAATTGTTATTGTATACTCCAGTTTACCTTCAGTACCATTGTGTCAAATCATTGTGCATCTTTCTTGGGGAAAAAGAAAGCACAAGTGAACAATTTTCTTCCAAATGAACTCATGTTGGCTGTAGTCTTCCTTCAAATATGTGAGGTACAGTATGTTAAAATCTGTTTTTTCTTGTAAAATTTGTGAAAGGATATGACCCGATCGTTTGGACTTTATGATGTTTCACCCTTATATGATATCATATTTGGGTTTGTGGCAACCATACATTTATTTTGCTGTTGACTTTATTTGGTTATCTTGGATAAGTTTTTCTTCATTCTGTTTCTTCTTGAGCTACATTAGTATGTCAAAAACTCCTGCAGGAAAATGGAGAAGGGATATGATGTCACTATTTCTGGGAACAAATTCTTCTTTATGATAGCTTCTTTGCTTGACTAAGCGGTTTTTTGGCTGTAGCTGAGCATTTGGAGGCCAAATGCATATGCCAGTTAGGGATGAAAAGAACTAATGCATGCTGCAATCAAGTTCTAGCCTACTATGCGGCTTGTGTGTACTGACTGTTCAATTGTGTTAGCCTCTTTTATTTTGTATATGTGGTTGATGCTATTTCAGTAATGTCTAATCCGTGGTTATTTGAAAGGTGATAATTTGGAAGGCTTTGTTTCTCCTAGCATTATGATGTGCAATGTCTAGTTTCTCATTCACTTTTTCTTCGAACAACTATTTATAGTCCCTTGGTTCTTTTTGGGCTCTTCATTTTTTTCTCAAAAATTTTCCTTTTCTGTTTACAATTACTAGGTAAAGTCTTATCAAGTGATGGCTTTCTTGAAACAAAGGATACATCCCTTGTGGTTTGCTTTGGGGAAATGTTGATTGATTTTGTTCCCACCATCAGTGGGTTGTCATTGGCTGATGCACCTGCTTTTGAAAAGGCTCCAGGGGGTGCGCCTGCAAATGTTGCAGTTGGTATTGCTCGTCTTGATGGCTCATCAGCATTTATTGGGAAGGTGGCATTCTTATCTATTCATCTAATTTTCTTGCTATAATTTTAAGCATCGAACTTGCAGTAAGTACATAAACTTTTTATAGTGACCATGTGGTATGAAGAATAAATTTCACATATTTACTGAATGGTGCTCTGCAATATGGGTGACCTATTGTTTAGGATATCAAAGTGGAGAGGAGAATGTGTACTACTAGAAAATGAAAATTAACCAAACGTCAGATTTCAAGCACAAAAAATTTAACGTGAAATAAATTAGGAATCACACTATTTGTGAGCATTGGATTCTGGCATCTAGGGAGAGTTGATTCAATGTAGTCTCATCACTGTGACCGCTTTCCTGGTCTGACCTTGTGACCAAAGTTTATAACGAAGCAAGCTCATCATTGCTCCTAGCTCGCCTTCTTAAAGTGCTGATTACACTCAACAGGGTAGGACTTTAATTTCTAAATAGACTCTTCATTAGAACTAAAGTACTTAAATCTCTTCAACAATAAAGGTCACTAGTGTTGAAGTAGATGGATATTTTCCACATCCTTTGACTAAGAATTTGTGGTCAAGATATGTATTATTTCATAATATTACAATCTGATTGTAGTCAGATTCTATAGATTAGATATTAGTATCTTAGAGATATTCTAAGATTATCTTTTTGTATTTGTATAGATTATCTAGCCTATTCTGTACACCTATCAGTGTATATATTTACTGCATTCACTAATAGAGAAAATAAGCTCTTATTTACATGGTATCAGAGCCGATGATTTAGCAAGGGACGAGTATGGAGATGATAGTCAGATCCCGTGGTTGCCTTCCTAAGAAGAAGAGCAAGGAGATTCCTGGTGGGCCCAAACCAGTGGAGTAGAAGGACTCTTGGTGACGTCATATACTCGAGCTACTAAGAAAAAGGCTTTCGCTCAAGGGAAAGTTCAAGCCTAATGTGGAAGTTCACACTTGAGGGGGAGATTGTTGGGATGTCAAGTGTGAGTGGGAATCTCATATTGGAAATACTTGGAACTAGTGAAGGACATATAAGTGGAAAGGACTCATAAACCTAAAGCCTTAAAGTTTTGGGTTGAAGTGTGGTGTTAAAGCTCACGAGTATGTTTCCTCAGTAGGCCCATGATATAGATCTCCCATGAAAGTGGGCTCCTTGGATCCAACACCTATGTCATCTCGTATGGAGACATATTCTAATACAGAAGTTGCTATGCCTGATCATCCACTCAAGGTGTACTCTCGGAAGAAGAAAGCAAGTAGTACACTTCCTATCCCTGAAGCTATACCAATCTTTGAACCAGTGCAGGTCCTAGCTGAAGAAGTTTAGAGTAGTATGGATCAAGAAGACAACATAGATTTAGAACTGCCAATTGCCTTATGGAAGAAATCTAGATCATGTATTATGCACCCAATGAGGTTTGTCTCTTATGATACTTTATTTTCTCAATACAAAGCATTTACTGCTAATCTGGACAGAATTGACATCCCAAAAAATATTCAAGAAGCTCCTAACGTTCCATAATGGAGAGAAGCAATTTTCAAAGAGATAAGAGCACTTGAAAAAAATGAAACGTGGTAAGAACTTGATCTGCCGAAAGGAAAGAAACCCGTGGGGTGTAGGTGGATATTCACAGTCAAATATAGGGCTGATGGTTTCATCGAGAGGTATAAAGCGAGATTGGTAGCAAAGGGTTATACTCAGATCTATAGGATGGACTACAAGGAGAAATTTGCACTTGTAGCCAAGCTAAATACTATCAGACTATTGCTATCTGTAGCTGCTAATTTTGACTGACCACTGCAACAACTTGATATTGAAAATGCCTTTTTGAATGAAAAACTAAAGGAAGAAGTGTACATGAAACTTCCTCCAGGGTTTGATGGGGAAGGAGGAAACAGAGTATGCAGACTAAGAAAATCCTTATATGGGCTGAAACAATCACCACGAGCTTGGTTTGAAAGATTTGCCAAAGTCCTAAAAACATAAGGATATACACAAGCTCAGTCAGACCATAAAATGTTTTTTAGAATTAGAGAAGGTAAGAAGACAATTTTAATTGTGTATGTAGATGATATTGTCATAACTGGTGATGATGCAAAGGAAATTACAAGACTCAAGACAGCCTTGAGGAAAGAATTTGAAGTTAAAGATTTAGGAGAAATGAAGTATTTTCTGGGCATGGAAATAGCAAGATCAAAGAAACGGTTTACATCTCACAAAGGAAGTATATTCTTGATCTCTTGAGAGAGACTGGAATGTTAGGACGTAAACCAAGTACCACTCCTATTGACAGTACAAAGTTTGAGGATGAAGAGGATAAACTTGTTAACCATGAAGAATACCAAACACTAGTGGGAAGACTGATTTATTTGTCTCATACTAGACCATATGTTGCTTTTTCCGTGGGTGTTGTAAGTCGCTACATGCATGCACCAAGGAGGAAGCATTTTGAGGCAGTTTATAAGATCCTACAATATTTAAAGGGTATTTCTAGAAAAGGATTATTATTCAAAAAGGGAGATAAAAAAATTGAAATATATACTGATTCAGATTGAGCAAGTTCAGAAGAGGATAGACGATCAACCACTAGGTATTGCACTTTTGTGTGGGGAAATTTGGTCACGTGGCAAAGTAAGAAGTAAAAGGTGGTAGCCAAAAGTAGTGCTGAAGCTGAACTAGGAGCTGTTGCAAAAGGGATTTGTGAAAGTCTCTGGTTAAAGAGAGTGTTGACAGAATTGAGAATCAATTTTGAGACACCTATAAAACATTATTGTGATAACAAGACAGCCCTAAGCATGACACACAATCCAATCCACCATGAGAGAATGAAGCATGTTGAAGTTGATCGACATTTTATCAAGGAGAAGATAGAAGATGGAACAATATGCCTAACTTATGTCCCAACAAAGAAGCAGACAGCTGATGTGTTTACCAAAGGACTTCAAAGACAAGTGTTTGAAGAATGTATTAGCAAGTTGGACATGATTGATATCTATGATCTAACTTGAGGGGAAGTGTGGTCAAGATATGTATTATCTCATAGTATTACAATCTGATTGTAATCAAATTCTATAGATTAGATATCAGTATCTTAGAGATATTTTAGGATTATCTTTCAGTATCTGTATAGATTATCTAGCCTATTTTGTACTCCTATCTGTGTATATATTTACTGCATTCACTAATAGAGAAAATAAGCTCTTATTCACAGAATTCGTAACCAAATTCTACATATAGTATTATGGTTGAAGTTATTTAAGTCATGATTGGATTCTTAAAGTTCTCTATTATTCCAAAAAGCTTGGTAAATGTCATTGAATCTTAGAATGGGAAGGTTTAAACGATTCTTCACTAATTGTATTGATGTAGGAAAAATAGAAGAATTATTAACTAGTAGCTAAAAATCACTAACTTAGGAAATGTTTCTGATATCACGCCGCTGGAATATCAAGTTTTAGGGTTGAATTTTGGCTAAGAATGCTGAAATTTCAGACGTTGTATAGCTAGAATTTTAAGGTTTGATTGTTGAAAATTTAGGCTTAAGATTTCAGATATAATATGGCTAAAATTTAGGTAAGGTTTGCTAGAATTTAGTGAGGAACAGAAACAATGGATAGTAGGAAAATTAGAAATCACTCATAAGGTCTAAGAATCACTATTTTTTGGTAATTCTAAGAATCATACACCTTCTGGTTGAAAACCCAAGTTTGTAGAAAAAATTTCAGATTGCTTATTCTTGGTGAAGAGTTGAATACATACATATATATATATAGTTCTTAGATTCCTTATTTTAGTAGAAAAGGGTCCTAATTTAAATCTTATAATAATAAAAATTCATGTCAGATTATGTAGTATTATTTGGAAAGATTGTATAATTATAGAGATCATATAAATCTTGGGCAGTGTTGAGAGAAGCAAACCATTTGATACAAAAGACCAAACTTAATGGAAAAAGGATAGTAATATTGTGTGATCTTCAGTTATGGTAAATGAACAACGATATTGCAGCATATCCAACCAACACCAAATTACATCCCCATTCTTGATTATTAGGCCAAAAGGAGGAATGGATTGAGTTGTAAGATTAAGTTCTTCTATGACCTGCTTGGAGACAAAATTATGAGTAGATCCACCATCAATTAAAATTAGTACCCCTCAACCTATAAGAGACCCCTGAGCTCCATTGTAGTGCCTGATGTCTTCCTTAGGATTGCATGGAACAAGATTTCAGCACAATTCTCCATGGGTTTTTCTGGTGCAGATTAATCGACCTCCTTTGTTCTCTTGTCATCATCCATGAGCTCCATTAATGCAACGACTGATTGTTTACAACAATGACTGAGGGAAAATTTATTGTTACATCTAAAGTAAAGTTCCTTATTTCTCCTAGCTTGCCTCTTTATGTCCCACGTTTGACAATTTGTAGAAAGATTGGATGAGTTCAAATCTTGTAGGCGTGGAGGAGGAAGCACAGACATGGTATTGAGGAGGAAGCACAAACATGGTATTTAAGATTTGGTCGACCCAACTTGTTTTCTTTGACCCCTAGGCTAACTAGGCTTTAGTTTCATGCTCCAAACCTAAATTGTAAGCCTTATAAACAATGTTGGTTTTATGAATCCTAACATCAATTGTTAATTCTCCTTTAGACACCTAATAAAAAATCCCAGCAAACAGTGTTCAAGCCAATTTTTATCTCGTGTAGCTTGTTTTGCAAATTCTTGCCTATAATTTTATGTGCTGCGAACCTATTAAATGCTGCGAAGGTGTTCATTTGGATTTAGAAATTCACCTGGACCATAGTTTTCTTTCAAAGTCGTGACCAAGTCCTCCCAATACAACAAAATGCGTTCAAGGTTAACCCAAGCAAATAAATCTATCGCATCTCCTTCCAAATACATTGTTGCAATATCTACCTTTAATTCATCGGGAGTTTGATAATAATGAAAATATTTTTCCTCCTTAAAAATCTAGCCTCGTGTTTTGAAAACTTAATTTTGGTGTGAGGTTTATGAGCAACACTTTTAAGCCACCAAGAATTGTTTGTATCATCATCTTCCTTGTAGCTTTACCTCGTTCTGGATCCCTTTGATTGGCTCCAACATGTGCAGAATTACTAGATTGAGCCCTGAGTGCTGCTACTTCCGCTACCGAGAGATCAATGGAATGTAAATTGGACGTAATGGCAATTAATTGTTGAAGAACTAGATCTAGGTTTTGGGTAGTTTCTGGATTGTTGGTTGACACAATGACTTGTGTCTACACCTTGGTAATCAAACGGGCATCCAATACTAAAATGATAGGTATAATATTCAGCAATAGAAAACAGTACTTAAAAGAGTATGAATAGTTGGAATGATAAATGAAAGTATCTTAGCAAATATTATTCCCAACAAGTGTCTGTATGGAGTGAACCAACTCCATGTTAGGAAATCATGCCAAGATTCGATCCAATGCACAGTAAAATAATTACAAAATTTTTTCATATTTAATTTTTTGAAAGCCAGGATCTCTTAAAATTAGATAAGATGATTAATACATAAACCATAATAAAGCAAAAGTCATATTTGTAGGTTATTCTGAAGCTTGATCATTTTCTTGTCGGATCGTTCAAACCTTTTCTGAAATCTGCTCATCTCAAACGATATATACCGAACAAGTTGAGAGAACTCTATAATTATTAGAAAGACGATTAGGCAAGGAGTGTTAGTTCCCTTAGAGTTTAAATCTATTTATAATAGGTTTTTGACATTTTAGTACTTTAAAAGAAATAAAATTCTGATTTCAATTAAACTTTAATTAAAATTAAAAATAATTTAAATTAAATATAATTATATCCAAATAAAATCTAATATCTCATATTGATCTTTCTTTATTAAATATTTCATAGTTAATTATAAAGTTTCTCAAGCTTTAAAATCAAGTGTAACTTAATTAAAATATCTTTTCTCTCTTCAACCCGTTCATTATGTGTAACTCATTAAGCTTCCAAATATGTTGACAATAAATACAACTTATAACTCTAAATCACATTTAGGATTAGATAAATTAAACTCTTTTAATTTTTTAATTAAACAATTTTTATTTGTTAAATTTGTAATGGACCTACGGGCCCATATGAGGAGAAAAGTTAGACCACACACAAACCCAAGTAAAATTCCATCCTAATACTAATTGGCAATAGGTGGAGTAGCTCACTATGTTTATATGTTAGTTTTCTTTCCCCTCTTTTTTTGATGTGGAACACTCACATATGGGTATTCTCAACACTCCCTCTCACATGTGAGTCCTTTTTTATTTGGGTAATCTGGAGAGGTACGTAAACAATCCTCATCAGGGCTGAACTTTTGATTGAAGTCAAATAGGTCCCCTCCTGGGCAAATAATGCTACTAGGCCACTTGCTTGATGCGGACTTCAAATTTTTCTCCTATTGCTTAAATGATGGGCCCCCCTCTTGGCAACAATAGGTTAAGATCTTCACTGGCTCTGATACCATGTTAAATTTGTAATGAACCTATGAGTCCACATGAAGAGGAAAGTTAGACCACACACAAGCCTAAGTGAGGTTTCATCCTAAAATTAATTGGTAATAGGTAGAGTAGCCCACTAGGCTTATATATTATTAGGCTTATATATTAGTATTCTTTCTCCTCTTTCTTCAATGTAGGATACTTACATGTGGGTATTCACAACAATATTCATAAATCAAGATTAACGTTTAACAACACATCGTGACTACCCAAATATTTAAAAATGTTAAAATTATTTTGATTAACTTTTTTGTGCATGATTTTTCACAACTTATTGAACATCTCCACCCAAAATAAAACAGCTTTGACCACAACAATCCACAAAACCAACATCACATCAAGCCAACTTCTCTTTTGCAAATTTTATTGAATTGAGTTTCATAAGCCAATAGTTGGTTGCGGGATTCTAAGGGCTCAAAACTTATTGAAATTTCCAAAAGCTTATAAACCTTGACAAGGACTCTTCAAATTTCAACTAGCTGTAGTCACAAATTCCCACTAGCTTATTGTGTTATGGATTAAGGGTTATGGTACCAGGAGCTATGAACATATTCACATTATTCTTAATGAATTTGTAAAATTATGAGCTTTTGAAAACTTTTTCAAATTTTTACTCAAATCTAGTTTGAGTATAGGGTTAGGATTTGCAACTTTTGCATAATCAATTCCTTCATTAGCAATCAAACAATTTTAATCAAATTATATAATTAAAGTTGGCTTTGATACCAATGAAGTATTTTGAGGGAGTCTGGGAAAAAATTAGACTGAATCCAAGTGAGCTCATATACAACCAAGAGATTATGTCTCAACCAAAAACCTTAAAGCAATAGGCTATAAGTCTGAACCTTATATATAACTCATTTTATTCTTATGTCTCTTTTCGATGTGACATTGCTCCACTTGTGAATTTCCAACATCCCCCTTCACTATTGGATCTATCCATAACAAACTAGCTTCTCCTCAACCTATAGCTTATAGGAAGTCATTTGAGTTGCTTCATGAATCACTCATTCTTTTGATTTAAATTCATGAATCTCTATTAATCGGACTTCGCCAACCTAACTCTGATACTAATGAAGGGCTTTGAGGGGGTCTAGAGAGAACTTGTACCGAATCCAAGTAAACTCATATACAACTAGGACATCATATTTCATCCTAAAACCTTAAAGCAATAAGTTATGAGTCCTATCCTTGTATATAACTCACTTCATTTTTATGTCTCTTTTCGATATGAGATCTTTACTTGTGAATTTCCAACACCAAACAACAGAAATAATAACATAAGAAAATCTGAAAATTTCTAGTCCTAGATCTAATGATAACGTGCAACAATTATGCACACTACTAAGAAACTCCTATTCTTAAGGCTGGACGACGTACACATGGTTAACTCCTTCCAACTAAGCTTGCTTTTCATGTTTCTGGCTCTTGGAGTATGTGAGCAAGGAAGCTTTTGTATCAGGATGTTGTCTTTGGTGTCTCATGTCTTGAACTATATATACAGGTTGGGGAAGATGAATTTGGATACATGCTTGCTGATATATTGAAGGAGAATAATGTCAACAATGAAGGCATGCGCTTTGATCCTGCTGCACGCACTGCCTTAGCATTTGTCACATTGAGGAGTGATGGAGAACGTGAATTTATGTTCTACCGCAATCCAAGTGCAGATATGTTGCTTCAAGAAGCGGAATTGGATTTGGATTTGATCAGGAAGGTACGTGATAATTGTGATTAGATCAGTCAAAAGGCCTTTGACATATGAAGGAAATGAGGAAGTGAAAAAATGAAGTATCTTGGAGACTAAATAATTGTTGGCGCATTTGTTTGGGTACAGCAAGTTTTTGCTTTTCTTAATTTTGTCCCACTTATTGCATTATTCTTTCATTACGCACATGGATTTGGGTGAGCATGCCTATTATATCAGTAAGCCCTTTGTCTTCTTCATAGTCAAACTCTTTGTCAGTCTTGCATTAAAGAATTGAAATAATCACATATTTTGAAACAACAAAATGGTGATGCCAACAGTAATGAAGAACAAGGTCGTGGTTGCAAATTTTGTTTACATGCATTGACAGAGTAAAGATGGAAATGGATGATATTATCAGTTGTTCGACTAAAATACATCCACCTAAGATGACTATAACTCTCACAATTTGCATGCTCTTGTCTGCTGTAGCGGGATACCTTCATCATCCTCTAATTTAATTTCTGATTTGTAAAATATTTTTTCCCTTCTTTGGCAGGCAAAGATCTTTCACTATGGCTCTATAAGTCTTATAACAGAGCCATGTAAGTCAGCACACATTGCAGCAGCAAAAACTGCCAAGGATGCTGGTGTTATTCTCTCCTATGACCCTAACTTGAGGCTTCCCCTGTGGCCTTCTCTGGAAAGTGCGAGAGAAGGAATTCTAAGCATTTGGGACATTGCTGATATTATTAAGGTATTGATCTCTTTCAGATGCAGATTCTGTTCCTTGTCCTCCATAGCACCTGTTTCTGTACTATTTTATGGAGGCAGAACTTTACATGCACTTTTAATGAAGCACTAAACTGTCTTCAGATAAGTGAAGAAGAAATCACTTTCTTAACCAAAGGAGAAGATCCATATGATGATGCTGTAGTTCGTAAGTTATTTCATCCAAACCTTAAATTACTTCTCGTAACTGAGGGTCCACATGGTTGCAGGTACTACACCAAAGTAAGTCCCAGCTTTGCCAACAATTCCAGCTTTCTCTTTCTTAGTTACCTAAGTTTATATTTGCGCAACTTTTTATAGAGGCAGGGGTTTTTCGGGTTATCTATGTGAGAATGACCTAAACTTTGTTATTTATCAAGAATGTTGAATTAAATGTCCAAAAAAATAACGTACTAAAATTGGCATTAGGTATTAAGGAAAATTTACTTATTGCAGCATATTAAAGAATCTGATATTATTTGAGGTGTTATTACAAATGGTATTTTATGGGAAATGCAGTATTTGGTGTAGCCAATTATCCATATTCTCATGAACACCATGGTTTGTCACTATTACTCCTTCATGTCATTTATCAAAATGCATGTACAAGGTGAAAATAATGGTATAGTGATTCCTAATGAAGTTTTAAGGGGTTATTAGGTTCTTGTAAGATTTTATTAATATTGTATTTTATTTGTTCATAGAACAATGACAAAAATTACTCGCACTTGTTAGATTGTGTGATGTTGTTGCAAAATCCCTAAATTTCTGCAACTTCCGTTTGAACTGCTTATTTTACCTTGATGATGGTCCCACCTTTTGATGGCCATGTACATTGGCCTTTGCTTACTGCTACAGGAATTCAATGGGAGAGTCGAGAGTTTAAAAGTTGAGGCCGTTGACACAACTGGTGCTGGGGATGCATTTGTCGCTGGATTATTATCAAACTTGGCTGTGGATTTGTCCATACTCGAGGTAATGCCATTTATTTAAGATTTTGTGAGCTAATGCTAGAATAGATATTTTGTACAAATATGAACCTATGTGATTGCATACCTATTATACTTTATTCATAGCTAGAAATGTTGTTTAAAGGACAGCATTTTCAATAATCCTCGTACATTCTATAATTATAATCTGAAAATTGGAACTATAACCTTTCCTCTTGGATCCAGATTCACTGTTAACTATCACCAACTTTTTCATTGGAATAATATATCTGTAGATGACAAGAAATTTGATTAAAAAGATAGATAATTTGTATTTGGGGTGGCGAAACAAAATAATAATAAGTTAAGGTTATTTTACATATTAATGCATTATAAACTAGATGAAAAAGAATAATCAATCACATGTAACTTGTGGCTCTATATCTTGGTAGATGGTTGTGTATTTAGAAAGCAGTGCAGAATTGACCTCTTCCTCATAAGTTTACTCCTGCTATGTTACTGTTTTTGACTTTTGAAGAATTACTTCATACACAAGCCTCCTTGTGAACAAAGAAAAAAGGAATTGTGACTGAGATTCAGCAGCGAATGGCGTTTTATTGAAATTTGCAGTAATTAGATTAATATGTGAACTCTAGTAAAGGTTATCTGAATGTAATAGTTGAAAAAAGTAGGTTGGCAAGGCCGAATTTATATTAGTTGATGTTCATCAAATTTCACATTCACAGCAAGCCGATATTCAGGAAAAAGAATAACAGCTTGGATTCAAAGATTTGTTTCCTGTTCTGTTTCTATATTTATAACGCCCTTCCTCCCATCCACCAGTACTGGTTAGATAACTTTTCCTTGCGTTGTAGTTAGTGACTTGGACATACCAATATACTTTAACACTTGCTTATTTATCTTGTAGAATGAGGAGCAATTGAGGGATGCCCTCAAATTTGCTAATGCTTGCGGTGCAATGACCGTGACTCAGAGAGGTGCCATTCCAGCTTTGCCAACTAAAGAAGCCGTTCTGAATGCCATGTTCAAGTCGGTCGTATAATCTGTTTTAACCTCCAAACTTTGAAATGCTAGTGCCCCAGCTGTTAGCTTAGGATCTAATTGTTTCCAGTGATGGATAAATACTTGTCTCCTTGGCCTAAAACTTGTTAATGTATACCAATAAGATCACTTCTTTTCTTCTATTGATCCATCAGCCTCTTGTATCATATCATATTATAGTGAGGAGGGTCACAACTTATTTGTAAGGCAATTATTTTGATAGCAGAAGGATTTGATAGAAAGAAAACGAAGGGAAACAAGACTGAAGAGTGTAATGGGAAGGCAGCAAATTTTTAGTTACAGCACGTACTTATTTTCCCTGCATTCTAAATTTTCTAAACCATAAACTGTCAGAGCAGTCTGTCAATAAACAAAAACTAACCTAAGTACCATTGGTATAATTCCTATTAGATATAATATTAGTTTTATGCTCTTGTTTTTCTATAACAAAGCTTCAAAAATAGTATAATTTTGTAAAAGATGATTGAAAACTAGCATAAAGTATATAATACAGTATAAAGCAACTGGTAATAAGAGTAAATCATCAATCATCAATCATATTTCAAAAGAGCTTTTTATTTAGATATTACCTTTTATCATTTCTTTATTAAATTTTGTGGTAATGTTCAATAGAGTTTTCAGAGGGTTTGCAGTCTTTATTACAATTTATATAAACACTTCATTTGTATGTTTGTGTGGTTTTTTATGGAAAAAAAAACAATTCATTAATAAGCCTATAAAGGCAACTGGAAGCTAATTACAAGGCAGATTTGTCAAAAGATACAACCAAATAAAGACTTTACAAAAGCCTTAAGAGTAAGACTACTAAAGTTCCATCTTCTCAAAGAGGAGCTCAATTTGAGGAGCTCAAGTTATAAGTGACCTTATGTGCAATTAGAATCTCTCTGATCCAACAACAAACTCTATAAGCTAGAGCATATTTGTTAGTTTTGATAATCATGAAAATCCTTAGGTTCCTTTCTTTCCATATAGAATACAAATAGCAATTGAGGCTTAGGCTTATGCTTAGGCATATTTGATCTTTTTTCCATTTTTTGTATTAGTTATCTGCCCATACTAGGATTTCATCTTAATTGCTTTAAGAACAATCCATATCCATAATGTGAAGCATTTTGTCCCAAATGGAGGAAGAATAACAGCAATGAAAGAGTAGATGAAAAGTTGTTTCACGTACTAAATTACAGAGGCAACAAACCTAATCAATGGAAACCTTAAGCCTGTCTTTTGTTTTCAATCTCCCTTTAGCAGCTAGCCATATGGTGAAAGAGACATTAGGCATCAATGATCCATTCCACATAATATTATACTTAGGAATAAAGGGAAGATGTGGTCTAATAGCTTTTAAATAGGAAGAATTGGAGAATTCCCCATTGCTTTTAAAGTTCTAGATTGCTTTATTCTTCAAAAGAGGGTTAGCGAGGTAAGTAGGAAAGTATTGAAGCATTATGTCTGTACCCCTGCCAATAGTAATCCAAGACCTCTAATCAATTACTTTGGAAACTCTAGCATGAATTGGAATTCTTGTCACTAGAGAAGAGAGATCACCTTTTGACTTTAGAAGACTTAGAGGAGACCATGTATCAAACCAAAACCAGGAATCCTCTCCATTACTAATATGAATTATGAAAGGTGAGTAAATTGTTTGCCTTTCCCTAAGCATGAGAATCAAAAGGCCAAAAGTGTTCCTAATTTTCACTCTATTGTTGAAAGTTGGAGTCTTTCAAATAATATTCATTAGTCCACTTACTCCAAAGAGCTTTTTTGTCATTAAAAAGCCTTCAGATGCTCTTTTCCACTAAAACTATTTGAATCAAGTTGATTGAGACAAATCCTAGACCTCCTTCCTACTTTTGCCAGTATAATTCATCCTATTTAATTTTAGAACCCTTAGGATTGTTAGATTTACCAGACCATAGGAAGTTCCTCATGCACTTTTCCATCTTGTTATTAATATTCTTTGGCTAAAAAAGATGTGAGCTCCAATGAGTTTAAAAACTAATTAGCATAGAAACAATGAGTTGCACCCTACCTGCCTATGAGAGTGCGCTATTTTACCAAGCCTTGATTTTCCTCTTAAAAATCTCCAATAAAGGAAGAAAATTAGTGAACTCAATCTTCTTAAAGGAGATAAGGACCCTAAGATATTTAAAAGGCCAGCTATTTACATTTAAGCTAAAAATATTCTTAAGACTTTCAACATAAGCAACATCAGAGGAAAAATAAATCTTACTTTTCTGTGAGTTAACACTAAGACCATATATCTGGCAAAATTCAAGAAAAAAGTCATCCAAAATAAAGACGGAGTTGTGATGAGTTTTACCATTTAATATAAGATCATTTGCAAAGCTGAGATGAGTGAGGTGCAAGTCCTTGCATTTATAATGAAATTTGAAACCTGATGTGTTTGAATTATTTTGCGTAATAGTTTTGTTAAGGATCTACATGGTAATTGCAAACAGGTAAGGTGAAATTAGTTCTCCATGTCTTATCCCATTGGAACCTTCAAAGCTACTACTTGGGGCACCATTAATGAGTACTTTGTAGGAGCTAGGGGAAAGGTAGACTTTAATCTAGTAAGCCATCCCAAACTGCTGAATAGGAAATTCCAATTCAAGCTGCCAAAAGTTTTGGAGAATTCGACTTTGATAGCACAACTGTTAATGGATTTGTTTGCATTATAGTCCTTCATTAGCTCTTGAACCAGAAAAATATTATTAGAAATACTTCTGCATGAAATGAAAGCACCTTGAGATCTATGGATATGATGTTCTTTTGGCCTGTTAGCTAGCAGCTTGGTTAAAGTTTTGTAGATAGTTCTACTGTTAAGCAAATTTACCTAATATAAAACCATCAATATCTGCAAGTATATAGATCGTAAACTTGTAGTAATTGAGGTATAGATCCTACAAGGAATTAGCTAAAACTAAATAAACTTAACTTTGTATAAGGTTGGAAATTAGATTTGAGTGAAAATAAAATTCAAAAATTAAAACAATCAAATAAAATTGAGCACTTAACAATTGAGCTATCATAATAAAACAAGGATGATCAAATATGAAAGTATAGGATTCGTTTTATCATCATTTTGCTCCCTTAACCATTTTTTATTCAATTGGATGTCGATCCTAGATTTCCAAAAGGTTGGATTATTCTCTCTCAATACCTAATCATTTAACCCCAATTAATTATCCCTAATTGATTACGAAATTCCATATTTGCAATATCTCGATTCATAAAAATAGCCTAACGTTTTCAACCAATTCTTAAGTGATCTATCGGATAATCGAGTTTTCATGCAAGATCTCTCTTTGTATGATTATCAATATGATATTTGCATGACTTATTAGGTCGTTAACTCTCATTACCTAACCTAATCAGATTACTTTCAACTTACTCTCTTGATTTATTGTTGAAGTATTAGCAAACATAAATACCACAAAACCATAACATTGTATTTAAATCAGCAATAATTAAGTCACAAAATAACTCAAGAACAAATCCTAATATGAAAACTAAAACATCATAAACGTGCATAACATCTTCAATCTTAGTTCATACATTAAGCTTAAAGAAAATAAGCAATGGAAAGAAGAAAGAACTTGGTATGGACTAATCTAGAAATGTTTGAACACCTGGAACTCTTCAATGCTCCCTTCTTGATCTTCCTTGATCTAATCCCAATTTTGTAAGATAGAGGCTGCTCTTTTTTTGGAGTCTTTATGTTCTTTTATAGTTCTTGAGACTTCTAGGGTTCTTTTTAGGATTTATCCACTTAATTTGGTTCCAAATATAATCCAAAAATGTCAAAATTATGAAAAGACACGCGTGTTGAAAAAGCTAAAATTAACTGGAATTGCTATCTGTGCTCTTTGTCTTGATCATGTATTGCTTCTTTTAACCTCCATCTTCTGCATTCTTCAATTTTCTAGTTTTCATCATGAACAAACACATCAAACACCCCCTTAAAACATAAAATTATGATCCAATTCTTACTATGAACTAAACAAACACTTAGAATACATACAATCATTAACAAGAACATAATTCTAAGCATGTACACTTGATAATCATCTAATAAAGACTTAAAAACACACTTAAACATCTATGAAAATATAGTATAATTTACACCTATCAACTACAACATGAAATAGGACAAAAATCATTGATGAAATTAACATTGGGGATTTTAGGAATCATGCAAATATAAGTTGCATTAATCTCCTTTAGGAGTTTCCTAGAGTTCAAGAATTTTGTACAACTTTAACTAGAAGCTTACCAGTAATATGAAATATATTGAAGAAATATGCATTGAAACCATCTGGACCTGAGGCCTTACTTGGATTTAGACTGAAGAGAATATTCTTGATTTCATGATGAGAAGTTGGATGTTGAATCCACTTCAAAGAATTTTGAGATACAAGAGAGCCATAAGATCTAGCAAGTTGACCCTCTCTAATGGCATTGAGTCATGCTGGTTGGAGTAAAATCTAATAATCATGTTCTCAGTAGAAGAGATGTTTGAAATCTGTTGAAACCAGTAGATAAATAATTCTATTGTAGTTTCTTCTTACCAAGATTGATTTGTGAAAGAACTTAGTGTTATAGTCACCTTCTTTAAGCCAAGTGACCCTTGTCTTTTGCAAGAGGAGAGAATTATGCTCGAGGAGAGCTTTGTTGTAAGG
Organism: Erythroxylum citrifolium; assembly: GCA_026284465.1. NCBI lineage: Eukaryota > Viridiplantae > Streptophyta > Magnoliopsida > Malpighiales > Erythroxylaceae > Erythroxylum > Erythroxylum citrifolium. The sequence goes on along the minus strand of JANKOE010000002.1, from coordinate 53,248,015 downwards.
CCCCAAAATATACCTTAGAAGCGTTATAATATGTCAAGGGTGTATTAAGAAGTGAACATAAAGAATTAAGTACATCTAAGCATAGTAAGGGATATAATGGTAATTAATTTAAAAAGACAGAGGTAAATTGGTAATTTGATCATTTTGGTATGAACATAAATAATTATATGTGAGATATGGACTAGAATAAAATCAATTGAACAGATTGTATGCCAATGTGGGAATTAAAGGAAGAATAAGGACCAAATGTGCAAATTTGCCTAAAGTTAACATATGGTTCAATAGGATTGAAGCATGTGTGTAAGTCTAGAATTTTCATGAAATGGGTCATTAAGAGAGGGGAAAGGGATGGCAATTTGATGGTTTTAACTCCATATTTTTCTCTTCTCATTTCCTCTCCATCCCATCTTTTTAATATCATCATTTGCATAAGGAATCAAGCTGATCTTAGGCAAAAATCAGGGAAAAGTTAGTAGTTTTTCTTGCGTTTTGATGGTTCTAACTCCAAATATTTCTCTTCTCATTTCCTCTCCATTCCATCTTTTTAATCACATAATTTTGCAAAAGGAATCAAGCTAATCATATGCAGAAATTAAGGTAAAATTTAGACTTTTTCTTCTCATCTTTCTCTTTTCTTGCTTTGCTCATGAAGAACTAGAACTATAAGGTTGGAATTGGGATTGAGATATATATTTATGGTGTTTCTAGTTGGTAAATCAAGCAAAGCTAAAGGGGAAGAGAAGGCAAGGCATTAGAAAAGCTAATTGACCAATTTCAAGGTTTGGGACTACACTTAGTTTAATTTCTATTTGTGCATGTTTGAATGTGTACAAAGATTAATTTAGACATGGATTGGTTGCTGGAATGGTATCTTGGTGTTATATTGCATGGAATTAGTTGAATATGACAAGAGAGTAATGTTTAGTGGAATTCTATTTAGCATTTACTTGAACTAGTCAAATTGCTTTTGCCATAACTCGACCTACAGACCTCCGACTTGGGTGATTCTAATTAGAGATGAACTTAAGATATAAAAGTAAAAATATCTAGAAGAGACCTTAACCTAGTTTTGGCTACATGACATTGTAAATTGAAATCGAAAATGGTGAATTGATGCTGCCATGTTTTGGAGCAACTTGTGATAGTTGGTACATATCTCTTGATTTAGAAGTCTAAATGGCCCAAATTTTGATACTATGAAAACTAGACACATAGGGGAACAAATTTTTAGAAGACCTCTTAAAGCCTAATTTGGACGTTTGCTATGTGAAAATTTCAGAACAAGTGGAAACCATCATGTGACTTGCTTCTGGACTTATTTGTTTGCACCATTTGTAGACCCACCATGGGCTTAGCCCAAATTGCACTATTTTGAGTTTTTCGCTTTTGATTTTTACCAATTAATATCCAAATGTTTTAGACTGTTTATGAAAATTTACAAACACCTAGAAATAAATGAAATATGATTTACCATATGTGAATAGGGTGATTACACATTTACGTTTAAAATTGAACATAATGCATTCTAAAGGAAATTTACATTTATATAGATGATTTAGATGCATATTTATTGCTTGCATGTGTATAGTATGACTATACAAGTTTACTTACTAATTTTATGAATATAATTAAGTAAAAATTAACATGTTTTATATTTAAATGATGTATAGGAATTTATATACTGGAATTATGTGAATGTATATAGAGAAACACCTGAACAAAACATATGTGAAATAAATCGTGCAAGTACATGTGAATTGTATACTTTTCTAATGGTGGTTTCTTATGACTTGCATGAATGAACTTAAATACAAATTTTATGATTTCAAATGAATATCATATGATTTGTCAATATATTAGTTATGAAATTGACAAATGATTAAAGGAAAATGTTACAGTGCTTCCTTCATTGTCTTAGTGATGGATAAATAGACATGCCTATAGGATTGTGGTGCAGCTGATACAATTTGACACCAATGATTTCTTCATTTTAAGACTATAATATCTCTATAGTTAGATGTCTTCAGGTATTTACAGTTTGTTACCTATAAGTAACTATAGTTTGGTACTTTTGAGTATCCACAGTTTGATATCTTCGGATATCTACAACTCTCGTTATCCACATCCACAAGAATGTACAAGACTAATACAGAAAGTAAATTAAACGTAAATAATAGATACAACATGACAACAAAAATAATACCAATATTTTGGCTTATAAATGTGAGTTTACGATACATAAATAATATATTGAAGCATGTTGCATTATGTATCTTGATTAAGTATGTCATCATTATTTTTATAAGTTTATGACATTCATGAATGAGTGTGTGTGCTCGGCGGTTGACTTCCTTATATCGTCATTGGACAAAACTTTGGCCTTCACTGTAACACCTCACTCCCGCAAGACCCGAACCCGACATCGATGGTGATATCCGAGTCCGTGCCCTGCGAGGGTGGCGTGCTAAATCACTCAGTCAAAACTCAGTATAAATTTTTTTTTCAAAACACAAACATACACTATGTGGAAAATTATAAACATACATAGTCACCGGTAATTACAATGACCACGGGGCCCTTTTCATAAATACAAAGTACTACAGTTCGTTGACTTTATAAATTGACTAATCATTTGTACAACAATTCAGAAAATACAAATGTTTTGACACTAATGCAGATGCGAACTGATCCCGACCTCTTCTTTTACTCACATGCGGTTGTTATACGCCCGTTACCTAACGGGGTATTCTTCTGGGTCCTGAAAAATAATTGCAAATTTTGGGTGAGTTTTGCGAACTCAATGAGGTGACCATCATCGATGGTCCGCTCAATTCATGCAACACATCATGTCACATAACATATACTCACATTGTTGCATATTTGATCACATTTATCATTTCTCTTGAACATAGATAGTCCCACTTGAGCATAGACAATTTCACTTGAGCATGGACAAATTATACATATCATTCAAGTAGACAAACATAGCCAAATGGATACATGTAACACTCAAGCATAACACAATTGTTTCATAATCCACATTCAGAAGTACCACATGATTGTTATCACAGAAGCATAAGGCATTTTGCCTTTTACTCAATCAAAGGGATTACATCAAATGCATATGACATGCGCATGTGACACCTTTCCAATTTATTTCAATGTTGTGACCGAGCACCTGAACTGTCTCATATAAGGCTCATTGATAATTGTCCCATATAGGACTCATTGATAACTGTCCCATATAGGGCTCGTTGATAACTGTCCCATATAGGGCTCATTGAATGTTGAGCCTGAGGCTCTGAATCACTGTGGGGCTCGAGGCCCAGATACAAACGTTGAGCTTATAGCTCTCGATGGCTGCTCCGGTCACAACTGTCATTATCTGATCATGCATTCATGCATGGAATGCACATGTCACAATGATTCAGTACATATGTCACAATCATTACATATGTCACAAATGCTCACATCTTAAGCAAAGAGTTCACAGAATCACACAGAATCACAAATAAGTCGCACTTCTATGTCATCGCTTCCCAATATTTTGGACCTTCTGTCTGGAACCCATAATCAGAACACAATTCACTAACCCACCATTATCTACCACAGTTTTCTAAGCAAATAATAATTGCGAGAACTGTCTAGGTCACTCACCAATAGCTTCCGAGCTAATGCCTAGAAGTCTCGGCAATGTCGGTGGGGTGATGTTCCAAACGCGCCTCTAAAACAGTCAAAATATAAACATTACTCATTGTACAATCAGAAATATGGAATAAGGCACATGTAGCGATTAAAAATGTGTACAATGCATGTTCGTGACATTCCCAGCATTATTCCAAAATTCTCATCACAAAAAAATTCCGTCTGAACATTAGAAATCCAAGGACACCAAAATTACTCAATTCGGATCTCTATAGGTCCACATATTGCTAAAACAATGAAGTATGTGCGGAAAAATAACTAAGTCATAGTCTTTTAATCAATTCTCTCACTTTGATTCCATCCATCAATTTCAATTAAATCTAAAAAATCCACAAATTCATATAGAGGGGTAGACAAATGTCTTACGAATCCGACGCCTAAAAAATCAAGTCAATTGGAGGTCGGACGGAAAAGTTATAAGCAAAAGAGTGGAGAGAGGTCAGTTCAGGGAAAATACATGTCCTAGTCGACTAGTCGAAGGCTGCTAGTCGACTAAGTCGACTACAATGCCGACTGGAAAACTCTAGTCTTTCTTTTTCTGATATTCCAACTTCCCAACTCATAACTTCTTACTCAGAAATCAATTTCACCTCTAAGGGTGTCAAAAATGTAATCAAAGTGATTGCCTTCACATGAACATTCACAACAGTACTCATTCTTCATAAACTCATATCTTCCCATTCCCTTTGCCAAAAATTCCAAACTTTATGTCAAAAGAAAGATCAAAACA
>JANKOE010000002.1:53166090-53177837 GCA_026284465.1 Erythroxylum citrifolium | reverse complement strand
TCCTACTTTAGGCCAAAATTTAAAACCTTAGTCAAACTTGAATTTAATACTAACCTTAGCATAATTCAAATCCAATTGCTAACTAAATAAAACTTCAAAATTCAAAACATGCTTCAAAAATAAATAAACCGGTTTGGGGTCCAACAAGATGAGCCTTACTTTGAATTAATGATGATTTTTCTTAATCATTTGCAATTTAAGCGTGTAGTGAGTTTGTTGTCCATCAAAACAAAGAGGGCTGTCATGTTTACCAAAAATAAGCCCAAGTTTGTCCAAGGTTAATGTAGGACAGAGGACCGCCCGTGGTATATATATGGAGCATTTGATAGGAAGCTAAAGTCATTTCAAGTTTTAGGAACAATGATGACTGTAATAGGGTATATACAAATCATAGGATAAACACCAGCATCGTAGTTGACTTGTTGAAGGATAAGCTTAAAAGGGAGCCATTTTTTAAGAATGATTATATAAAATTTTACGTTAAGGATTGTTGAAGTGTTGAAGTGTCCATGAGTATGGTGAGAAGAGAAAAGAACAAAATAGTAGACAGCGTTATGATCAACATTGAAGAGGAGTTTAGGAAGCTTTGGTCTTATGTTAAAGTGATTAGGCAGACCAACCTAGGAAGCACTATTACATTGACAATGTCTCGACCAATTATAACATCAAAAGAATGTACAGATGCTTAGAAGCTATTAAACATGGGTTTAGGCATAGATGTAGGCATTTTCTTGGCCTAGATGGATGTTGGCTAAAACAATTGAAAGACTCTAATTACTAGTAACTTAAAGTTGATGTAACAATTGAATTAAATTGAATAAGAATTGCATTTAATATGGATTTTTTAAAAACATTGAGGCATAATAAACCATTAGGTAGGTCTATAAGCTCGAAACTAGTGATGTAGCTCCTATGAGGCTTATAAATGAAAAATTCCACGAGCCTAGGAGCCACAACGAAAACATATTTCTCGATTCACAAGCGTAAATAATGCCACGTACCTTAATTAATAGAACTTAGTAAAATAGAACTTAGAAAGTTGGTTGATGGAATTGTTATGAATATGTTAAGCATCATATGCTGTGCTAGGCTTGAATTTTTCACTTTCAGTTCAGTGTTTCCTTTCAACATTCTGATTGAGTGTTTTCGTTTTCCTGGAGTTGGTTTTTTTGGTTTAACAGAATGACATTTGATAAAGTAACTATAAGGTTTCACCATTTGGGATGTTTTGTTAATGTGGGTGATAATGTAATGTATGAGGGTGATTTTATGGATTAATTGAATTTGATCTTGACTTACTGAGCCATTTTGAACTGTTTGATGTATGTAAGAGAAGTGGGTATAACAATATGAAAAAGATATTTTATCTTATGCCTGATTTTAAACTATGTAATGGTTTGAGAGTTGTACAAGATATGCTGGTGTGTTAGATATGGTTAGTCAGATGATGGGTACGAGTGGTATTGATATTTATATTGAACATACAGTTACTAGGTGATACCGTGTTATGTGTGCAGATTCCCGAAAAGTGGGGGGGACAGTAGGGTGACATTCTGACAGGGTCTCAAAGGGAGGTCTCCTTACTTTTTGCGTGTCAAGGAGAGGTGGACTCTGTAGTCTTTTTAGGTTCTCGCAGCTTTGGCTACCTTCAGGTATTCTCCTTGGTTATTGTTTATTATTATTATTATTATTATTATTATTATTCTTTTTTTAATTTTTTATTTCTGTAACTTTGCATCATCCTTATATTGTCTCATTTGCATGTGGGTCCACCAGAAATAGCCTCTCTACTATGTAGGGGTAAGGCTGCGTACTATCGGACCTCCCCAGACCCTACTTCATTGCGGGATTTCAGACTGGGTGATGATGATGATGATGATGATGGTGGTGGTGTGGATGAAGATAATGGACCACATGAAGGTGATGCAGATGATGAAGATGAGGTAATTTTGTCTGAATATTATGACAGTGATGAATATGGTATATACAAAAAGGAAATACCCTAATACCCTATTTAATCAGGGTAATATAATTCAAGATCATGGTGAGGATGTTAATAATGAAGGGTTTGGAGGTAATGTAGGTAATTTAGACATTGTGCCAAATGTGGAGGATGAAAGTGATTTAGATATGGAGAATGAAGATGATACAAATATGGAGGTTGAAGAGGATGCAGAGGATTTAAAGCAAGAAGATGAAGGCAATGGTCTGGATGAAGATGTTAAAGAGGATTTACAGCAGGGAGATGAAGGTAATGGTCCGGATGAAGATAATGGACCATATGAAGCTGATACAGGTAATGCAGATGATAAAGATGAGGTAGTTTTGTCAGAATATTATGACAGTGATAAATATGGAGAACTGGTTAGTGATGTAGATGATATGGCAGATGATGCTACTAGGAGGAAAAGGAAATACCCTATTTATGATGAAAATGCAGCTGAGCCTTTCTTTGAATTAAGGATGATTTTTATTAATCATTTGCAATTTAAGCATGCAATGAGTTTGTTGTCCATCAAAACAAAGAGGGCTGTCATGTTTACTAAAAATAAGCCCAACTTTGTCCAAGGTAAATGTAGGACAGAGACTGCCTTGGTATATATATGGAGCATTTGATAGGAAGCTGCAGTCATTTCAAGTTAGGAAATTTAAGAACAATCGTGACTGTAATAGGGTATATACAAATCTTAAGATGAAAACCAACATCTTAGCTAACTTATTGAAGGATAAGCCTAAAACGGAGCCATTTTTGAAGAATGATGATATAAAATTTTACGTTAAGGATTGTTTAGGTGATGAAGTGTCCATGAGTATGTGAGAAGAGTCAAGAAAAAAATAGTAGACAGTGTTGTGATCAACATTAAAGAGGAGTTTAGGAAGCTTTGGTCTTATGTTGAAGTGATTAGGCAGGCCAACCCAGGAAGCACTGTTACATTGATAGTGTCTAGGACAATTCCAACATCTCCATCTGTATTTGAAAGAATGTGCACATGCTTAGAAGCTATTAAACATGGGTTTAGGCATGCATATATGTATTTTCTTGGCCTAGATGTTGGCTAAAAACCAAAACTAAGGGTGAACTTCTATGTGTTGTGGGAAGGGATGGAAACAATCAAATGTTTCCCATTGCTTGCGTTATGGTTGAAGTTGAGTTGATAGTCACATGGAAGTGGTTCATTGAAAGGCTGAAAGAAGATTTACCTCATTTGGGCTCCAAAATTGGTTAGACTATAATAACTAACCAACAAACGTAAAAGTTTCACATCAATCTTCTTTTTACTTTCATTAAGAGTGTAATTGTTATGAAATATGTAAAGTTACGTCTGCATGCCTATTCGATTTGTATCCAGATGCTGAGCATAGGTTTTGTGCTAGACATGTTTATGTGAATTGGCATGGAAGAGGACATAAAGGGGAAGAGATGAAGGAGCACTTTTGGGAAATTGCAAAATACTTCACAGTAAGGGAATATGAAGAAAATTTGGATAAGCTCAGAGCTAAGAACCAAAGGGCAGTAGAAGATATTGAGAGTTATATACCAGTTCAATAATGGTGCCGGGCTTTCCAGAGGAAAGATTCTAAGATTGAGTTGGTTGACAATAACTGATGTGAGGATTTCAATAAGACTTTGGTTGATGCAAGGCAAATGTCAATTTATTTGAGCATCTTAGAAGATAATTGACGAAAAAAATGTGAGAAAAAGGAAAGAGGCTGCCAAGTGTAAGGGTAATTTAGGGCCAAGATTATAAGAAGTAATTGAGAAGAGTGTCATGATTGCTCAACATTGTTCAGTGCATCATAATGGAGAAGGAGGGTATAAGATTGACCATAAATAGAAAAGATATATGGTGAGGCTTTAGAATAAAATATGTTCTTGTAGGAGATATACCCCCTCTAGAATTCCTTGTGCACATGCCATAAATGCTAATAGAGACAATAGGGTTAATATTAAAGAGTACACTTCTAGTTGGTTATGGAAGACTGAATTATCAAAGCATATGGGAAGGCAATTCATCTGATGCCTGGTATGAAGGACTGGCTCATTAGCAATGAAGAAATTATTAGGCCATTAAAATTCAAACAAGGGCCTGGTAGGCCCAAAACAGCTAGCAAAAAAGGCATTGATGAGCCTTAAAAGAATACAAAAATAAACAAAAAGCAAAATGTTGACCACATGTCTAAGAGGGGCATGATCATTACATGTAGCCATTGCTATACAGAAGGACACAACAAAAGAGGTTATCCTTGGAAGGATCGAGAGGTAATTTCTAAGTTGTTTTGTCTTTTTATGGTACATCTAAGATTCTTTTCCATAGTAGTGGTAATCTTCTAGGTTTTTTTTATTCTGTTATCACTATTATCAATGGTAGGTTTCAGCCCAGTTTCAAAATCTGAGTCAACTGATTTCTATATGGAGCAATACACAACGAACTCACAGTCAACCGCCAAAAACATTCCACCGTTGAAACCAACATTAACAACCCAGTGAGTGCCTCCAAATCAGGAAGGAAAGGTAAAAAAAGAGCAAAAGCCTCTGCTTTTGCCTCTACCTCTGCCAACACCTCAAGTACTACTCATGTAAGTGGGAGTGCAAATGCAACAACCTCATTTGTTCTCCTAACACCTGGAGGTGCTTCAGAAACAATAACAAATATTTCTACATCTTAAAAGGCCACAACCAAAAACCAAACGAAAGGGAGAAGAGAGCCTGGTTATGGTGTTGCAGATGATGGAAGACGATTGATGATGTTGACAGCTGGCAAATGTAGTCCAAATTGCCAAGTGAAAATTACAGGAAAAAGGCAGGTCACATACTCTTCTCTTCAACAAGAAACAAATAGGAAGATCAAGAAACAGTTGGAAGGGATGGGGGTATACACAAATGAAACCATAAGGTTGCAGATGTTAAATGGAAATGTTAAATATTTTAATCCTTACTAAAAATTAATTAATTCACACAGCTTAACAAGCATTTACATTTTATTTACAACCTGGAAGGAGAAGTTAGAAACTACTAAACCTTGGGAAAAAATCAATAAAGAGGAAGGAAGTTGTTATTGTAGATGTGAATCTAAGCCAACAAAGTCAAACTGCATTTCCAAAGGGAAAGGACAAAATGTAAGCTTAACGTTTAATTATTAGTGAACTGAACAATTTTGTGATATTTGTGAACTGAACAACAATAGATTGCAAGGATCTTGCTGGGATTAATGTTATTAAGCAATGAATGCAATGACTACCAATTTCAATTTGAATTGCATTTTTTGTACTTTTTTTCCTTTTTATTGAAGCTCGTGAATGAGTTACTGAGGGTGGTGCTAAAAGCTTGGTTGGAATTGTCAAATTCTCTACAATGTTTTGTATTTTTTAGGGAAAGCTTAAAGTCTGTGGATGGAAAGGGATGATAAGCTTTTTGTAGTAAAGCATTGGTTTCCTTTATCTTCTAATCATCGTGAATTGCATTTCTTTTAGGTTTTTTCATTTTCGTTGAAGTTCATGAAACATCTAACACTTTGCATTTTCCAACATTAGGTTAGGTGAAGAACATTTACACATTTTTTTAGTTAATAAAACCATTTCCAGGTAAGGCTTTAAAGGTACAACTATTGCCTTTTTCACCTTCATTATTTAGAATAATAAACATAAGCAAAACTACTAAACACATGCTTAAACAAGCAAACCATTTCCAACACTTTACTGAATATGTTTCATAACTAGTCCTCGTGGTAACTAACTCATTCTTCAACTTTAAATTTTTTGCAATCCTTTCAGCTTGCAAAACATCTACTACATTCTCTCTTAACTCTGTCACTTTGGCCTTCAATAGATTATGTTGATGATATAGCATCTTCTCTCTATTTTTCAGCTCTAAAATAACTTGTCTTGCTCTTGGACAAAATCTTTGATCATGCCACTCATGAAATCCACAAACATTTCCACTCTACCATCAACGAAAAAGCAGTAATTTATTAATGAAATATATGAACATATTTAGCTAAAATAACATAAAAATGTACCAAAATTACCGGAAAGAGTCGACAACCATAAAACCTTCTTCTTGGATTTTCATCAATCCATAAAGTCCATGTAGATGCTTTCAAGTTACAGTAGTAATATTTAGCCTATCTGTTATAGTCCCATTCAACTGGGTAAGTTGAAGAAATTAGCTTCTATGAAGAACTACGTACAATGTCAAGTATATGGGGAAGAGAAAACTTGATCATATCATATATACAAATGTATAACAGAATTGTACATGAAAAACAATTATCGTCTACACGCTATTCAACCCAATAATCAAACCTATTTAAAGAAGATAAAATAATTTATTTAAATGTAACATTGTTAGGGAAAAGGAATAAAGTGAATATTAAAACATCATAAATGTATATACAAAAATTAGAAGGGAGCATGACTCATTACCTACTTCGGCCTTCAATCACAGCATATGTATGTTTCGGATCTCCAAAACCCTTACCGCCCATTCACCTCCAACGTCAAAAGAGAGATCTCACACTCACATTACGAAGAAGGCACAAGCGAGATTGGAGTGAAGACACATGCATTAAGTGATGATGTGTCCAAGGATTGCAGTAAAGACACAACCGAGAGAAGAAAAAGAGGGTGAAAACACATGTTCATAAAAATCGTTGATTTAGGGATGAAGACTATTTCATTTAAGTCAAAATTTAATGAAATTAATAAATTTTTTCTTAAATTCCACCTGGCCTGGACAATAAATTAGGTCTATTAATATGGCATCTAAGCACTAATTGACCTGCGTGAAATGGCGTATGTAAACATGTCTTAATTTTTGTTTAAAAAAGTCTTTAATTAAACAGACTCATGAAATTTTAGCCCTTCATTGAGCAGGTTTCAAGTTTAAGTCCTAAACTGATCAAACTTAAAAAAGGTTGAGCCCCAATTTGGGCTTTTAGCCTTAAAATTACAACCTAAAAAGGAAGAAGAAGAAAGGAAAATAATGATGGAGTATGCTAAATAATCTCTCATGGGAACACAGTCAAGCATTTCAAAGTCATAGATAAGACCTAGTGTACATGTTTTCTTTCTTACTTATAAATGGATAAATTATACCAACAATTCGTAGTTATAACCATTTACTTCAAAAAATTCATAAGTTTCGTTTCGGGCGTAAATATATATATATTTTAGAAGTAATAGTCATTTCTTTCATTTTGAACAGTCAAATTAGTATCTCCTTATAACAGCCTTTAGTTTTGATAGCAACAACTTAGGATTAAAGTAGAATAATCCTATTCTCCTTCATCTTATTATGCTTTGTGATAATATACTAGTGTTTATGTTTCTAGAATGATTCCTCTAGTCCATTCAATTATGCTTTGATAGAAGATCAACCTATCTTAAGTTTTGTTGTTTAAGTATATTCATTCCTTTCTTTTAAGATGACATATATTCTAAAGCATAATGTTATCTTGAATAGTTTGTAGTTTTCTTTTTTTAGATGTTATCTCTTAAAGGCCCATAAAATTATTTACTCCTAAGCATCATCAGTATAATAATGGTTATTCAACTCTTGAATTCTAATTCGTAGCTCTTTGAATGGTAGCATTTAAATAATATATGATCTTTAAATTTAAGCTTAGTGTTGCATACTTTGCATATTGAATTCAAACAAAGTAGTTTTGATTTTATTAAGAGTAGATATCCTATTTATATTTACAAGCCATATGATAAAGGAAACCTTAGGAGGAATTTTTACCCCAAACCTGCTTTTTCCACTGAATGGAATACATAAATTAACCAAACTTCAAGCTTACATTAAGTAACATGTAAGGTTAATCCCACAAATGGGATATCAAAAGCTAGATACCAAGTTAACAAAAGGTACAAATCAATAACCAAATTAACATTCAAAGTTTTCATTCGACCCTCTGTCTATTCCTCATTTAATTGCTTAAAGTCAATTTGCCTTTGTTAGCTATTAGGATTTCTTAATCTAGTAAATAGTATATGTAGCCATTACATACTTTTCAAAAGCAAGGCCTTTATAGCTTGTTATTTCTTTCTTTCTATATGTCATATGTTACAAAGGTTTTTCTAGACACCAAACTTATACCAAAGTTGTGCCTACTCCTTTGCATGGAAATCTCACTTAGGTCCATTTAAGTAAGACTTATCATTTCCATATGATCGTCGACCAATAAAACCTTATTTTCAAATGCCTCACACTCGAGTAAGAATAGTACAAAAGTATTAAATAATCATCGGCAACAATAAACACACAAGACCTATAGTAAATGCCAATCTTTATTACTTTCCCAAAAGTATACAAAGGAATGTTCTCTCTCTCAATATGTTCCTTTCTGCTTTATCTCTCCTCTATAGGAGTAAGGCTCAAATAAGCTATTTATAGGAACCTCTAGCTTTACAATTTTGAATCCTAGTTAAACTAAACTAACTAGATCACATCTAACCTTTTTAGATTACATCACTTTCCAATAGGATGACATCCTTATCCAAATAGGACTCCATCTGATAGGATTTACCTACATCATAACTAATAAGATAAGAGATTACATTTAATTAGGAAAGATACATCTATATCCATGAAGAACTCCACTATCTTCAGATGATCTTTCCTCATTGTCTTTATCTTTTAAAGCTAAAGCACATCTATTGTGATCTTATCCACCACGTAATCTAAGATCTCTCCTTGATCTCTATCTATTGATGATGAGTTGTTCAAGCCCAAAACTTTTTATAGTACATTGGTCTAATTCAATGCTTACCCATGTTAAGTCCATTATTCATGTCTATTTATTTGAGTACATATTAAGTCTATAGAGCCCTCACATGTCTCTCTCATGGATGTGATCCAGCCAACCTTTAATCCAAGGTCCATCTCAGGCTATCTTTCGGTCTCACATTTGAATCTTACATCTTATCGTGTATTTTTTGTCAATGTGCACCAATGTATGCCAACTCATCAACAATGCATGTTTTCCTACTTATAAGTCTTTGTCTTATTCTATTGCCCCGAGTGTCAAATATTGGTCAAGGCTTCCTAATGTTATTATAATTCTGCAATTAGGAATTAAGGGTCTAATAGCATATATGTAGCATCGGAAAGCAGTTTTGAAGGCCTGTGAATCCTACTTTAAGGTGTCGACAGTTTGTACAACCTAGATCATTATATTTGGCCATTCACTTTCATTATAAACTAGGTGTAACGAGTGTTATATCTTAGACCCAATTATCTATGAATAGGTGTATTGGAAGAACATGTGATCATTAGTTTGAGGAAATATATGAGATAGTAAACACAAGATTAATTAAACCCCAAAACATCAATCCCTAATATATAGCCTTTATCTGATAGCCAATTAACCAATAAAAAAGGCCTTAAGAGAATGTGAGTTTAACCAAATGAGGTGACACCATGGTACTTTTAGAGCATAAGCTCTAAAGATTTCATGAAAAGATTTATTTGTAAACATCAGTGAGGGGTCCCTTACCTAAACTAATCGATCCATCAAGTAAGGATACATTTCACAATCAGGAAGATCCTTAACAATGGTACTAGCTCTTTTAAAGTGGCAACTCTAATTACCCTAAGAGATAACGTCACTAAACTTTATTTAAAGAGGAATCCTTAAGGTAAGAGAGTGTAGATCCTTACTTAAGTGTATAGGACCAAGATTGAACCAATTGTTAAACTAAAACTAGGTGTTCTCCCTATTCCCTATTAAACATTTGAAAGAAGATGAAAATTGAGTTATAAGTCTGACCATCTGAATCAAGCAACATTATTGGTTCTTGTTCTCTTTGAGCTACCAAAAGCAAGCTAAAGAGAGGTAATATTCATGCATCCACTTTGACTAAAGAGTCTCTATATCGTTAAAGAGTCTCCATATCCTCTTTGTAAGCAATGTATAATTTATAACCTATAGAGACACAAGGCCTAAAACTCCTTATTGTTTAGTTAGTTATAAATCTTTCCATTTGATTTTTCCCCTCTGAAGTTATCAAGTTTCCTATACCAGAGGTAATTCCTTATAATCTTCTCAATCTCTTAGTGCTCCTCTTGAGGAGAATCAAATGGGAGCTCTAGTAAATATGGATTCCTTTCAAAATAGTTACAATCAATTTCAACCTCTTAGCTCCAGACAATGTTCTATTTTTCCATAATTGACCTTGCTTTTAAGGGAATCCATCAAAGGTAAGCAATTAACATGTATAGGTTTCTTAGTGGTCATGGGAACCCCCAAATATTTAAAAGTGCTTGTTACAAACTTAGCCCTGTAATAGATCTAAAAATTTCAAAGTTTTTAGAGTTGAAACAGATGTAAAGCTTACTCCTTTCCTTATTCACCATCAAGCTTGAAAACATCGATAATTAGTTAAGAAAGGTGACCAAAGTCTCTAGAGAGTAAGGATCTGTATTGAAAACAACATTAAATCATCTGAGAGAATGCTAACTAAGTTATTTTTAATCCACAACACTTATGATGATACATAAATCATAAATCATAAATCAGCATTAGCTTTAACTATGAAAAATAAGGAGAGTACTTCAATGGCTAGGGAGAACATAGAAGTATGCAATAGGTCTCCCTATCTTATATCCTTTACACCATTGAAGCAATTGTAATTGGATCCATTCACTAGGATATTGCATGAAGCTATGGTCACACATACTTTAATGAACTCTAGCATAGGAAAACAAAGGCCTTTGGAAAGTCAATTTTCATTGAACAACTTCCGATTGATACCCTAACATCATAATCTTTAAAGAACTTTTACACAAGCAGAATGTTATCTCTTATGGACCTCTATAAGATGAATGTACGCTAACTTGGATTTATGATCTATTTCAGAGCCTCTTTGAGTCCCAAGGATCTTAAAAATCATTTTATAAGTTATGTTACAGTAGGATATAGGTCAAAATTCATAAATAGAGTCAGGATTACTAGACTTTGTAATCAAGCATACATGTGTTCTATTCAAATATTTGAGTTTATTTTTGGATTTGAATAATTCCCGAATAAAGTTGTATAGTAGTTCTCCACTCAAATTATAGGTCCTTTCAAAGAAAAAACGCATTAAAGTCATTCGAACCTATAACTTTACTTGGGTTTAATCTTAATAATACATCATTTATTTCCTACATACCAACTAGCCTAATAAGACTATCCTTCAATTCTTGGCTTTTAGCATAGTTGATAAAGGTTTTAAGCTTATGTAGTGTAAAACAACTTCCTAACCTATTCCTCAATAGATTTTTATAAAAATATATATGCCTACTCCCTGATTTGTATGTTACCCTTGTAGTGATTCCCTAAATCATCTACCAATTGACAATTGTGTTCCTATTTCTCCTTACAAGAATGGAATTAAAAGAGTAACTTGAGTTAAAGTCATTTTCCCTGAGCCAATTGATATTTGATTTTTGGCTAAAGAAGTAAGTAGTGTGTATAGAGAGTTAGAGAATAGTCCCCTAAAGCCTGTTTCTCCTGAAGCTTGAGGTTCTGGTCTTATGGATTTTGATACACTTAATGTTAGCCCCGAAATTTTTTTTAAATTAAGCATGATTAGATTAAATTAAGTAAATTGAGTTAGCATTAAATTAGATGACATTGATTAAGTATACTAGTATTAATGAGTTCGATGGCATGAAATTAAATTGGGATTAATGAGTTAGGTAATATGAATTAATGTTAGTAAATGTGTTAGTTAGAATTAAATGAGTTAGATGAATGTTTAAT
>JANKOE010000002.1:53134758-53157663 GCA_026284465.1 Erythroxylum citrifolium | reverse complement strand
TTATTTTAGTCAATGAATTTTTGTATTAATAGTTTAATACATCGATCAATAACTTTGACACATATTAATTACTATTTAACGTAGAAGTATTGAGTGTTATGCATTAGTTGTCACTTATAATAGCAATGTTCAAGATTAACGTTTAATAGCATAGAATTAAAGTAGTTTTTTTTTCCTTTTTTAACTCAAGAATTAATATAGTAAATACTAGTGAATTTATTATTATTAATATCCTCTTAAATTGTATCTAAATCTATGATAGGTTTTTTTGGGTGTTTCAGGTCCAGGTTTAAACCTAAACCTATAAATCAGGTTCGGTTCGATTAACTGCTATAGGTGCGGTTTAGGTTCGGTTAACCTAAAACCGCAAGTTAAAAACCTGAACCTGAACCATGAACCTGATTTTTTAGGTTCGGTTTGAACCGAACTTAAACTCAGATTCGGTTAACTTTATTTATAGGTTCGGTTTATGCAGTTCAGGTCCAGTTCACAGGTTCGCGGATTTTCTTGAACGCCCCTAGTGTTGACAGATAGCCTTAGTTGAATTTACTTAGTCTAAGTCCCCCTTAATTAGGGTGGCCCCCTCTTTAGGCACAACAACTTATGCTTAAAGACTTTTGCTCCCTTTTGAGGACTAATTTATAGAGTTCACTTAGCTCTAAGCTTGAAAACTTGATAGCAACAATAATTGGTGAAGTAAACCCTTTAATGGTATCGTGTCTATGTTTGTTGAGAATTTGCCTCGACAAATTGTCTTGGATAATAGAAAACCTCTATCTTCCACATTTTAACTCACTTAAATTGGCTTTGGGATTTAGCATATGCCTTAAATAATAGGCTTTAGGAATCACACTTTTGGAATTGGTTAAGAATCTTTTGATAGTTAGAAAGTTCAACTCCCCTTTGAAACAATATAATTTAAGGTACATTGCATGGTTTTGTGGAAATTGGCGAAGAATTGGGATTGTTAGGTTAGGAGGAGAAGTAGACGTCATTCAATTTTAGAAGCATTTGTTAATGACAGACAATCAAGGGTTAATTTGTTCGTTAAAGAACCTAAAGTATTGCAGATCAAACTTTAAATTAGATCCGTACACATGGTAAATCTTCTCCAAAATCCCAAAGGATCAAACACTAATAAATAATTAAGCAATTAATTTCCCGATTAGCCAAAAATTTACAAGCTTTCTTGAAGACTAAAGAAGGGGTAAAAGCTAGTGTGACGGAGGTCAAGAGACACTCTCCCTATCCCTCTCTGCTCTTCTTATTCTCTCCCATGGCGAGAATCTAGGGTTTGTGTACACCAAGAATCCCCATTCCCTTCTTCTTCCTATCTTTTTTCGCATTACAAATATACAACAGGTCCTCAACTCAACTTCCATGGCAAAAACTCGGCCTGGCATCCCTACGAAGCCTAAACCTGGCAAGAGAGAGCTCGACTCCTACACCATTCGTGGCACGAACAAAATCGTCAAAGGTCTCGTTTTCCTATCTTAACTCTTTTGCACGTTCGAGGTATTCTTCAAAATTTTGACTTTGTCTCTGCTGTTTCCTTTATTTTGCTAGTCGGCGATTGTGTGTTGATGAGACCGTCGGACACCGGTAAGCCGCCGTATGTAGCTAAAATCGAGGGGATCGAAACTGATGGTAGGAACAATGTTAAGGTGAGGGTTAGGTGGTACTATCGCCCGGAAGAGTCTCTTGGGGGCCGCCGGCAGTTTCATGGAGCTAAAGAGTTATTCTTGTCCGACCACTATGATGTCCAGAGCGCTCTTACTATAGAAGGGAAGTGTATGGTTCACACTTTTAAGAACTATACTAAGCTGGAGAATGTGGGTGCTGAGGACTATTACTGTCGCTTTGAGTACAAGGCTGCAACTGGAGGCTTCACCCCTGATCGTGTTGCTGTGTGAGTCTTACTACTTGGTTTTGATTTGTGTGCTGAAATGTGGTTGTTTGGTTGAGATAGCGTTGATTTAATTTTGATTGGCTTCTGAGGTTTTCATTTTCTTTTCTTCCTTCTACAAGGTACTGCACTTGTGAGATGCCATATAACCCTGATGACCTTATGGTGCAATGTGAAGGGTGCAAGGACTGGTAAATCTGCGTTGTAATATTAATTTTAATTGCTCATTTTCAGTCTTTCTTTCCTGGGTGTTAGTTTAAGAAGTAATTGAATTATGGACGGGATGTGGGGTTAACTTATGTAACCACCCTATGACCTATGACATGGAAGTACTGAAGTATGCAGCTAATGCATATGAAGAAGTATTAGAATTAAATGTTGAAAAATCTTTTCTATAAAGCATTTCAAGTTTACTTCCTTAGGTGGCAATTTTAAAGGTAAATGGATTAAGTTCCAAGAGTGAGGTTAATTCACTTGGTTGAGGGCGTCTTACCTGTCATGCAATTACTTATGTGTTAAGTTAATGCATACGAAATAGTATGAGAATCAAAATGTTAGAAAATCCTGTCTATAAAGCATGATGAAATCTCAAGAGGTCTTGCCTACAAATTATGAAGAATTGTTAAGGAAATATGTCTACAAATCTTGAACTAGTTTCCTCAAATGCTAGGACCTTACAATTTCAATAAAATTGAAGCAAAGAGAAACTTTTAATTTTGGAACCACTTCTACTGTCTATTAGTCAACAAACTGTGTTTATAGGAGATATGAGAAAATTAAAAGCGGAAGGAATAGATGGAGACAGTCGTTTTTCTACCATCCCTATATGGCTGTCATTTGATTACATAGTTGCCTAGCCTAAAATTATCAACCTCAGTATTCATTTCAGTCATAATATATATGATCTAATTGCATAATACAAATGCCTTATTCCTCTCAGTTAATCTATGTTTTGACAGTATTCTGTCAAATCTGATGTAAGAATCTTCCATAAAATGGGAAACCTAGTGTTGTTCTGCAGTGAATTTCTTTCAATTTATGTGAATATGAGGTAGTATCTTGACATGGTCATTTAGGTATCATCCTGCCTGTGTGGGCATGACCATTGAGGAAGCAAAGAAATTAGATCACTTCGTCTGCTCTGAATGTGCATCTGATGATGATGTCAAAAGATCATATAATGGGTTTAATGCATCACCAGCAGCCGATGGCAAGGTAGGACTTCTTGCTGTCTAGTCTTAGATCATTGTTGAAAATGTTTGGTACCTTAAATTTTGCATGCATACTCTGCTTGTCCATGTGAAGAAGTTTTGATGTCATTTTTGATATTTAAGAATGTCAAAGTTTGTCTCTTTCTAATCTATACATTGTCGCCGCAGTTCTTTGAAATGGTTAATTACAATTTCTGATTTTTTGGTAGCAGAATTTTGTTTGCCAGGATTTTTGGTCAATCAGGAATGTTTTGAATTGAAACTTCTGGGTTATAATATCTTCCCCAGTTTACTGTGTCGATACCATATTTCTCCTGCAATTTCAGTTAATTGTATTAAGTGTTTTAATCAAGTGATTTTGTGGCAGAATGTGCTCTCATCATCTTTGACTATTATCTTAATGTAAGAAGTTTGAATTCTGTTAATGATGTGAATGGTTTTTTTATAAAGAATTATAAGATTTTGATCTTTTAATTCTATACTTTGGATTGTGTGCTAGGTTCCTAGCTTTATGCTTGTGCTTAAGCTAACATTGTTCCTCACCACTGTATTGAATAAGACTTGCCAAGAGAAGAACCAATTCCGAATGAACTGGAGGCACATTTTGTGTTTGTTTGCAATATGCTCAGATTGGATTTCTCTCCTCCTTAGACTCTTCCTTTCTTATCTTTGCTGCTTTCTACTTCTTGTTCCACTGTTTTTCTTTTTCCTCTGGCATTAATGAAACAAGTGTCTAGACGTATAATTGATGTTCATTCTTATCGTTGTGAATGGTACCAAGTAATTTTCAGTTTTGATCTTTTCCTTTATTCAAAAGCAAGGACTCGTTGACAATAACAGGAATGGCAGGGGGCCGGGCTGGGCCCGAATCCCATTCCCTGTGGTCCGAACCTAAAGCTGCTGCAAAACGATGTTGTTTTGGTGTAGTTGACCAAACGATGTTTTGGGCAATTATACTAAAATGACATCGATTCACATAGTGAGTTTGGGCTGGTCCCAAGCCTAATCAAACCGAGATTAGCCCATTCATTTCAAACTATTAATTGGCAACCATGCTCGTTGTTTGTGGAGATATTCACCTTTTCTAAGAGTTTTGGATCTGCGTATTGGATAGCAAATAGATGTAGAATACAAAACTGGGTATAAATCTTTTTGGCTGGGTGACCACTTTATTGGTTATAGATATAACACTTACTTTTTAAGTATTAGAGAAGGCCTTTCTGCTTCTTTACTTGAGATTTTGTTGCTTATGTATATTGGTAATTTGCTGTTTATAGCTTCTTATCTGGAGTTGAACTGTTATGAAAGTCTGTTTCTCTTCTTCTCTTCTTCTTTTCTGTTTTCTTATTATTGTTTGACAACTTAAATTGAACACTACAGGTTGAAACGAAACGCCGGAAGAGATGATTGCAATGTAAAAGGCTAAAGTAAGGAGGAATTGCTTGTGTTTCCATTTACAATGTAGAATGTCTTTTGAGTGAGATGTATAGTGCAGAAAATCATCCGTGGTTGGCTCAAACTGTAAGCTGCAAGAAATTTTATGTGTTTATTGTGATATATGTAGCTGTACTGTTCTAGGGTAGGGCATTCTATTAATCAATCTGTCTAAAAGAGAATTTTGAATGTAACTCTCTGACATCGAATTTGATGCGTGGAGTTATGTTAGATTTTCTGACATCTGTTCTAGTTCTTCAACAAACTGTTTGGTTAAAATATAAAATGGAACGATATCTATTTATATGCCTGCAGTTTCTTGTGGGTTACCCCCACCAATTTCTGAGTGCTATTTGTAAGCTGAGTATTGGGATGAATGGTAAATGACTTAAAAGCGTGAATTACGCAGTTCCTCTCTTTCAGGTCTTAAGTTTGAGTAGCAGCAATAACCCTGCCTGGTAAACTCTTATTTCAGAAGTGAAAAAATTGACCCACAACAACTGTACATCCTTAGGTAAAGGTGCAGGTGCTTTGAGAAAAGTTTTATGTCCCCTGAAAACTTGGTGATTCGATGTGGAATAAACTTGCTTGTAATTTATCCGGCTAACATAACATGCGCAATTGAGGATTACAATGGCAAGACTTGCGTTAAATCTTGAGGTCAAGATACAGTTGTGAGTACAGCAGATACGACGTCAAAGCCAATGTACCGTAAAATGCATTTAAAGTGGAAATTAAGATAAAATTTCAATGATTGAAATTCAATCGAACCAGAGGATCTAAATCCATGAAAGTTGAAACCAAACAAATCCTGACAATAAATCAAATCTTCTGCTACTGTAGAAGTTGAAACCGAACAAATCCTGGTAATAAATCAAATTGATTTAACGTGAAGGTGATAAAAGATGTCAAATCTATACTAGCTACAGTTATGATGAGTAATCCTGGAAACCTGTTGTATAACTGACGATTGTTTCTCAAGGAGCACGAACAGCACGTTTCCAAAAGTTATTTAAAAGCAGATGTTTGCGTAAAAGGATGGTAACGGCTTGAAAAATGTCACAGGACAGGAACGAGTAATTTCAGCTTTGGTCACGTTGACCATGATATAGTTTACTGCAGGTTCAGTCTTGTGCATTATATGTAATCTCTGAAACAAAATAAACATCTGAAACTCATATTGCTTCCATTGAAGGCGATGGAAAACAGAAAGGTTCTATCGTCTTCAGCAACATATGCTGTGATTTTTACCTTGGTAATATTAATGGTTATTTGCTTTGCGGAAGAGAAATCCATTTACTTGGTCCTAATGGAAGGAGAGCCCGTTGCCTTCCACGAAAGAAGAGCTCCTTTACCAGACAGGTATCTAGACATGCGTATATATGAAACAGTATATGTTACTGTTTCATATATAAAATATTGTTATCCCCACTACTCTACTAAGCAAGTATACGATAAAAAGCAACTAGAAAGTAGAAAGCTACAATATGCTCGGATGTTTGAAATCTTCCGCCAATATTGTCCCATCACTGATACGACTTCTTTATATGGATGTTAGAGGAGCTTCAGAGGCTCATGCAAAGTGGCTGGTCGATTCTCACGACCAACTTCTGCAAAGTACCCTCGAACCTGCCAGCTATAGCAAGCTCTACAGCTTCAAACATATTGTTAATGGATTCGCTGTTCACACCACTCCTTCTCTGGTACGTAATTCCATCAAAATTGCTCCTTGCATCTTGATATTCTCTTCCATCATTAAGCAAAAAAGATAATGAAAACGGAGTAAAAGGAAAGTAAGTGCATGCTCATATTTCCGTTGCAGGCAAGCAAGCTCAGAGGAGCTGTTGGAGTTAAAGTGGTAGAAAGAGACAGAGGAGCGAAACTGATGACTACATACACACCTGAGTTTCTAGGGTTACCTCAGTTAGGGTGGACACAAGAAGGAGTAGACAGAAACGCGGGAGATGGGATGGTAATTGGATTTGTAGACACGGGCATCAACCCAATACATCCAAGCTTTGCATTTGATCCTCTAAATCCATTTACATCGAACATTTCTCATTTTTCTGGTGCTTGTGAGACGGGTCCTGGGTTCTCTGCTAGTTACTGCAATGGGAAGATAGTGTCCGCAAGGTTCTTCTCAGCGGGGGCTCAAGCAATTGCAACCCTCAATTCTTCATTCGACTTTCTCTCCCCTCGTGACGCTGATGGACATGGAAGGCATGCATATCTTTCTAAGTCAAATATATTTTTATTTTCTTGAATAGTATCTTAGCTCCTCGAATTTACGTAGAAAGAGATGAAAATTCTTTTCCTGGTTCAGTCATGTCGCTTCAATTGCTGCTGGGAATTCTGGGGTTCCGGTGGTTGTGAATGGCTTCTATTATGGTCAAGCTAGTGGGATGGCTCCCCGTTCACGGTATGATTTTTCTTCATATACATCAGAAACTGGAAATATTTTACTAAAAATAGAAAAAATTTGCAGAACCTTCTCTTGGACTTGATACATGTTATATATAAATTGCTTTGTTCTTACATGGGTTTAATTATGTGTTCTGGGATACAGAATTGCTGTTTATAAAGCTGTCTATCCAACAGTAGCCACTCTAACTGATGTGGTTGCAGCAATTGATCAAGTAAGGCTTGGTCTCCTCTCCGTTGACATCTCTTAGATTCATTTTCTAAAACCTTTTGGAGCATGCTTTATTAAGAGATTAATAAATAAATAAATCTATATGTAGAGAGAGAGGGCTTTGGTCCTACTACAACACCATGGCAAAGAAAAAAGAAACATACATAAATTAATAAATTCGGTAAAAGAACTAGTTTGTGAGATGCTGATATAAATGTAGTACAGCACTATTTTTTCCCTTGATGCAGTCCTGTTCATTAATACTTAACTGGCTATTTTTACTTTTCAACATATGAAAAATTAAATGCTTGATTTTTTAGCAAGAAATTAATTGTTATTTGGTTCTTCATAACTTTAATTTGGCTTAATCTATTGTATAACTCTAATTTTGAGAAAATTGAATCAACTGTTTGTAATAAATAGAAAAATTTTATTAATTTTTATAAGAGATGTCTTTATGTACTTACCAGTCATAATTCGTCTTTAAATTTGCAATGTACTTTTGTCTTAGAAAGGTAAATTGAAATTATAAGAAAGAAAGCAATAAGTTCTTTACAAGCAAGAAGGACGACATCTAATATCTATAAGAAAAAGGAGGATGAGAGAGAGTGTGTGTGTGAGAGAGTTTTTTATGGAAATAAAAAAATGGTATTGATAATAGATGTTAAAAAGAGTACAACAAGTATCACCCTATGAGGTGCCTACAAATCAGCGAGGGGATTAGTCATTGGGTCCGCCGGTGGATATCCTGATCTAAGACAAAAAAAAAGAGTACAACAAAAATAATGAAGATGTGAGGGGATTACCTGATTACTATTATTACAAGGTCATGCAAGAAGGAAGGTTAAAAGAAGAGAGGGTTATAAGAGTGGGAGGACAACCATGTATTAAGCAATCATATAATAAGGGATACTACAGGGTAGAGAGTGTGTGAGAGTTCTTCTAGTCTTTTCGACCATGGATTGTTCTTTGGCTAATCTTTCCCCTTTCTTTTTCCCTGACTATACCTTTTCCTTGTTCCCTACTTGTTTCTTCGAGCTGCTTCTTTGATCCTTGCCCTGGTTTTTGTTTTGCTTTCTTCCCTTCATTTTTTCTTTCTATGACTGCTTTCTCCTCAAGGGCAACTTTGTATTTTTGCTCTGCCATGATCTTTTTATTGTTTTTGGTTAATGGTATTTATCTTTCCCACTGAAAAGTTGTTTCTTTCCTTTCTTGCCTATTTTTTCACCTTTCTCTGTCATACAATTTATTATTACCAACAAATTTCATCCTTTGCCATCTTGATCTTCTCCTACCCTCCTAAGCCTTTTCCGGTGTCCACTGAGCTCTCTCCCACCTCCTCTTAAGGATCCAAACACTTTGAACCAGAACTTAAACCAGTGTAGGAATTAGAAGTAAGTGGTTAGGGACCATCAAAAATTGACTCTTAATTTCTGTCCACAACAAACAGAAAGGGAAAACAATTATAGACCCTGATATTGAAATTATCAAGGGTGGAGCTTACAACTAGGAATCTACCATGGTTGGTTTCTTCTTTTATCATAGGTCTCTCTTTCTTATTATTCAGTATTGGGATTTTAATCAATGGAGGAGCAGGAGACTAGTTGAGGTTCTTCTCTCTAAAGACAACATCATTCTATTCTCTTTTTCATCACACTCTAAAGCTCTTAAAGTCATAGACGAAGGGCATGTTTCTCAACAACCTCTCTTTCTTTAAACCTGACAACTTGGTCTTAACCTGAAGAGTGTCAAGCTTTATAATATTCTCTTATAGATAAACTTCTATAGTGTTCAATTGGAGTATTGGACCACTCAAGGTCTGAGCTCCTTGGCTAAATGTGTAAGTGTGAATTTATTGAAGGAATTGAGTGATGAGATCCTTATTATCAGGTTGAAATTTAAAAATGATCTATTGAAAGATAGTGTTACAAACTCTTATTAATGGAAATCTACAATGAGGAAGTTCACCAAAGGGAACTTTAATGAGCTTACGAGTTTAGGAGCTAAAATTATGATTGAAGAAAATGTTGTGTTTGCCACTAAAGAGATCATTGCATCTTCAACTGAAGTTCTTTATAATATTGCTAATATGGAAAATATTGTTAATATGGTAAGAATTGAGAATGCAAACAATGCCCTTACAAGAATGGATTTGGAGAAAAATGAGAAAGATACGGAAGCTACTCCTATAAGTAACAATCTAGTAAATTTACCTGAAGAGGGATAAATGAGGATGAATGTACATTATCTTTTAGATTAAATTTGAAGAAAAGTGAGAATGAAATAGAAGTTAAACCTTTGTCTAACATACAAGCCAACTTGCCTGAAGATGAAGTGAGCAAGGAGCAACTATTTCAGACTATAGTGAGGAGATAATCATAGAAGAGTAGGAAGAACAACTCTAAAGGTAAATAAAAATAATTTGTCAATTTTAGTTTGGAATGTAAGAGGTCTAAACTACCTTAATAAGCTTAATAGTTTAAGGTATTTTAGTAATGAATGAAAAATCTTTTGTATTGGGTTTGTTTGAAACAAAAATAAAGTTTTTCAAATTATTCACACCATGCTTGTAGAAGAATTATAATTTTTCATAATGCTAATTTTGATAAGGTGGATGAATTACATTCTAATGAGCAAGTTATGCATCCAAGATTATCTTTCCTGTTAGAGACCACTATGATCCGCAGTTTTTCTTTTCAAAGAGCTAAATTAATGAATAGCTTGAAAAACATAAATGGAATATACAATGGTTTATGATTGATTTGTAAGGACTTTAACTCCACTTTATGCAGATCTAAGGCTAAAGGGAACTACAGATTGAGAAAATATTTTGAATATTTTAAGAAATGTGTTAAATTTTTGGAGATATCTGATATGAAGTATGAAGATTTTACTTACACTTGGAGTAATAAAAAAACTCTAGATGGTACATTATAGAAAAATTGGATAGGGCTTTGGTCAATCCTTACTGGTTACTCTTTTTCCTAAAAGCAAGGCTAGTTTTTTAGATCCATTATTCTTGGATAAGATACTTATTAAGATGGTGGATATATTCCAATGGATTGCTAGGCATTATCCCTTCAGTTTTAACAATTTTTTGGCTCAAAATAGTGGTTTTTTGAAAGTAATTAGAGGGGAATTGACCATTATTCCTCTAGCTTTAAGTAGTTCATTTGTCTTTAAAAAATTAAGGCAATTAAAGTAGAACTAAAGAGGCTTAATATGAAAAAAGGAGCCAACACCATGTAGGCTATAAATTTAGCTAAGAAAAAGCTAGTTGATGTTTAAAATATGCTTTTGGCTAACCTTAGGGATTGAATAAGGAGAAGCATATGTCGATTGTTTATCTTCAAGACATTAACAATCACTTCTTTAAACTAGTTAAAAGATGATGATAAATGCACTAAAGGGACCCTTTATCCTCTTATTTATTCATTTTATGCATAGAAGCTTTTACTTTACTAATGAAGCACAATGTTAAATGTTGACGAATATCTCTTACAAACCTAAGTTATTGATGACTTAGTGCTTTTCTATAGAGCTCACCTAAAGTCAGTAGAGACCTTGATGAACACTGTACACCAATTTAAAATTTTGATAGGTTTGAAAACCAATTTAAGTAAGAGCCACTTCTTCCTTTACTCTGGAGCAATCCATAAAGGTCTATTGCAAAGATAACTGGAATGGAGAGAAAAGTCCCTCTAATACTGTATTTGGTACTCCCAATCTCCACAAGGATACTGTATTTTAAAGAATACACTCCTCTTATTGAAAAAAAAATCAAAGACGGTTGAACTCGTAAATAAACAAAACTCTCTCCTATGGTGGGAAACTACAACTGATCAAATACATTGTTACTTCAATGCACATCTGTTGGAGTTCATGTACATTCCTTTCAAAGAATCTTATCAAATCTATAAAAATAATGATAAATAACTTTCTATAGTGCTATGCAGGAGGTGTAAGGGTACTTGCTAAGGTTAAATAGGAAGACATTTGTGTAACTGAGGAAGAGGGGGTTTAGGGATTAATTCTATTAGAATCTCTAACCTTACTCTTACATTGTAAAAATTATGGTGGATTCTGGAAGACAATAAGTACCTATGGTTGAAGTGGTTACATAGTTTCTTTTTTAAAGGAAAAAGCATATGGGAAATTGAGAAGAAGTTAAGCCACTCCTGGTTTCTTATATAGCTTTTATAATTGAGGGACTTAATTAAACCTGACATGGTTTGTAGAGTGGGGAATAGGGAAAGAGCTTCTTTGCAGTATGACAATTAGACTAGACACGGGCAACTTTCATCCAGATCAAAGTGTCTTCTTTGCTTTTATTTGAATTACAGCCAGGGATATTAACCATGTTAATAGATAAAGCATCAATATTGCAATACCACTAATTATCTTTTATCACTTTTTTAACCTTTGTATTCTCTTGTAAGTAGTTATACAAGCTAGACTTCCTATTAATATAATATAAAGGCCTTAAGTTTATTCTAACCCAATACTAATACCAATTCTGCACCTTACCTCATTATATAGGTGTTCCTTTAGCTTGAAAAATTGTATCATTATCCATGAATTGATTATTTTTGGACTGAGTTTCCGAAAACTTTCAAACTTTAAATAATGGATTATTTTTTACTTCATCCATAAGGCCCTTTTATCATTTAAGAGTCTCCAAATACTCTTAGACATTAGAGCCTTGTTGAAAAATCTAATAGATACAATATCAAATCCTCTTTCCTCTTTTAACACATAAAGATCCAAAAGCTAGGTAACCAAACTATAAAAACATCTCAACAATTTTCGATTCTTTAGATCATATTTTTGGGGAAAAAAACCCAAATATGAGAGGACCATTATATATGTATGAAGTTGAGAACAAAATTGGTGAATTGAACTTTACCAGCAATGAAAAGCACTTATTACACTAATTTCTAGTTCTCATTCGAGTCCTTTCAGTAAGTGGTATGCAATCTAAAGCTTAGTCTCTTGGTAGTTACAGGAAAACCTAGGTAGATAAATGGAGAGTTCTTTAATTTCAATCATGATAAGTTAGGCAGACTAGCACTAGATCATACCATTAGGTAGAACCAATGTAGATCCTTCAATGTATGTAAATCATTTATAATTGTGCTTAGTGAATAACTACCATTGGCTTTAGAAAAGCATAAATAGATCATTTGTTAAACATAGGTTAAAGATTCTTAACTTAATACATTTATGATGGAGCTTGAATTTTCTTTCTAGCCTTATAGAATGATAAATCAATCTAGTTAAGGTCTCCGTACATAAGGTGAACAAGAATGATGAGATTGGATCACCTTACCACAATCTCTTAATGCTGCCAATTATGTTAGTAGACTCCATATTAATTAAGATTTAAAAAAGGAGGCAATAGAGATGCATTAATCAGTCTAGGTTCTAAACTTTCAAGGAAATCCAAAAATTTTAAATATATGCAAGATGAAATCCCAGCTTATGGAGTTAAAAGTCTTATAAAATTTAATCTTGATAGTACAAATTGGTTAGATACATACACAAAAGTACCATAGATTATAGTCTTCTCTAGGAGCAAATTTACTGAGAAATGAATGTGCTGCTCAATGATAAGGGGGTTGGAAACTTTAATTTTATCTAGGTCATAGACAATATCTATTCTCCTGAAGTGATGTGCCTAGGGATTAGTGATTATTTGCTAATGATTCCTTAAAAACTTAAGCCTTTTACACTTATCAACATTGAGCACAGCCTATAAAAATCCTAGGTAGCAATTGGTACCTCTTATGGCTATTAAGACCTCTGACATTCCAAGATAAGATTGTTATCATTGAAGGTTTTGAGGTTTAGAGCTTTTACTGTATTACTTATACTTGATCTCCTCCCACTAGCCACTTTGAATTCATTCTCTATAATCTTATAATTTGTTTAATGTGATTTAGGCTTCCCTAGGTGTGAAGTTATATAAGAGATGATGGGAGGGGAAGGTGGAGGTTTGTTTAAAGAGTTTCTCTTAAAAAAGTATGGGTTCCCTCTTGCCTTAATTTCCTTTAATAGGGGGAAATTGGTCTTTATATTAGTGCTCCAAGGATCAACCTTACCTTTAGCCTGATCCTCTAGCACCTAATCTTTCACACATTCTCCTCTTCCCTTTTCTTCTTGAGGTGTTACTGCTAAATTTTTCTCTTGTAGCATTTTCACAATCCCATTCACTGCCCACACTATTGTAGCCTTTCTACCATCTACTTTTTCTAATCTTATCAACTTATGGTAATCTCCTCTTTGGAAGTCCTACTAAATGCTCTCCATTAAAATTGAATTGGAAAGCCTTAATCGTAGATTAATGTGGCGCAGATTCACTTCGCTTATGATTGAATCAGAAGCTCCTTGAAAATAACAAACTTGTTAATTCCACCTAGGCTGTAGAAGATGGAGTTGACTTATTAACACTGTCGATAGGACCTGATGGACCTCCTGAAGATACCGCAACGTTTTTAAGCGTATTTGGTGTTTCCATGTTATTTGCTCGACGAGCTGGTGTTTTCGTGGCACAAGCCGCGGGTAATGAAGGTCCTGCTCCTTTCACCGTTGTCTCCTACAGCCCCTGGGCTGTTGGGGTTGCCGCTTCCACCACTGATCGGATTTATCATGGTTATCTTCTACTTGGAAATGGCCAAAAGGTTGAAGGTATTGGTTTATCAGGTAGCATGTTTTCCATAATGTTCATTATTAACATTCATGATTAATCTACAAAATTATTTATAGAGAAAGTTGAAACACTTAAATATACTTCATGTTGATTGATTTTTATATATTTTGAATATAAATTATTTTGGTATTAACATATTAATTA
Organism: Erythroxylum citrifolium; assembly: GCA_026284465.1. NCBI lineage: Eukaryota > Viridiplantae > Streptophyta > Magnoliopsida > Malpighiales > Erythroxylaceae > Erythroxylum > Erythroxylum citrifolium. Next base: position 53,143,627 of record JANKOE010000002.1, on the reverse strand, counting down.
TTTACGTATTTAAATTTAAATTTAAATTTAAATTCAATACGAACCTTTTCATATATTTAAAAAATTCATGCTTAATAAATTATAAATACCTTGCTTCAAATTTTTAATTAATTTATCATTTAATATCCCTCCTAAAAATCATAATAAAATTAATTATATGCAATTAATAAAAATATAAAACTACCAATAGTTATATAATACTATATATGATATGAAGAAAAATTTTTATAACCATAATCTAAACTTTTTCCGCTATTTCATATGAAAATATATACATTTAATCAATTATTAAAATATAAATAGTATTTATAGATGCAAGGAGAGAAACCCAAGAATCACTAAGAAAATAATTATGTATAATTATTAAATATAGTATATAATACAGAGAGACATGTAAAAGTTAAAATATTGTATTGTAAATTTAAAAAACCTACTTTAAAGGATGTTAATATTTCTACTTTTATATGCTATTTTTAATTATTATAATAGAAGTTTAATTTTTTCAAATTAAAATAAAATCATTATTTACATTAAATACATATGGAGACTAGTTATAATAATGGTTTTATAAATATATATTATTAATAAATAGGATAACTTTCATTTTTATTATTTAAAATTAATTTTTAAATAATAAAAGTTGCTTTTATATCTTTTTAAACATTGATACATAAGGCTTAATAAAGAAATTTAAAATTTATATAAACAATCATAAGTATTTCCAATATTATCCATATACTTATTATATACAAATGAAATATAAAATGAAGAAGTTTAAATGAATTAAGGTTAATTATGATGATATTGATTCATTTTAATATGCGTATGAATAGAATAGAATAAATTTATTAAAATATTTATTATATATAAGCATTTTTCATATAATATATATATATATAATTATATCTAGAGTATTATGTCAAATTCGCTTTTTAAGATATATTAATTTTTACTTTTATATTATGAGAATGTTATTATATTAATATTGATCATCAAGCTTAAATTTTTATTTGCTTCTAATACTGCATAACAACTTTTTCTATAAGTAAGATTATTTTTATTGATTAAATCTTGTACATATAATCATAATAAATATCTAAATAATAAATATAACTTATATTAATTTAATTATTTATCATTAAATGTATTTATAATCTTCAATATTTATAAATTAATCTTAATTTTGTAAATAAATATTTATTATCTTAAAAAATTTACATTAATATAACATAATTTTTCAAAACTAGAGTTAGTTTTTTCAAGATTTGTTACATGTCAATGTGGCCCTCCTTTATATATATATATATATATATATATATATATAAAAGATAGTTTTATGAGAAGGGCCAAATGCCAATGAACAGCAAAGCTTGTTGGATTGGTCACGAGTTCTCTTTTCATGCCCCAAATACTGTCTAATGCTCTATTACCAAGAGATAATAACTTTTTGTTGGTACAAATCTTACGTAGGGTCAACTTTTGGAGATGATTTGCTTACGTACAAGCTAGTTTTGGCTCGGGATGCAGTTAAGGCAAATGGGACATTCCCACGGACACCTCCTTATGCTGAGGAATGCCAATATCCAGAAGCATTGGACCCTATAGTGGTGCAAGGCAGTATTGTCATCTGCACCTTTTCAGATGGTTTCTACAATGGAACATCGACCATTAATGCAGTCATCGACACAGCGAAGGGTTTAGGATTCATGGGATTTGCTTTAATTGCCAATCCAAACTACGGCGATTTCATTGCAGAACCTATACCCTTCGCTGTTCCTGGCATTATGATACCAAAAGTTGCTGATGCACAGGTACTTTATATGTATTCCACAACTTGAATCTAGTTTTATATGACATGAACGATTCATCCATGTTGTATGCAGGTTATATCAGCATACTATGAACAAGAAGTTCTAAGAGATGAGACAGGAGCCGTTTCCAGCTTTTGCGGACGAGCAGCTATAGGTGAGGGCAGAGTTGCTTCATTTGGCATGCGAGCCCCGGTTGTTAGTCGATTCTCTTCCAGAGGTCCTGATTATGCGGACATTAACAGGACTTCTGTTGATGTACTTAAGCCAGATATTTTAGCCCCAGGCCACCAAATATGGGCAGCTTGGAGCCCACTTAGCGTCTCTGAGCCACTACTAAAAGGTGATCATTTTTTATTGTCCTAGTAATCTGACTATCAGTTCTTTAGATTGGTTTTGTGGTATCTGAATAGAGAAAATGACATGATTCGGACGGACATGAATGTATTGATGAGAAAGGAGTTGGTGGTTGGTGAAATTGTTCAGGATACAGTTTTGCCCTATTGTCGGGAACAAGCATGGCCACGCCACACATAGTGGGAATAGCAGCACTTATCAAGCAATGTAATCCATCGTGGACTCCCTCCATGATTGCGTCGGCCATGTCCACTACTGCCACCAAATATGATAACTACGGAGAAGTCATAGAGGCTGAAGGATCAGATATTGATAGCTTCTATCCCTCCACTTATTTTGATTTAGGTGCTGGCCTGATTAATCCAAATCGAGCCATTGACCCTGGTCTTATCTTCTCATCAGGTAATCAATTTAACATCGTATCACTTTCTAATTTACTATTGTTTAGCGTTTGTGATTGGTATAACGCCCGCATAATATGGGATCCTGAAGCAGAATTTGATGACTACATCAGCTTTCTGTGCTCATTGCCGAAGATTGATCCCATGACAATCAAAGCTGCTACTGAAGTACAGTGCAATCAGACGCTCAACTACCCTGCCAACTTGAACCTGCCTTCAGTGACAATATCAGCATTAACAGGAAACCAAACAGTAAGGCGGACTATGAAGAACGTGGGTAGCAAACCGGAGACATACTTATGCTCAGTAATATCACCCACTGGCACAACAGTTAGCTTGTCTCCGACTTGGTTTAGGATAGCTTCACAAGGAACGCAGAGTTTGGACATTCACTTCCAAGTTACCAGAACACTAGATAAGTTCAGTTTCGGTGAAATTGTTTTGACAGGAAGTTTAGATCACATTGTTAGGATACCGTTATCAGTTTTGCCTGTTTCAGTGATCTGATGTAGGGAATGGAATAATTTTAGTTTCTTATAATTATTTCAAAAGATAAGGGCAAATACCAAAGCTGAAACGCTGTTTCCATTGGCATCAATATACATTCAAAGCTGAAATGTGTCGTCGTGAAGATTTTGCCTCTAAATTAGAAAGAAAAGGTGAAACTGAATTCTTTATTTGTGCAAGGACTTTTTTTTTATATGTTTTGACATTGTCATATGTTGTCTGAATTGTTTTTGTGTTGGACTTGAATTTGTGTTATCTAGTAAGCGAGCACACCAATATTGCATAAAAAAAAGCATTGTCATACTATTTGTGTGTTGTTTGCCTTGTAGAAGTGTTATGATTTATGATTGGAGTAAGGTGTATGGTGAAAATTTTTAATCATAATTAGGTATTATAACTATTATTTATAAAAGTTAAGATATATGCATTAACTATAATGATTTTAGTATAATAAACTTTTGAGAACTGCATATAAATGTATGAAAATTTAAAGTGGTAATTCTGTTGTGAGAAATGAGATACAAAAGTTTAGAGGCTTAATTGTAAATTATTTGTAAAATATAAAACAGAATGTAGTGACTAACATGATCCAACTTGGTTGATATATGTTTAAAATGAAAGTTACCGTAACGAGGAGAGAAGAAGAGTTTGAAAAGGAAAAGGAAAAGGATCTGATGTCCCCATTTTAACATTGAAATTTCATTTAGTATATGTCCATATGACATGTGCTATATATTGGTATGTATACTTGTGGCTATTTAATATATGTTAGTATCTATTATATTATTTAGTGGTATATTTTGTGTAAAGCAATGGTATTTTCTAAATAATGTCAAGGAATTACACAACGGTGCAATGAAGATGAGTAATGAAATGGAAAATGAAATAAGTTGCTTGGAAGCAACAACCTTAAGTAGTAGGGAAGAGGGCATTAAGAAAAAGGTGCTCACTAGCTTCCTTCCTAACTAAAATCCAAACCCTAACTTGCAAGATAGAGATATTTGGTTACCTAACATATATAAGGGATTCAATACCGGTTGAGCAAGTTTTACATATAATAAAACTCTCAATATTCGCAAGTATATGAATTGTAAATAACATAAATTTTACATGTAAGGAAATATTTAAAGCCAAGTGAACCTAAATTTGTCTAAAGTAGTGAAATATGAATTAAATGAAAGTAAATAACATAAATTAAATCAATACAATATAATTAAGCAAATAATCAACTAACAATTAAGCTGCCATAATTTTGTAAGGATGATCAATGATAAAGGCTTAACCACTATTGATTCAATTAGGAGATGATCCTAGATTTTCTAAGGGATTGATTACTCTCTCTCACGACCTAATCAATTAACCCTAATTAATTACGAAATTTCAGATTTTACAACCTCTCGATTCACGAAAAATTCCTAATGTTTTCAACTAGTTCTAAAGTGATTTATTGAATAATTGAGCGCTCACACGTGATCTTTCTTCGTATGATTATCAAGCTAATAATTCTGTGACTTATTAAATCGCTAACTCTCATTGCATAACTTATTCTGATTACTTTTAACTCACTCTCTCGATTTATTATCAAAGTATTAACAAGCAGAATTATCACCATACCATAATATTGTATTAAATTCAATAATAATCAGGTCACAAAATAACTAAAAAACAAACCCTAATTTGGAAATTTATAACATCATAAATGTAAATAACATCTTAGAATCTAGTTTACACATCAAGTTTAATGAAAATAATGAAAGGAAAGAAAGAAAAACTTGATTTGGAACTTGATATGGAAATATTGAAATCTTCGATGTTCTTTTTGATCCTCCTTGTTTAATCCAATTTTGCAATATGATGGTTGCCATTTTGGAGTTTTTTCATGTTCTTAAATAGTCTCAAAGGTTCTTGGGGGTGTGATTAGGGTTTTGTCCTTTGTTCGGTTCCAAAAATGCCCTTAAACCCTAAAATAGATAGAAAAAGTCGCGCCTAGAAGTTTCTTTCACGATCATGCATCTGGTGTCACGATCATGACTCTATGAAATTGCTCTCTATTAGGATCATGCTTATGAAATCACAATTATGACTTTGGGTAATTCACTTCTGTCACGACCGTGAGTACCTCCTCTTGGTCATTATGGAATTTATACATATAGGCTGGTTATATATATGGCCTAGAACACAGTTATGTCATAAGCCATGCTTCCATGTACTCGCATGATAATATGTTCGTATGTATAGTTATGATTGACTATAGGAGGCATACATAAAAGAATAGACATTATTGTGTCTATGTTAATTAATATATGAAGTTTTAGAAGGGTGAAATTTTATTCATTATTATTGATCTAAGGTTATGTTTTATTTTTATTGGTATATTTGATTAAGAGAAATTAATTATTATTTTATGAAAATATGCCTTAATTGAATTATTTGTATTAAGGCATTTAAGTTTATATATTATGGGTAATAGGGGATGTTTCAAATTGTCTATCATACTAGTTACTAAATCAAACAAATGGATGCACAAATTAATTAAATTGGGAATTGAATTTCATAAACTCAAGCTGTTTTTTTTTACATTAGTTTGTTAATTGTGAGGATTTGTTTTTATATAAATTGAATTATTGATGTATATGTTTAATTGATGATATGAGAGTTTTTTTATAATGTAAATTTTATTTTCATTACATGAATAAAAACTCAAATGCAAATTAGATGTACATAAACACTATTCCATCCAATTTAAAGCAAACTTAATAATTTCATGAACATTTAATACAACAAAATATAACTATTTGTATGCCACAAATTGTTTGCAGGCTCCCCTAAACATAGGCATATTCAATAATGTATATATGTTTGGAGATTAATTGTATTCATATACATACATTAGATTGAGTTTTTAGTGGTTTCAATTTCATTTTATGTTAAAATGTCTAAAAATGTTAATAGTTCAAATATGATGTAATAAGTAAATTTCATTATGTTCATTCTATAATTCACCTAATCTCTTAAAAACTATAAAGTTAATTTTACTATAAATGAATTCAAATTTTCATTGTTTTAAAGTTATGTGATTCACAAAATTATTGAAAATGGAGAGTTCTAGTATAAGCACGAAAGGCCTCTATTTTTCCCTTCCTTCCTTTAGCTTCAGCTATGGAAGCCTCCTAGTTAACTCCTTGACTATCCTACCTTTTGCTCCTACAGTTTTGTCTCCTTCACCTTCTCCTTCATCTTTTCTCCCCTTGTATCCTTATCCTTCAGTTTTTCCTTAGTTTAGCTTGTGTTGCTTCAGGTACTATAGGTTCTTTCCTAATCTCTAACTAGTGTATGGGCATTTCTATCTTTGTTGCTATCACCTTATTATTTTTATTATATCTATTATCATTTTTAAAATAGTATTTCAAATTTTCCTTTACTAATTTTTTTACTTCTTTGCTAATTTCAAGCAAACGGTCATTCCACCTTAGATGTTAATTATACCAATTTATTGAAAGGACCTTTTCCACCCTTACTTCTAACCTCTACTTTTGGCTAAACCAAGTCAAGAATCCCTTTCACTTACCTCTTCTACCCTGGTCCTAGACCTAAACCCTCCACCTTTTTTTTTATGGCAATGCTTCCCTAAAGACCTTATTATTAATGCTTAATAATATAATAGAGGAGTGTAAAGCTCCACCTTCTAAGAAGACTCAGTCTTAGGTTATAAGGGATAAATACCCTAATCTTAAGTTCTCTTTCATCTCGTGCGACTTTGGTTAAGAGAAGAGAGTCATCGCTACCTCTATTGATGTATTACAATTAGGTGCCTTCAAGTGGCTAAGAACCATTATATGTTACTATTGATAGTTTGATTGGAATTCAACCCATTCAATCTAAAGATCTAAAGGCCTAATTACTAGGATTCCCAAAACTTAAATGGATTTCCTAGAAAATTCTTAGATATTGAAATTACTAAAGAAGTCCAGGAGTTAAGAATCAAGACAATTGAAAACATGAGGAACATGTCGAAGGTAATTAATCAAGGCATGACCTAAAATTGGATGATAGATAGTTGAACATTTATAAGAAAACTACTTATGGAAGTTAAAGTTATGAGAGTTATAAAACCACGCTAATATCATAACACAAGATACACAATTAGGCTACAATAAGAAACACATAACTTAAACAAAAGATCCTATGGATATTTCAACTTTTCCAGCATTTTGTGCGCATCCTTTACTTAAATAAAGTTATCTTTTCTGATAACGTGTGTCAAGTGTACTGCAAAATTTACCTAACTCTACACACTAAAAATTTATAGAAATGGTGAGTCGAGATCTTATCTACAAGAAATGTTCAGTTAATCCTGGTAATGAAAATAATTGATGTAAAAAAGAAGGGGCATTAAGTTTTATGTAATTGAGAAAATAAAAATAAAATTAAGATTTGTGTATTCAAGGTTTGAAATACCACCAGTGCTTCATTAGACCCCTCAACCTCCAAATCATCATTAAAGTCATCCCCTTTAACACATTCTTCCTCATCGCCTCTAGTCAATTTGGGCATATCATGACACTCATGATTACTAATGTAAGTCCCATCCTCCAATAATATATACACCTTTTGGTTAGGACATTTTGATGCTATATAACCCTTACCTAAACACTTAAAGCATGTGATAGGTTTCGGCTGGTTTTGATTTTGACCTAAGTTTGAAGAACTAACCTTAGAAGCAGAAGGTTTAAAGGACATATGTAACATCCCATCCCCGGCGGGAAGTGTAAAATAGTAAATTAGCTAGGGGTGAGAGTGATTAGGACTAAATGGAAAATATCATGCATACTGGTATTGGTCAACAGTGAATTTTTGCACATGAAAAATAATTGTACATGCATTCATGATTATTTCCCAGTATTGGGCCTAAATGGACTTTTATTATGATTAATGTGAAAATTGTATTTGAAAAATTTATTGGAGTGAGTTTTTGTGTGTTTTATATTTTAAAGGATTTTTAGGAATTTTTCTGGAATTTTTCAGAGAAAATTTCCGGACCGAAAAAATCACCAAGTGGCGAACCGGTTGATTTTCGGTAGCGAAAATTGCTACCCAATGGTACTGCAATATTGGGTATATTATTTTGGGATTTAAATTAGGGCCATTGGAGTTGATTGGGTTAATTTTTGATTAGGCTTAATTGATTAAAGTTTATTAGTTAAGTTCTTTGACTTTTCTTCTCTCATTTTGGACAAGTGTCCATTTGCCACCTAGCCCTTACATTTAATGCTTCCTTATCCCTCTCTCTCGGTTTTGGCTTTGTTAAAAGAATGAAAAGGGTTAAGTTTGAGGATTTAAATTCCTATCCATCCGAAACTCTCTCCACTTTGTTTCTCCATTGACTTCTTCATTCCTTTAGTTAATTGTTTCTTGTCTTCAACCTTCCTTTCATGCCATACAAGTTTAAGTCTACTACCTCCTTATTTTGGTGAGAATCGTACTTAAGATTGAGAAGGAAAATAGTGGGAGAAGTGGTTGTTAGTTGAAGCAAGTAAGAGGAAAGGCTTGATTTGGTAAGTTTTTGGTTTTAAGCTTTAATTATGCTTTGATTATGTAGTTATGGAATCATGGTTATTAGATGCATTCAATGGGACTTATGGTGTAATTATTGTGTTTATTGATGCATAAAATGAATGACAATTTTAGTTTGAATTGGTGGGTATAAGGGTATGTTTAAGTATGGCTTGATGAAGTAGTAGGATTGAAGTGTTTAACTTGATTTTGACTTGATTCTTGATGACTAATCTTGCATGG
>JANKOE010000002.1:52979517-53002346 GCA_026284465.1 Erythroxylum citrifolium | reverse complement strand
CCATTAATTACTAACTTTACATTTACATTTAATTCCCTTTCACCTACCACTTCATAAGAGCTAAATTCTAATCTTACTCTCAATTTCTACCTAAGGGTCAATGCTATATATTTAAACCACTAATTAAACACAATTAACCAATTAAGCAAATCGAAGAAATTGAAAGGAAATTCAAAATCCAACATTTCCAATAGAAAATCAAAGCAAAGTCAAGATGTATATGTTATGAAGGTCACATATGAAAAATAAACAATGAGAATGATAAAAGGCTCAAAATATTACTGGCTTATATCTACCCATTAGTCACTGTTCTTCTAAAAATAACGTACATTGATCAATTACCAAAGTAAAAATACATGCCCAAGTTGCCATGAAAATTTTAGTTGATTCTACCCTTTAATTATAACTATATAGTCTTAAAAGCAATAAAAAAGAGAAAATGTTTATTTTTTATTTTTTAGTTTTAACTTAAAAATAAATAAGAAACAAACAAACTTAAAAACACAGATGATCAACAAGATTGCCACCTGTACACTTAAAACTTACATCGTCTATAATGTAACATTACATGTAAGAAATGGAGCGTTCAACAAAAAACAACAAATGCAAAAATGTAATGGAAAAGGAAAAGGAACAAAATTCCCTTAGGTTACCCCCAAGCAATGCCTTTGTTTATTATCATTTCTTCGACTCTATGTTTTCCTCATCACGTGATGAAATTTTGATCTTCAAAGATCACAGCTTCTGTGTTTTCCACTTAACCATCTTCAGGGTAAGGCTTAAGTCAATGACCACTGACATACAATATCTTTACTATTTTAGACTCTTAATCTCTACTGCACCATAGGGAGAGACATTAGTAATCACAAAGGATCAACCTAATAAGGACGTAATTTATGAAAAAATAGTTTATATCTACCACAATAAAGTATCTTTGGTCTTCTCTTTTGTAAAAGATGCTTCTTGTTTATTTGTATGCTTTCACTCATAATCTTCCTGTACTGAAGGGTGAATTATATTAATTGCAAAAATAAAATGGACATTTTAGGGGTGCTTATTAACGTCAAAAATATTAAAATGAATAACTTCCTCATCAAATTCCATCATAAGGGTACTCTCGTGGACACCCATCTTAGTTTATGTTGTGTTAAGAAAAGGTATTCTTAGAAGATAGATATTAGAGTATAGAAAGTTTCTTCATTCATATCAATCACATAAAAATCAACAAGAAATATTAGTTCATTTACTTGCACAAGCACATCCTCAATCACCCCATCTGCATAAGTGTTAGTATAATAAGCCAATTGTAAGATAACACTAGTTTCTTTTAATAGGCCTACATTTAAAGAAGCGTACATGGAACGAGGCATAACAATAATTAATGTTCCTAAATCTAACATGGCCTGTCTAATCTCAATGTTACCAATTTTGCAAGAAATAGTAAACATGTCTAGGTCCTTACATTTAGGGGTATTTTCTTTTGGAAGACCGCTATAATAGTTTCACCCATTCTAGTCATTTCATTGCCTCTTAACTTTCTTTTTTCGGAACACAAATTTCTAAGGAATTTTGCATACTTAGACACTTACTCAATCACATCTAATAGTAGGATATTCACCTCGACCTTTTGTTTCCCAAATCTCCTTATCCTTATCCTCCTTTTTTGACTATGCTAACCTATAAGGGAAAGGTAGAGGATTAGTCTTAATAGCAATTGGGAATTCAACATTTACCTTTGAGCTAGAAGATATATCCCTTTCTCCTTTAAGTTCCTTCTTTATTTTGATTTCACTAGCCATCATTTGTGTAATTCGTTTAGGATCCTCAAGCTTACTACCAATCCTCAAGATAATTGCACTAACAATGTTTATAATTGTCTCAAGTTGTAATAATAGTTTTTCTCCCTTTTTGGCTTCTAAACAGTTGATAGTCATTGCCATCCGACACATTTGGTTCTCTAGGTTTTAAATGCTAGATTTTTTCTTTTGAAAGTTAGATTTAGTCTCTTGTTGAAACTGTTGAACATCTTATTGGAATTGTAAGGTGTTAGTTGCAAGAGACTTAACTATATCTTCCAATAGGATACCTGAGTTAGAGGAGGGGGTTTGTGGTTTAGGTAGAAATTGTTGTGCACCGTATGGCCTATTTGGGAAGTAGTTTTGCTACTTATTTCCTCTATAACTCATGTTTAATCTCTCCAACTTGAGTGATAACTATAGGAATATCGGTTGTATTGATTGAAAAAATTCCCCTTGTAGCATTGACATACTCCACGCTTCCATTTTGTGGAGTTGGACACCCATTTATTGGATGGTTTGCAATTACATATATACCACAAGCTTTTATCTTTGCTTGTCCTACAGTAATTTGCCTAATAATGATTAAGTACTGTAATCTAGATTCTGGAAGTGGATCTATACATAATAATCAATTGAGAATGAGAACATTAATAATTCATACATGATTACTTAAAACATTAAGCAAAGAATAACATAAAAAATTCTAAAGATAGAACAACGCAACAAGATGAAGAGATGCCCAAATTTGTTCTTCGGCCTCAATTTCCCTTTTGAACCAGAATGAAGAAGGTTATCTCTCCATAGATCTCAAAGAGGTAAGTATTATGCCCATTTTTGTGTCTCTAAAACCCTTTTTAACTTGTTTGGCTGCTTAAATGTCCTTTTATAACAAAAATTAGGGTTATAAGACATAAATAATTAGCTACACGGATGTATAGATGACCATATGTGTCATTTTTGCCTAATTTTGTGAAATTACATAGTTTTAGTGAGCTACATACCATGTAAGCCCACACACAGCCATGTAGGTTATAGGAGAGGTTGAAACTGATTTTAACACTCCTCTAGGCTTTTAGTTAGTTATACAGTCCCACACATGACCGTATAAGTTGCAATAACTTCATTTATATCATCTTTTATACTTCATTTATATCATTTTTTGTTCATCTTCACCCTAATTCATCTCCTTCTTATTCCATAAAGACAAATAAGATTGAACATCAATAGGATGACTCTAAGGATATATTTAGAGAATGAATACTTGATGAGCATTACAATATTTTTTTCTTGCAAATTACACATGCATCAAGTAATTGTGATTTTTAATGAATTTTCATTATCTTTAAAATATTATGAATTAAAGAATATAAATAATTTCACTGTTTCAGCTTCCTACCAATTAGAAGGTTGAACTTAAAGAATGGTAGTAGTTGCCATTTAAGATAGTGAGTTAGCGTGAAAAGGCCAGGTGACTTTTCAAATAAGCTTATAATGCTCTTGTTTTGTTTAAAATTATGTTTTTTTGAATAAGTGGTGTGAATTTATTAAAGATCTAAATCATTTTATCTTAGATATGATCATTTTAGTTCATATATGATGTTTGAGGAATCATAAAATGAATTAAGAATAAATTTGTGAAATAATGCATGTAGTCAGTTACTTAGCATTTTGATGATCCTTATTGTTAAATGAGTAATGAAGAATCTTCATAGTTATGTTTGATTTGTTTAACACTTTTCTAGGAATTGTTTTGTATTTAAGTTTGAATGATGGAATTGGTTTGCTTAATGACAAGGAATTGCTTAAGTGTGAGGGTGACTGATCTACAGTAGATGTGCATTATTTTTGGTAAAAATTTTCATAGCATTTTGCTTATGTCTTAAATTTTTTAAAGAATTTGATAAATAATTTAATTAATATCTCATTTCATGTTATGATTATGCCTTTTTAAGGAAAAGAAAAAAAATTAAAGATATACAAAAATCCAACATGATTCTCTAAAGATTTAAGATTCAAGAATAATGATATATTTTTTATATTTTTTCCTATTTTATAATTGTCGTTCTTTGTCTAGTTATAAACTAACTTTGATATATACTTAGGTAGGATAAACCCTAGGATGTAATATTTTTTGATTAATTCTTTGATTTAATGAATATCTAATTTTCTTGAGATCTATTCATGCTTTTATAATTGATTAAATTGAAAGAACAAAAGTAGAAGATTTTGTAATTGATTCATGCATCAAGATTTATGAGATGAGATGTGTGATTAGATCAAAATGTTTTAAAGAGTGTTAAGTGTGAACTATTTGAGAAGAAGTTGCTATCTAAGTTAGAGTAAAACCTTTTAAAAGATTTTGCATAACAAATTATTGCTTTGTTCATTTATCTTAGTTCGAAAGGGATTTCAATTGATTAATCTAAGAATAGGAGTTGTATATCTCGAGAGAGAATATAATCTAAGTTAAAAGTTTTTTATTTTCCAAGAAACTATAATCATTCATCAAATCAAAGTGAGGTTAAATATAGTCACATCCTAGGGAACATCTCACTAAATCTAATTTATTCAAATATTGATTCTTGATCATAGTTTTGTTTTATTATTTAGGTTTAATATTTATTTTCTTATTTAATCAATCATAATCATGGTCTAACTTATTGAATTTATTAGTAGTTGGTAATTAAGCAACATTCCTTATAGGATTAACTTGTATTCACGTGTGTTAGCTACAACTAAACTATATTATGTTAAAACATACATCAAGTTGCATAATATATAAAAATAAAAAGGTCATATAGTAAAGGAAGATTCCCACAAAGGTAAACTAAAGGGTAAAGATGGTGACAAGGATTGCAGTAAAGATATTTCTAAAATATATCTCATTATCCTTACTGTATTTGTACTATTACAAGAATCAGGATTAAATTGAAAAGGTTAAAATTTTAGAAATGTGAATGATATGACCTCTTGCAACATATACAATATATTTATTTACATTATGTAATGGAAATAGATATATGATTAATTTTTAATGGTCAAACTTGAATGAAGAGTTTTAATGGGAGGGTTGCTATTAGAGTTTTCTTGTTTGTGAGGTGTCCTTCTTCCCATCCTATTGTTTCTCATTATGTTCTATTTTGGCTTCTATCCTTTCCCTTTGCTTCTCATGTTGCTTTCCTTTAGTTCTTGCCTTTTTATTGTACATTTCATGATCTAAACTACCATAGGGAGGAAGTCATCTTTTGGTCTTTTTTTAAAGATTAAAAGGGCATTCTTATCTTTTAACTTGCTTTATTTCAAGTTCCTGCTCTTTCATTTTTCATTTATAACAACACTTTTTTAAATCTTCGTCTTGTCTATTCTAGCTTTTTCCTTTTTTGGCTCATGGCTTCAAAGTTTAGAGAAAAAAAAACTTAGATCCTTCAAATGAAACATCGTTTTTACCCTTTCCTTTTAATCTTTCCTACCGCCCTCCTATCTCTCACTCTCCTATGATTCCCCAAAATTGTAATAATCAAACCAAGCACTAGTTGGAGATAAATAATAAGGGAAACAAATGGTGGCGCTCTAGATGGTTGATGGAAAAAGAATGGTAGCTTAGAACTTCAAGTGTTCAAATAAGGAGCCAAAGTCTAAGACTTCACTCTTGTAGGTTTTGTCATAAAAAAAACACCCTACAATCCTGTTGATAATTGTTTAGGCTATGAAACTTTCGAGAAATAGGGGTCTTTAGAGGTACTACTTTCTAAGAATAACCTATTGATCTTTAAGTTTGAGTCCAATAACAATGCTCTAGAGATGTTGAGGATAGGTCCATGACATAACCAAAACATTCCTTTCCTGTTAAAAGTTTGAAAACTAGGTTTAAAGATAGAAAACATGAAGCAAACTAATATGCCTTTATGGATAAATTTTTATGAGGTTCTATTAGAGTATATGTCCACCAAGGATTTAAGAATGTTAGCTAGTTACACTAGGAATCTTATAAACACAGATGAAAGTGTATCTCAAAGTAGAGTTGGATACAATAAAATTTGTAAGAGTGTGAGATATGATAAAGGAGCTACATGAAGTCATTCACATTCTTAGACTAAGTGATAATGAATTACTTATATAAGATATAGTTAGTGTGGTCTACTCAAGGAGCAGGGGGAAAATGGGTTGCTACAAGTAAAATGTTTGTTAAAGGTAACTATGTTAAGCTTAAATAAGCTAATAAATCATCTAGAATCAACCAATTTTCATATATGCATCAAGCTAGTAACAAGGTTAAGATGTTCTGTATATTGGAAATTGTGGATACAAGCATTAAAAGTGAAAAAGAATGTGACACAAGATTAATTCCTAAGAAAAACCAAATAATTGAAGTTAGTAACAGAGCGATTTAAGATCCAAATGTGCAACTAATGGGAAAATGCTACAATGGCAACAAAAGTTACAGAGGAAAATACTGTAAATGCACAAATTCTATCTGAGGGTAATGAAAATGAAAAATGCTTAAAGTAGCAATAATCTCTCTTCTTTTATTGAAGGCTAGGCTTATATGAATTTGGATGCCATTGATAATGAGGATACACAATGATTAATAAGAGGAAATCAAATAGAAAGAGTAAATCAAGAGGCTTCAAACTCTCTAACCCTACATCATGTCGATAATCGTTTAGAATGTAAGGGGTTTAAATATCCCCTCAAAAATATGTTTATCTATTGTTAATAAACCAATGATGATATGTATTTTAAAATTAAATCTAAGCAAGGAAAGGATTTTGTAATAAAATTCTTAGGAAAAAATGGACCATACTATCCAATCATCACCATTACCATTATAGGAAAGTTATGATTTCTTTTGATAATAGCTTGGTTCATGTTCAAAAATTACATAGTTCTGATCAATTAATCCATATTAAGTTTTAGTTCACATAAGAGAAGGCAAAGGAAATTGTTTTTGCAGTGTATGGTTCAAACTTCATTTTTTAAAGGAAGCAAATATATATACTACTTTAGAGACTCTAAATTTTCATATTAATAACCTTTGGCTTATAATTTACAACTTTAATAGCATTAGGTGTTGATTTAAAGCTGAAGGGAATTTTGGTTTAAAGAACTTCACTTCTAATCTTTAAGAATGCAAGAAGAGGATAGGAGTCAATAACCTGAAATTGGAGGGAGCATTCGTTATGTGGAATAACAAAAATCTTTAAACTGGAATATTATAAAGAAATTAAATACATCCTTAATGTATAAGGAATGGCTCTCAAGCTTTCTATAAAGTAAAGTTATTTTTAAAGAACCTCTATTCTCTGATCATTCTCATGCGATTATTCAAGATATATTTGTGAGGAAGAGGAGGCACTATCCCTTTATAGTTATAATAGGGAAGGATGATGGTTTCTTGGAGGCTGTTGCTAGAGCTATATCAATCACAATCCTAGAACTTGTATGTTTGAGAAAATCTGAGAAGGCTAAGATGGAACTCTAATTGTTAAAAAGATTAAAAGGAGGGAATTGTACCTTAAAAAAAGTTATTGCCTTTAAGAACTCTCTGGTTGGCATCCAAGAGGAAGTGGAAAAACATTCGGGGGATAGCACTTTACTAAGTAAAAAAAAAGAAGGCTTTGAGAGACTATATAGATGCTTTAGCCAACCACAACTCCCTAATTAAGTAGAGGCTGAGAGTAAATTAGATTAAAAATGGAGATAAAAACTCTAAATTCCTTTCCAATTCTAGCAAAGAGAAACATCAATATCAGTGCCTCACCACTCAAATAAAAGGATATTTTAGTTTCCAATTAAAAGGAACAAAAAGAGGCATGAATTGATTTCTTCAAGAATATAATTGGAACCTTAGTTTCAAGCAAAGCAAATCCTCAAATGCTAAGATCATTTATCAATAATCAATTAGTAGAGAAGTATATCCTTATGGTGGTCAGTACTATAAGTCAATTAGAAATTAAGAAAATTACATTTAAAATGACTCCTAATAATGCTCCTAGACCAGATGGTCTTGATGGGCATTATTATATAAGGTTTGGCCCCTTATCAGGCATATTATGGCGGAGGCAATCTAGGAGTTCTTTTAAAAAGACAAAATTCTTAAATAAGTTAACAACACATTCTTATACCTTATTTCCAAAGTCCCTAATCCTAAGTCTTTCAATGACTTTAGAGCTATTACATGTTGTAACTTTTTGTATAAGATTGTAGAAAAATGTTGCAAATAGGATAACGAATGTGCCAAAGTATATTATCAGTGACTCTAGTGGTGTTTTCTTAGAAGAGGGGATGATAAAGGACAACGTGCTTATAGAACAAGAACTTTTAAGGGGTATGTTAGAAGGTATGGTCCAAAGAACTGGGCTATAATTGATTTTCAAAAGATCTATAACACTATAAGTTGGGACTTCCTACATAAGATTATGGAAGCCTTTAGATTTCTAGAGAAGTTTAGAGACAAGATAAAATTGTATACCAACTCTACTTCCATTAGTGTGTTAATTAATGGAGAGCCCTTAATGATTTTTCAAATGAGCTACGAGGCTGAGACAAGGTGATCCTATGTCTCCATACTTGTTTATCCTATATGTGGCAGTCCTCACTTGGCTAATAACGCACATTATAACGGCCTCTATTAGCATTTTTAATGTAATATTAGGAATGTAAGTGAATATGAATAAGATTAAGAAATTTGTATCAAAGAGTGCTCATTCTATAGCATAATGACTATTAATAATTTCTATTTTCTAAAATATGCATCCCCCTTTTAAATACCTAGGTCTGCCAATATCCACAAGGAGACTAGATTTAAGGAAATGTATTCCTTTAATTGATAAACTTTAGAAGAGATTGGATAGTTGGTGTAATAAATCCTTAACTGCAGTTAGGAGAATTGATCGGAGTAAGTTTTAATCTTATAAACCCTCAATATTTCGTAAGCACACGATTTATAACGTAGTATTAAAGGTGTTGATCCCATGAGGAAAGAGAGTAATCTAATCCTAAAATCTAAGGCCAAAAAAACTATAAAACTGAAAATAAAAGATGCTCCATAAATTAATTACAAGAATTGATTTCAACCAATCAAATCAGAAATTAAACACAAAAGTATTAACAAGTGAGTAATATGCAATCACAATAGAAATCAACCTAAGGAATTTACCAAGAGGATTTTACTTATCATTAATGCTAACATAGCAAGTTATGAGTCAATGGAGGGTCGGTTCTAGACTATCCTAGGGCTGATTACTCTTTCTCAAGTTATAATCATTAAATCCTAAATTATAAACCCTAACCAGATTATAGAATTTGCAATCGCTCAATTCACAAATTATCCAAAACCCCAACTAGATCTGAAGTACTTTAATAAACTATCAGAACATCACATGGGATCTCTGTCCCAAAATTACCAATATGATTTGACATAGTTTCTATCAAATTGCCTAACTCTCATTACTCTGATTTAATCGCTTTTTATTCAGTTCACCCTTTTAGTTTATTACCGAATTATGAAAGAATGCAATCAAACCATAACATTCATGTAATAAAAACAATCGACTAAATTATCATTAAATTAAAATAAAATCCTAAAGGAGTGTTTAGAACATCATCAATATTCTAAATCCTATCATCATACTATCCATCTCAATTCTATACATAAATAAAATCGAAACAAAAAGGAAATAATGACTTAGAATAGATGACAGAAGGTAGCAACATCGGGAAACCTCCTGATCTGGGAAGCATGTCTTGTCAGCTTTGTCTTCCTCTTCCTTCTTCTTTTTTCTCTCTTTCGATATTCTCTCTTTAAGGTTTCAAGTGTGGCTGATGCAAAAAGCTCATTTATGCTCCTCTTAATGTTCTTTAAATAGTCTTTTATGTTTTGGGTAACCCTAGGGTCTTTTCGAGATCTGAAAGGTGCAAAAGTCTCTCGAAACATTAAGTTCGTAAATGATTGTCCATCTACTTGACACAAGCCACAACCGTAGCCCACATATGAGCCTTTTGTCATGATTGTAGGCTGTTGTTTCGGCCCGAATATCTTTCAAAACTCCTTCGTTCTTCGATACTAACCCTGAAATAATAGCAAACACATCAAGATACCTCAAAAACATAATATTTAAGCTCAAAAGTTTGTACTAACCTATAAAACACTTAAACACAAATAATTAACAAACTAATACAATTATAACCTAAACACATACTAAATGATCGAATTAACGACTAAACACATATCATATTATGCCCTAAAATATGATGCAATTTACATTTATCAAGGGTTTAGTTGATTAAAACTATTTTTCATTCTCTGCTAGTTTACTAGTCCTCTCACTTTTCATATATAATGATGTAACCAACATAATAAAAATGCTAAGAAAATTACTTTGGGGTCATTATAGAGAGGGAAAGTATAGTGTGAACATAAATTGGAGGGAGCTTTACAAACCTATGAAGGATGGGGATCTGGAATTTTCGCAAATCAGTGGGTGTAACAAGGTGTTTGTTGTTAAGAGACTTTAGATGCTGCGTCATAATAAAAACTCCTTTTAAGTCAAGTATATTCACTCCTATGTCATAGGGGAAGGAGTATTTGAGAAGTTAGTGAGAAACCTTCCTATTCTTGGTTTATTAGGCAACTAATGAAGTAAAGAAGAGGGTTGGAAGGAAGCATCAAATGCAACATTGGTAATAGGGAAACATCCCCCTTACCCTTTAATAATTGGAGCAATATAGGCCTCTCTATAACTCCACCCATAAGTAGGAATTGGAATAAAGAGTCTCTTTAAAGGTCAAGATAAAGGTTCTTATAAACCTAAATGGATGGAGTATAGTCTATAATAGAATGAAAAGCATCCTACCAAACTATACCCCAAGCTAGAACAACCAAGATGCATACATTTGGACCAGTGAGTCATTGGGTGAATTTATAAATAACTCATGCAAGGAAATGTTAAGGGAAAGAGATCAGGTTGTTAACTAGTGGAAAATCATATAGAGCAAGAATTTGATCCACAAGATCTCATACCTAATGTGGCTATTGGTGAAGCAGAGAATGGCTACACTTAATGTGCTAACTACATTAATTCCCTTAATATTTGCTTCTTTTCTAGAATTGAACCTAAAAAATTTGCACACATATTCTTCATATGCAAAATTTCCCTTACAATATGAAAGGAAACTCTTGTCTTTTGCTTAGTAGACAAAAGCAGCCTCAACTATGAGGAATTCATACAGTAGTGGCTAATGCAATAAAAGAGTTTAAGTATTGAGGACAACGCTATTCTGGAAGTGGCTTTCAACCCATGAATTTCTATATATGGACTGAATGTAACTAAAAATGTTTTAGAGCGGGGATCGAATCCAATACACTCCGATTGAAATTGGAGTTGTTTACAGAGATAAGAGAGTAATTCATGGGTACAAAGTGTACAGAGGACGTAGGAGAATGGTCTCCCAAGCGCGAATGTAGCACCCCTCTCTCGCAATGACCCGAACCCGACATCGATGGTGATATCTGAGTCTGTGCCCCACGAGGGTGGCGTGCTAAAACAATCACACATATTTTCAGTATAATATTATCTATTTTTTTTCTTTCCAGAAAACACAAACACATATGCGGAAGTCCATAATCAAATAGGGCATAAGCCCTTTTCAAACATACAATGCAATTTACAAAATTCCCATATGGCCATTTGGGCCCTTTCACAATTACAAAACACTTGAGTCATTTAAAAAATAAAAATTTATACAAAAGTTGCGGAATAACAATTCAATACAAAATAGAGAAATGCAATGCAGATACAAACTGATCTCGACCTCTATTCGTCACTTGTATGCTGTAGGAATACTCCCGTTGGCTTAACGGGGTATTCTTCTAATCCTGAAAAATAGTTGCAAATTTTGGGTGAGTTTTGCGAACTCAATGAGTAACCATCATCGATGGTTCACCCAGTCACATACATTACACATCATACATAATTCCAATTTCACATTTAGTGCACTTAAACATTTAGATGGGACTCGCATTCATTTTTATTATTGTGACTGAGTGTTTCTCACATATATAGAGTATTGGCCCATAGGGCTCAATCAGAACAGAATACTGCCTCATAGGGCTCAGTCAGAACAGAGTTCACGGAGCATGGCTCTACGTGCAGAGTCAGAGTTCACGGAGCAAGGCTCTTCGTGGAAGCGCTTCAAATAGGCAACTTGAGTCATAAATCCTTTATATTTCATGCATTCATGAGATGGAATGCATCATTTACATTGCATGCACTTGTTCGATCACATTCACTTATCATCAGACCATAGTCCGGCATTCAACATATAGTTGAGCAATCACTTATCATCTTGCATGCAATGCACATTCTGAAAACACTTAATTCA
The DNA here is from genome assembly GCA_026284465.1 of Erythroxylum citrifolium. Classification (NCBI taxonomy): domain Eukaryota; kingdom Viridiplantae; phylum Streptophyta; class Magnoliopsida; order Malpighiales; family Erythroxylaceae; genus Erythroxylum; species Erythroxylum citrifolium. Next base: position 52,990,164 of record JANKOE010000002.1, on the reverse strand, counting down.
TCTTATTCACATACAATGAGCACTTCAATAATTCAGGTCAATCATCATAATCATCGGACCTTCTATCCAGAATCCAAACACAATCAATCACATTCATATACACATTCATCATATAGAGATCAATGTATACAAAATTCAAATAAAGCAAACAATGAAGCGAGACCATCTCGGTCTACTAACAGTACGCTCCAAATTAGCATTTGCTTCCCAATTCTGGAACACCTGAATGCGGACACTTGACCAGCACAACCCATGTATACAAAACACACATTTCACACTCATCAATAATTGCACACATATAAGCATTTATTTATGTATAATTGTATAAATGGACTATGTACAATGCATGTTCAATGACAATCCCGAGTATATGTTCTAGAACACCTTTTTATGCTCATTCCCATTTCAAAATTCATATGTGTCTACTTGCACTTAGCTTTACACTTCATTTGTACGTGATCATTCTAAATTCTCCTTTCAATCTTTACCCTTTTTGTAAGCTCACACTTCAAGAACACTTAATTACTCTATATCATAACTCAATTTTCGTCATCTATTTTCTAACCTCATATGATCTCATAATATCCATTTCCCATTTAATAGGAATTCAATTGAAAATCCCACAATGAAAATTTACAAAAATTGATTCTACAATAGTCAAGCCCAAGCATTTTTCTAAACTCCATAAACTAGAATCCTTTAAAAAATCTAAAGATTCAATTGATCATACCTTGATTGTTCACTAAATGAAGAGATCTTTAGCTCAAATGGAAGCTCTTTTCTTCCTTTACCTTTTTCTCTTCTTGAACACTTCAAAATCTCTCTTGAAGGCTAAAGAAATTAGGACCCTAGCTTGTTTTCTCTTCTTTCTCTCTTTCATTTCTTTTTCATATTTTCTCTCTCTTATCTATTTTCTCATCCACCCATTTAGCTTCTCTAGAATCTTCTCATCACGTTTTCTCCTTTATTTATAAGCAAGACAACACTTTTTCTTCCAATTATGCTTTTAATGAATGAGAATTGTCCAATTTGCCCTTCCATTTATGCCTTATGTCTTTTATACTTAAGTGTCTTGCCAACAAAACCCTTGAACAATCTAACCTAACACTTTCTTCTAGAAACATGTCCCCCAGTGTCGTAAGTTTCTAATGCCACCAAAATCATTTCATTTGGATCAGTAGAGCTCCCGAAATTATCAAAATACTAAAGTAAATTCAGTGTAATAACACCAGTTCGTATCCTTTAAAAACATACTCACTTTACCCGTCCCATGTTTTTTACTCAATCTTCCTCCATTCATTTCAGATAGCTATAATTCTTGGTGGAGATGTAGATCACTGTCTTACGAATCTAATGGTTCAAGAATCAAATCATTTGGATGTCTAGAGAAGAAGTTATGGCCAACCGAATCCAACATGTTCATGCCCTTACTCATACTGTACATACCTTGGTGCAATTGCCATTACTCTCACTACAGGTGTCGGATTGACTTCGCTTTTGGACTATTGAAAAGAAACTCCGAGATCTACAACTTTCATGAAGACCGCAAAGGCCAATTCTATCGTCTAGCTTCTGTATCGTCTCACTTTTGCACCGTCTCACTTTCCTTTCGTCTTAGTTCTATCGTCTCATTTCTATCGTCTCATTTCTATCATCTCATTTTCTTCCGTCTCATTTCTCCGTCTCACTTTTGCGTCTCATTTCTTGCGTCTCATTTTTTCGTCTCATTTTTGCGTCTCACTTTTGCGTCTCATTTCTTCCGTCTCATTTTTCCTTCTCACTTTTGTGTCTCACTTTTGCGTCTAATTTTTTTTTTGAAACAAAAAAAAAGTTAGACGCGTCTCACTTTTGCGTCTCATTTCTTCCGTCTCATTTTTCCACCAGAATGTCTCCACTTATAAGAATCATAACTTTTGACTCCGATGTCTAAAATTTTCATACTATATATCGTTGGAAAGATAAAAGAAAGATCTACAACTTTCCAAAAGGCAACGTTACTAAAATCTATTTATATCAATACCAAATTGGCCCCTAAATTTCGAAGATGAATTTTCCACTCATACACCAATGTACTGCACCCAATTCTTAACTTCATGAACTTTTGAGATTCTGCGAGATAGAATTGAAATTCGTTGTCTTCATAAGAAATGTAGTCATATATCTCTAGTTTAATTCCAATCAAGAATCATCTTGTTTGGATGACTAGAGAAAACGTTATGGCTAAAAAATTGAAGCATACTCAGTCAACATTTTCCAGATCACTACCAATCTTATTTCTAAATCTTTACTTATCACAACTCATACCAAGATCACTCCTTCTACTCCTCATTTTCAAAAAAATCACATTTAATATCAATTATACCCAGAAGTTGTTAATGAATGCAAGTACCACTTTTTATGCAAAAACATTCCGTATTTATATGCATATATGCTAATATGATGCCTGAGCAAGAAAATGTTGTCTTAATTTCTCTTTGAGCTCATATGTACTGAAATTTCGGGTCCTAACCCTTAATACGGGGATAGGATGTTACAGCGAAGACTAGATAATAGATGGGGAGGAGCTGATTCTAAGTTGTTTTAAGGGGAAACGAAACTGTTAAGGTGAAGAATTCAACATATCTATACCTCTACAATAATGGTTCTACACACATAAGGAGCTCAGACTACCTAGTCAATGTGTGTCAGATACGCATGCATAACTTTCTAAGCACAAATGAAAACTCAAGAATCTCTAATGAGAAGCCCTGAGGTTCCTTCTGCAAGCTACTCCTCCATCCCAACCTCAAGCTCTACCTGAAAACACTTTGAAGGCGGTTAGTTGGTACTCTCAATCGAAACATGCAAGGATAGATTCATGAATAATAGAGTGCAGCGGCCCTGAATAACCAACACGCAAGTCAGATCCTACTCACATATCCACTCTCTGGTCAGAGAAATGAGAGTTGCTTTCTATATATAGTAAAAACTAAAGATAGGAAAAATGCAGGTTCAATTATAAGTTTCAGTTTCCGAAAGCTTTAAATTTAATTGTCAGCATGGTCTTTAATACGGCTGACATTTCCAAAACTGAATGTACTGTCCCATGCTCAAAACGACAGCATTGGACATTTTAATATTGAAGTTTCTTGTGGTTTGATATCTTCCAAAATGTGAATCCAGTTGTCCAAATTCCTTTTAAGATTAAGAATCATGCCTCACAAGATAAATTATTAATTGCTGGGCTTAATAATTTAATGTTTAAAATTAATCAGATACGTTATAGCTCTATTTGGATGTGAATTGATTGCTCTATTTGTTTTAATTAATTACAATGTGGTGGAATGGAATGGAAGCTTTATATATACTATTTCGTTTCATTGACTTCCTCCCCTGCCACCTCGCGCTCTGTTTTCTCTGTTTTTCAGTCCAACGTCTTCTTCAAACGCACCGTAGCCATGGTGGTATTATCAATATTATTGGTTATATTATTTCTTTTATTCTTCAAGGTTGCACTTGAAACCCTCTCGTGTTATTATCTAACACCAAGACGCATCAAGAGAATCATGGCTAGGCAAGGAGTGCATGGCCCGAGACCTAGGCCTCTTATGGGAAACATCTTAGAAATGGCCTCTCTTATCTCTCAGTCAACCTCCAAGGACCTGGAGACCATAAATCATGATATTGTTGGCCGTCTGCTTCCGCATTATGTTCTCTGGACTAAAACATTTGGTATATCCAAATCAACCAAAGTTATGACTTAAAGGGTAACATGTAACGTTTTTAAAAGACCCTTAATCTTTTTTGCGATTTCTTTCAATATTCTGCAGGAAAAAGGTTTATGTATTGGAACGGGATTGAGCCTAGAATGTGCATAACGGAGACTGAATTGATAAAGGAACTTCTGACCAAGTACAGCACCAAAGCAGGCAAATCTTGGCAACAACAACAAGGGTCAAAACATTTCATCGGTCGAGGTTTGTTAATGGCTAACGGCCAAGACTGGTACCATCAACGCCATATTGTTGCTCCAGCGTTCATGGGGTCCCAACTGAAGGTGGGTATCGTCTGATGTCCAAGCTTGTGCGGAGCTATCTGAATCTTTTATCTTCTTTTTGTTGGTTATATGCATGCGGGTTTATTTCTACGGGCCGAGAATGTTCTGAAATAATAATATCTTTGGTTTGTATTCATGGTTTTGTGAAAAGAGCTACGCGGGAAACATGGTTGAATGCACTAAGAAGATGCTCCAAACATTGCAAAGTGAAGTAGAATCAGGCCAAACCGAGTTCGAAATTGGTGAATACATGACTAGGCTCACTGCTGATATCATCTTAAGAACCGAGTTCGGTAGTTGCCACGAGAAAGGGAAGCACTTTTGCGATCTCTTAACAAAACTTCAACGACTTTGTGCTCAAGCCAGCAGACGGTTGTGGTTTCCGGGAAGCAGGTGATTGTTTAGATATATATATATATAATTAAAAATAGAATAGCCTTTCCTTCCCTTCCCTTTCGTTGTAGTTTTCTCTTTTTCTTTTATTGATTTGACATAAGTTAATGTGATTAAGAATCTGTCGAATCTTTCGTAAGTTGCATTCAGATTGTCGGGTTTTCTTCTTTCCTCAATCACATACTATGTTTGTCAGTTCAGTTCTCACCAATTCATCGTGCAATATCCACCTGATACCATTTTATAGGTTCTCCATTTCATAACCTGTTCAAGGGAACTACTTTGGATTCGTGTGATAGGTTACTTCCAAGTAAATACAACAGAGAAATCAAATCATTGAAGACTGAGGTAGAGAGAATGCTACAGAAGATTATACAAAGCAGAAACTATTGTCTGGAGATCGGAAGGAGCAATTCTTTTGGTAATGACTTGCTGGGCATGCTTCTGAACGAGATGCAGAAAAAGAGAGGAAGCGGTTTCAGTTTAAGCCAACAGTTGATCATGGACGAGTGCAAGACATTTTTCTTTGCCGGGCACGAAACAACAGCTCTCTTACTAACATGGACCATCATGCTTTTGGCTAGCAATCCCGCTTGGCAAGAAAAGGTTCGCGCTGAGGTGAACCAAGTCTGCAATGGTGATACTCCCTCAGTTGATCATCTCTCCTCACTCACTTTGGTAAGTTTCAATCTACTAACGTATGTGATGCCCTTTTAACAGAAAAAGAAAATTTCTTACAGGTGTTCTTTATTCTTTTACAGCTAAACATGGTAATAAATGAATCTCTGAGGCTGTACCCACCGGCTACTCTGCTTCCCCGAATGGCCTTCGAAGATATTAAGTTAGGTGATCTGCATATTCCAAAGGGCCTATCAATATGGATTCCTGTTCTCGCAATTCACCACAGCAAAGAGTTATGGGGCAAAGATGCAAATGAGTTTAATCCTGATCGATTCATGTCCAAGTCATTTGCTCCTGGCAAGCATTTTATCCCTTTTGCTGCTGGACCCCGGAATTGCATAGGTCAGACTTTTGCTATGATGGAAGCCAAAATTGTATTAGCCATGCTGATATCCCGATTTAGATTCACGATTTCAGATAGCTACCGCCATGCTCCGGTCACTGTCCTCACTATAAAACCCAAGTACGGAGTTCAATTGTGCTTGAATCCCTTGAATCCATGAAAGGTTTATTGACAACTAAATGATGGAATTTTAGACTGAGATTGATGAGTTTTATTTTAAGATGATTACTTTATTTCCCTTTTGTCAGGTAAAGATGTTAAGTTAATACATTATCAATGGGCCATGGACATCGCTCGGGGATGTCAAAACTAGCATTTTTAAACAACTGAGGTCTCTTGAAAAGCGGAGTGCCATTTTGGATAAGCCTGAGCTGCTCAATGAAATGATTAAAGAAAACAAAAAAAAATGTTGGGAGGTTAAAAGGGTTCTCTTTAGTTTATACTATCACACGCCACTTGTAATAATAGCTTGAATCTTCCATCTTCTCCCTGTTTTATTAACTAAGCGCTCAGCTTTTAACGATGAGAAACAATTCGTAGCCAACTTGTACTCTTGAAAGGCGGGGTCATGATTCTTTTCTTCGAGGCCTTTAGTAGGATGCCTTACTTTCTACAGAGTCATGATTTTGTGTACAACAGTCTGAATCTCTGCCTCCCCCAATACGAGTCCAAATCTTCTGTCCAATATTATGGTGTCTTATTGTGTCCAATAAATCTCAGCCATTTATTTATGTGGGGTCCGCATGGGGCCCGCGTGGGTCCTGCAAAATAAATGGTTGAGATTCCATGAGACAGAATAAGACAGAGTAAAACTGGACAGAGGATCTGGTTTCCCCCCAATACTCATTTTTTCACTTAATTTTGTTACAACTTTAGTCTTATTTTATTTCATCGACCTTGATTTGAAAGACAAAGACATTGGTCAAAGATAAAGATCTATTAAGGCGCATATGCGTTACTTAGATCAACTATAGTACTTGGCTTTGTTTTGTTAATTCCGTTAAGTTATTTATTCTTAACAATTATTATTTGTCCAAGTGTGCCAGTAGATTGTTCAATTTCTAAAGAGAATGATTGTTGATTGGTCATGAATAGAGGCATTGAATGCTAAATTCTTGCTATGGTTTTGAAAGGTATTTTTCTTTCCGTATGACTATCTATTCTTGAGAAATATGGAAAATGAGTAAGTGTTTTCGATTGTAACTTTGATTTTTTGTTTTGCTCGAGGATAATCAAAAGTTAAATGTGGGAGAAATTGATATGTGCTTAACTGATTATACATTTACTCCTTAATACTTAATGATTGATGCTATGAAATGTTTAAGGAACTCATTTTGGTTCATACTTGATTTTAGGTACAACTTGAAAGTTCAAGAGCTAAAATAAGTTAAAAGCACATTCCTTGAGCCATCTCTTGATTTCAAAGTCCTTTGTCATTGTAGATCAAAAAAGAGATGAATTAGAATAAAGATGAGACAAGAAAATGCAAGAAATAAAGAATTCACCCTGAAGTGCAAGATGCACGCCGTGCATGTTGATGCACGGCCATGCATCAACTTACATGACTGTGCATATTGAATTTTTTGGTTTGCACAATCGTCCACAATTTCAAAATGTGCATTTTATTGATGATGCTAAAGTAAATCACATGTTAGTATAGACTTTACATTCGATACACAAAATGCACAAGAAGGGAGTTGAATTGTGTATCATTTTTCTTGAATACAATCCCCTTTTAAATTTATTTGAAAACTTGCTTTTCAAAACTATTAAGTAAGAATATCACGAAGTATTGCAATTAACTTCTAAGTAATTATATATAAAACAATAGAAATTAAAAGTCAAAAGTTAGAGAGTAGAAGTTGACACAACAGTTTTATCCTGGTTCACCCCAAACCGTGGGCTACGTCCAGTCCTCAGAATCCTTTCTAAGATTTCACTATTCTTCTCAAAAGTACAAGTATTCTTTCCACAGAGCCTCTTCAGGTCTCTCATAGCAAGTATTGTTTTTCTCACTTAGCCTCTTCAGGCTCTCAGCTTTTCTTCTTTCTTACAGAAAGATATTGCGAGCTTTGTTACAGAGAATAATAGCTCTAGAGTTTAGCACAATGAATACAGTGTTTTTCAAAATCACTTTCTTTGAAAATCTCTAACTTTTTCAGTCTTCGACTCCGACTCGTATTTATAGCCTTCGTCTTTAACTGCTTCTTGATAACCGCTTCTTTCTTCTTGTTTTTTGATCTTTGAAGAAATAATTATTCAGTTGAATTCTGTAACTAACTCAAACTGATTAATTATCTGACATAGTATCGGGTCTTCGTCTTCGTTTTACTTTCTTTCGTCTCACTTCCGCTTCCGCTTCGTCTTACTTTCTTTCGTCTCATTTTCGCTTCTGTTTCGTCTTACTTTCTTTCGTTTTAGTTTCGCTTCCGCTTCGTCTTATTTTTGCTTCCGCTTCAGCTTAGTTTTGCTTATGCTTTATCTTACTTTCTTTCGTGTCACTTCCGCTTCCGCTTCGTCTTAGTTTCGCTTCCGATTCGTCTTACTTTCTAATATTATTATTATGTGATTTTCATTAAAATTATTAATCGTGAAGTCATTTTGACTTAACAATCTCCCCCTTTTTTATGATAACAAATAATCATAGTTTTAGAAAGATAGTCGACTATTATTTATAAGAAGATATACAATTGAAAAAATTGTAAGCTTTACTATCTTCTATCCACTTCTCTTCTTTTCTTCTTCTTCTCTTCTTCTTTTCTTCTTCTCCCCATATCTTTCTCATTTTCTCCTTTCTCCCCCTATTTGTTATTGATCAAAAATCATGAACGAAGATGCTTCATAACTTCATAGAACATTTCCTTCATTTCAGTACGGAGTAACTTGAGGTATTGTCATATATGCGCTACTTCCTTATGCAAGTCACCCACTGAAACACGCAGATCATCAACCTTGTCATTAATTTCTCCAATTTCTTTGAATAAGGCTTCATCATTCTTCTGCTGTACTACTTCAAAACCAATAGTAGTACTATATGTGTTTGAAGGTATAACATCTGGTTCAATGATTGTAAAAACAGAAGGTTTGAAAGATAAGTTTCTTTTAGGGGGATCAAGGTCATCAGGACTGGGTAGTCTTGGAACTTGTTTTCCAAATAGGTGTAGTACATCTCCAATTGAAGATATAGAGCCCAAAGGTCTAATGTGCATAATTAGGTGCACAAGAGTCTCTATATTGTAACTAGTATCTCCAACTCTGATGGTTCTATACTGCCCTTCTGTTATTCTGCCAACTACCTGAAAGGTTTCATCAGTGGTACGACCACCACAATGACTTCCTGATGCCTTTGAGATATGGTGGGAAATATAAATTCCTCTGTGATGAGCTGCATAACATGCCTCGTCTATGTTTCTTACTTCAGCTTTAATATGATCTTCTATCAGATCACTCATCATCCCTTCAAGATACATTTTCTTCTTCCCCTTTTCCTCATTGCGAACAATGTAAGGTCTTGGCTAATTGTCAAGAACAATCTTTATCACTATTCTTTTTGTAAGTGGGAACATAGTGTACTTCTGCTTGGTCATCTGTGTTGGGTATGGTTTTGATCTCTCATCCCGCATAACACTATACAACCTTATCTCTCCATCATTCAACAGATGAATTGTACCACTATTTACCAAGATTGGTTCAAATTATATCTTGACTAACCTTTTCAAGGGTTCTCTTATAATTATGACTCTTAACAGGTTGAACTTCTTCAATAATCTTCATTTTCAAATCCTTTTTTCTCATTGGTTGAGAAGGATTAACCTGTGTTGGATTGTGTTCAACTGACCTTTTCTTTTGTTGAACAGCAGTTGGAGTGCTCTTTCTCTGACTGATTTTCTGCTTCTTATTTTCTTCAATCAGCCTAGGAGTTTGTTGTTGAGATTAAGGTTGAGGCTTCTTCTTATCAAATTCTAACTTCCTCTCAATCTTAGTCTCTTTAGCCAATTTTTCTTAATCTTCCTTCAAAATTGAGACTAAAGATCTGGTTACCTGCGGTGCTTTCTTCTCAGAGTTTCCACCATGAGTCAACTCTTTTCCTTTCTTCTCCTCTTGTTGACGCAGGGTTCGTAGTCTAGGCGACCTTTTTACTTGCTTGGGTTTCTCCGAAAGGAGTGTCTCCCCTTTTCTCTTTAAGGTCACTTGTGTCTCTGTCTGTCACAACTGACTTTCTTCTTTTTGAGAAATCGCCTTAACTTTCATTGTATCATCTGACGATTTCTTCAGTTCTTCTGTAGACAATCTTCCAGTGGATTGAGATTTTGATTTTCTTGTGGGAGTTCTTTTTTCACTCAAGCTTTGCTTCACAGCACGCTCCCCCTCAATCCTTGCTATCGTCTTAAAATCTATATCCTCTTTTTCCTGATTCTTTAAGCCCATTATACTAATAGTTGTAGAATTGGTGACTTTTTTGATGTTCATCTTCATCTTGTTTCCTCTCTTCAGAAGAATTCGAGAATCTCTGAAGATTCTTGTCAGCATCATACCATACTGTAGGGCAGTCGAGTTTTTCTTCGAATTTACCATGTAATTGAGGATAAGATATGGAAGATCTATGGAATGGCGATTGAGTAGATGAAATAGACATTGCTCATCTAAAGTCGTTACCAGATTCCTCGATCCCGTTCTTGGCAGAACACAATGGAAGAGTAGCAAATGTAGAACCCTAGCCTTCGGTACAAGACTTGAGGCCTTCTTCTCCTTTGGGTCACTACATCCATATAGTTGTCAATTGATTTGAACCTTCTCCATACTGGCTTGAGTCATCCATCTAGCTTTATGAGCGAGCTTTACTTCAACACATAGACACTCAGTAGCCTTCTCGATTGACTTTAGTGTTATTATGACCGATAATCTATCTACCACTGATACTAGAGTATCTTCTACTACTTCCTCATTCTTCCAGAAATCATATACTTCATTAATGTAAACTATCTCATAAACCTGAAAGAAGTTCTTCTATTCGGCTGCTACAATCTCCGGTTCGATATCCATTTAGTCCTTCTTCAAGGACTCGAAATCAACAAGTCTTCCACTAGTCATTGATTTCTCCATTTGTTTCTGTAGTTATGTAATACCCGGTATCTAGTTAAACCGGTACACCGAAATAAAATTGATATTTAGACTGATGTCATTAAAAATAGAG
>JANKOE010000002.1:52966161-52976380 GCA_026284465.1 Erythroxylum citrifolium | reverse complement strand
ACAATATATTAATTATTATATAATTTTAAACCATATGAAACATAAATGAAAATATATCTAACCAAATTTTTTATATGAATTTATAACATAAGTAAAACAAATATCAAAAATAAATATTAAAACATATAAAAAAGCCAAATAATATTATATAAATCCCAAAGTAAATATTAAAGTTGAGTAAATAGTTAAATACATAATAAATTATGCATTTTATTATAATAGAGAATATAAGTTTACAAAATAAACGTGAAGATAAGTTTGTGGGTATTATGGAAGTTATGTGTAAAACATAAGGGCAAAAAGGACTAAAAATAGGCTCATTAATTGATTTGAAAAATCTACCCAAAAAAACCATTTTAGAGGCTTTTTTTATAAGCTTCAAATTTGAGCTTCTTAAAAAGCTGTAATTTGGCTGCTGAAAAAGCCATATCTATTAAAGAACTGCTTTTTCATTTTACTTCCAAACACCCATTTTTCTTTCAAAAGCCTTTTATGGTGAGAAAAAGTATTTATTAACCTCCCAAAAGCCCATCCAAACAGGCACTTAATCGCCAATTGAAATTATCCAATTTGGACATCTACAGACCAAGATATGGCCAAATTACAGAAATCTGTTTAGTGGAACCTATCCATTCAATGAGGTACATATCCCAAATCAAATAACTTCGGCCTTATCATGCAAGAGCAACACAAAAATATATCCAATTTAACCAAAAAGCATCCTATTTACTTATGGAATACTTCTTTTGTCAATTCCCCTCACATCACATTCATAAATCTAAGCAAACATATAAAAAATTTCCATGCGTATTTCACATCTAAGTATGTATGTCCATGCCGAAGTGAACAAGTTATCCATTTACCCTTGTCTTTTACATTAAGTACCATTACATATCTTACTACAATTAGATGTACTTAATTCATGATGTTCACTTCTTAATACACCCTAGACATGCTATAATACTTCTAGGGTATATGTTGGGGCGTTACAGAATTGATAATAACATTATTAGGTTGAGTAATGAGAATTAACAACCTAATAGGTCACATAAATATCAAATCGATAATCATAAGAAGAGAGATTTTATGTGAGGACTCAATTATCTAATAGATCGCTTAATAACTAATTGAAAATTAATAATAATAATAACAAGAAAATTAATAATAATAATAATAATAACAAGAAAATTAATAATAATAAATAATAACAATAACAATAATAATAATAATAATAATAATAATAATAATAATAATAATAATAATAATAATAATAATAATAATAATAATAATAATAGAGACTATAATGGATATTTTGATCTTTTTATTAGTTATTCTTTTGTCATCTCAAATTTATGTTTTCAAACCCAATATTGACATACATCATCATTAGAAATTCTTAGGAATAAACCAAACCAAGTAATGCATATTCCATTATATTCCTCATCAATTCTATTCCTAAGAATAATCATTCTATTTCTTATCTATTCCAGCAGGTGAACCAAACGCCATATAAAGGAATAGTGGGAAAGCGAGTAGGAAATGGCGGAGAGTTGGCCTAGGCAATGAGAGCCCGACAAAGGATAATTGATCGGGTTCCATTTCTGAAAGGTGAAGTAACTAGATATTTGGTCTCCTCACACCTAAAACTATTAGCCAAAAAAGTAATTGGATTTACGGTCAAATTTTTATCCAATGGAGGAAGATAGTAAGTCAGACTTAATTAAAGCATTCAAAAAATCATTTAATTAAGGACTTAATTAAATGATATAATAACACATTTTATTATTATATCATATTTTGTTACCACCATCCTTCAGTCTCTTCAAGATAGCACCTTTCTATTGTAAGGAGTGTCAGGTTGCACAACTTGGTAGCATTTTGGTGCCCATGATAATTATCATGAGAACATAATTTTTCACCTTGAAGATTCTTTATGGAGGTAGTATAGATCAAAAGGTGACTTCTTTATGGAGGTAGCATAAACGGGAATAAGAAGAGAAGAAAAAGAAAAGATGACCCAGAAGGGACAACCAAAAAGAGGATGGAGTAAAACGACCGCACATATAAAAACCTTACTTTAGTTGAAAAATATAATGTTATATTTTTCTTATTGATAATAATTAAATATTAAATCAAATTTAAAAATAAATTGATTTTATGAATTAATTAAGTTCATTTTATTTTAATCTTTTGTAGAATATTTATTATTAATAATAAGTTTATTAAATTTTGTTCAAATAAGTAATTAAATTAACACTATATAATTAAATAGCATATATCTTTTGTATAGAGAGAGTGAAATCTACAACGCTGAGTAGTCAGAAAATACGAGTCTTGCACCACTAATGCAAGGGCTTCTTACAACGGTTGAAGTTGAAGAGGATTATACCCCTACTTTCTAAATTGAATTTAAAGAGTATGTGGCCTGAGGCCTAGAAAGAGCTATCCTACTGCTCAACTTAATCAATTCAACTTGCCAGGCACCAGAAAGAACAATTTGAATATATGGCAAAAATAGACCGCAAAATGCATTTTACAGAACTTATGTACACTTTTGATGGAATACAAGTAATCAGCCCTCAGTTTTGGGAAAAGAAAGTATCTCGGAGATTCTAAACACATGCCTTACCCTAATTTCTCCCCAGTTGTCAGCATTTAATTCACTTGGCTTATATTAGACGAACAAATAAAATGGGATGCCCAAAGTACTGAATATGGATAAAACCTTGCAATAACTCAAGTTGGCAGGGTTTGTTCTTCCAAAATCCCATTTGATGTGTCTGACGACAGTAAAGAGCCTTTCTTGCTTCGTTCCAAAGATGTTGCCTGATAAATACCTACAGCATCAGACCATCGAATATGTAAAATGAAAATGTAGTCATCAAGGGAGGGCATTAACAATCAGCAAATGATAAAAGTAATTTTGCTATGTTCAAGACTCTTATAAGCTATCTTTTCAAGCATCATAATAATACAAATAATAAAAATAACCACAATAAACATCGTGTTCATGAAAATGCTTGTGTTATAGCACCACAGAATTGCATATTTTTCATTTGTCAGTCCAAGTTGCACTCTTTCGTTTAGTTTTAATATCAACTAATTCCCCATGTTTGATGCAGAAAATTTGCTTTTGAGAAATAAAACAGAAGGAAAGAGCAGATTATAAGTAAAAAAAATTACTCACAAACAGTAAAACCAGGTATTCCAATCTCAAGACGCATGAAATACTTAGTCAAGTGGCCAGAGAAACAAAGCTAAGTGTCAACTTAACTCCATCCAATTTTCTTGCTCAACCCACATAAATATCTATAGAAGATATTATCTTCAATTTTACAGAATCAAAGAACAATGATGGGTAAAACCCATGTCGAAACTTGCAATTTATGTCTTTATAGAAGAACCAGCACTTGTACCTCAAATGGCTTCTAATTTTATACAAAGTTTTTATCAACATTTATGTAGCTTCAGAGAGCCCAAATTATTGCCACCAGTGAAAACAAGTTCCATATCTTCTCCCTCATAATTGACACCACGAGCAAAATGTAGAAGTCAGCTAAAAACACGTCCACAAAAGAATAAGAGCCTAAGGAAACCAGTGGGATGTAGTTCTGTACATAATGTGGGATAAGGAAGCTGAAGAAAAATGCTACAGGTTTTAAGCAATAAAGAGTTTCTAATATGACCATAATTACTTAATGGATTAGTCATGCAAGGGACATTCAAGTGATTTGGATGCTTACTAGTAGGGTTTGCAAATTTAGTTAGGAAGATTGAAAAATATAGGATGAAGATAAGAAAGAAGTTCAGCATTCTCAGAATCTTTGGCATATGTTCCCATATATGGGGGCTGGGTGTTGAGTACCCGATTGGGCTGAGAAAAAGGGGCCCAAAGACCCGTTCAACCTGGGCCTGACCCGTTGACTTCAGGCAAGTCCGGGTCAGGCCGGGGCCTTTTTGCCATCCAAGACTTGCTACATCAGCTTCCACAAAGGAGAGGAAGTATCTAGGGTCCAATTGTTAAATAATTCGGTCTTCTTATGAAACTAGACATCTTTTAAAAGGAAGTTAGATATTGATGCCTGATGCTGACTTCAATGACATGTTAAACAAGACTATAGAGGGTAACAAAACAAAGCTGCAATCCATAACAATCATTCTGAATAGCTTCAAATCACAAGAGATCTCCTTTGACTTAATTAGTCTTTCTTTTAAACATCATATGCTGTCTTAAGAAAATAAGATATGAAGCTGATTATCCTGCAGACATATTTTCTATCCTTTTTAACAAATCCAAAGCTCACAGATAATCTAAGATATGAGAGAGATTGCATGCATACCAAAGCCCAAAATTGAGGAGCAAAGTACAAAACCAGGGAGAGAAAAATCCATTTTGTAGATGATTTCCATGGTAATGATGCACCCACCAGCAACCATTAAATGCCTTGGAGAAGAGAATACCATGTGGAGTCTACAAGAAGGACAATATTTATGGATTTATGACTTGGTTTCCAGATAAGATTATGTGAGAACAAGTTGAAGGAAACACAGTCCTACATAATGCTAAGGTGGAAAACTGAAAAAAAAGTATGAATACAAAAAGGTAATAAAATCAAGTGATCTACTTAATCAATCAATTGATGGATTAACCATCAGTCAGTTAAGTACCCTTCATAAACAAACATACAATCTAACATGGACAGTCAAACTAACAAGAATCAGGATTATAATAAGAAAAGTTAAATGACTTATATAAATATAAAGACAGATAAACTTCTAATGAAATACAAAAGGCAACAGCTCAATTGTTAGTAAACTGAAAGGGATTTAGTAGCAATCAACACAATACTAGCCAATAACAATAAAAGTTACCTCTCCTCTGCAAGAGTGTCAACGTAGAATATCAAAATAACTCCAAAAAGAACAGTACTAAAAAATGGCCAAGCTGAAAAGGGCAGGCTTGCACTTGCATCAGAAGTTGATCCCTACCGTAATCAAGAGTCCAAAATCATAAGATGAAACTAATGTCAAACATTTTCTATCAGGTCCAAAAAGGTCTGAGATGTCAACATATGACTTACTATAATGAAGTCCCACATGGCCAGGGGAAACAAAAAACATGTTGCAGAAGTAATGCTTATTGCATGAAGTCTTCTTTTGAGTTGATTCTGAAAATAAATTAATAAAATGGCCAAAATAAAAGCCAGCAATCAGATAAAATAACCATTTTTTATGGTTAACCATTTTTTAAGGTGCATTACAAAATATGAAAATCCGTCAGGACTTTGACAGTGTGGTGGAGGAGGTTTTCAAAGTACTCTTCCATTGAACCAGTATGCCCAATGGTTCAACATCAATTACCTGAAGTTAACAAAGAAATCAGAAAAACATCTACATAGATTTAAGGGAAAATACCTTGAGAGATAAGCGTCGTGCAATTACCCTTCTGAAAGCTGATAATATCCCAGCAAGGATTGGAATTGTCATTCCTTTCATACCCAAAACTACTGTCGTCTGATCATCAGTTTTGAGGCCATCTTTGAATGGTATTTTTACATTAAGTTAACAACACTATTGCAAGAGGTTGCAGAAAATTGAAATAACCAAAAAATAGGTTGAAGCTGAAGATACTAAACTACAAAAATCAGAAACAGAAGAAGTTCCATATGTACATCTACAAGGATATAAATCGGAAAATAGGTTTCCATGGCCCATCCTTGTGATAAGAGGTAGAAAGATGCCAACATCACAATCAGCCCACCCACCTGATAGTAGATTAGTAAATGTGAACATGATGATTATGAAAATAATTTAACAGGAAAAGAAGTGCTGGCACCTTTAACACCCCCGTTATAAGTTTACTTATGGACGGCTGAAAATTATTTATACAATTTGATAGAAATTAAAGATTTTGAACACTTAACTTGGATTTTGTTATGTTAATAGCTCCAGTTATTTCATTATCAGTAAATCAGAGTTTGTTTTTTATATCACAGTTTATCTTTCTAACTCTCCAAATTTCTACTTGGCTTTCAAAGTTATTCCAACCACAAAGCTGCCAAAATAAAGTTGCCCTCGTCCAACATTAATAGATCTCACAAACTTGCTGATATGTCATTCTCAATGCATCAATTTTGATATAATAATCACCAAAATTTTTATTTATCTGTAATTAAAGTATAATAAGAATTTCTAGACCCCTCATAATTCAAAGTAATAGCTCACAGCAAGTCAATACTACTGCTCTGCAGCAAAAAGATTAGGTGTTATTAGGGACAAGATTACTGACAAAAGGAACATTTCTGTGAATTATCAAAACACAGAGACTCCCATAACTAAATATATACCATTTTGCAACACTAATACCACATGGGTCTAGCGTATTTGTCCTCAATATTAAACAGTATTTGCAGCCTGACAACATTCAAATTGTTGATGCTGATAAAGCCTTTATATTTAAAAGAATGATTCCTAGTTTATACAAATAGAGCTTTTAAGTATCAAAATGCTTGTCCATCAAACAACAGAAAATCAGTAAAATGATAGTTACATAGAGGAATGAATTTGGGCTCCTGTACAATATCAGAGATAACCTTCTGAATCATGCAATCTGGTTCTAAATGCTGTAGAATCCATAATAACCTATAACTACAGTATGTTAAGTACCAAAATACTTGTTCATCTTTAACACCATGAAAGAAAGTGTTCTAAATGAAAAAGAATATGTATATATCATGTAGAATATTAGACAACCTTTTTCCATACATGGCCTCTTTGACCATATAATGCAGCTGACAATACTCCAAGAACAGCACCAGAATACTCCGCCAAAATAGTTCTAGTGTCAGATTGAAGAAATAACTGATTACGATTAAAACGACAGAGGAAACAAACCAATATACCTTCACTTATAAACAACTCAGGGAGAAATCCAAGTATCAACTATTAACATATTTCATCATATATTAATGATTTAATAACGGGAATGATCTAGATAGAGAGAAATAATCTCAACTCGCACTAGCGCACACTTTGCTTTGCTTTCAATTGGTCGTTTTAATCTTCATGACCATTTAACTAGTCATATCCACTTTGGGCATATTCAATATCATGAATAAGACTATCACGAATCTAATATAGCTGGCAATAAATATACGTCATGTCCCTATATGTTTTAAGTTATATATTAGCATGCATATAGTAGCAGAAACACAATACTAGAGGAATGAATTTTATAAGAATTATAAAAAACAATCAGTTAATTCTTTAGTATAATAATTTTTTATTCTACTTTCATACAAGTGGTACAAAACATACCTGACTGGTCCGCATATCTTGAGGCCTTTTCCCCAAAAGATGAAGTATAAAGCTGTTATTGCACCATTTATGATAGATGGCACTATCTAAACAACAACTAAATTGGAAATGTATGAGAATAATGAAATTGGATGCCATTATAATAACAGATTTCTTTTTCCTTAACAAACTGACAACATGAACCTGTTGATTAGAGAGCGATCTCCCCTTCCAGGGCTTTTGCAAGGCCAAAAACAGGATGGAGGATGGAACAAGACAACTGAAGAAAAAGAGCACCACTGATGCTCCACTTTGACAAAAATATTGATACGTTGAGTAGACCGACCATATTCTCAAGAAGTTCCCTATAATATGAATTATCTGCAAAGGAGTGTGCCTATATCAAGAAAACAAGATCACTATTACAAGTCACTATTAGATTAAAAATTTACAAGACAAGACCAGAAGGGCATTTGAGTTAAAAGATGCCACATTCTATCATCTTTTTGCATCTGAGAAACAAAGGATATTCAAGGAAGGAATTCCAAAATTTGGATTATCCAGTGTTATATATAGCAGATTTCTTCAAACCACGGTAGGATCTAGACATTAATCACACTATTGGGAATTCACTGAATTTCATACATACCAAGAAGAATATAAATAGAAATGAAGGTTAGTTACACTAGATGTTACTGTGGTTTGGACCTTTTTCACTTTAGTGCCTGATATTTAAAAACAATCATTTAACTTAAGTTTTTGAATCAGTCAAATACTCCCCTGCATCAGAATGGCAAAAGGATATCATACTGATTGTTTAGTTGTTCCGTGACACAACACCTATCTTTGTTGAGCTACATTACACAAGCAGTACACCATCGTTTCGACGCTATAGGTAAGAGTAATAGATAAACATAATATCATGGTAAATGATAATTTTTAGGAACTAAAGTGCAAAAGGTTCAAACCACAATATCCAGTGTAATTTACCCACCAAATAAACCATCTTAACAAGATAACTCATTTTTCGAATCCCGCATTTTTCAAACTTGACAAAACATATTACTTCTCCGTAATTGTAACGACCAATTCCACTAGGCAACAAACACGCGGAAACCAGTGTCGCCTAATGGATCACAAATAACAGATGAAGTTTAAACTTTTATAGCATTCCCAAGCCACAATGATGGCACAAAAAATATTCATACGAATAGAAGAATGCAGCTATAAACTACAAGAAGACTCCAAAGCTCCAAAATTAACACCCATGAAAAAAAAAAACTCCAACATGAGTTGAACCGCTCGCTTATTCGTATATGCCATCTTGTTCAAAGAACTTGAAGCAAAATTAGATAAAATAATTTGAATTCATAACGCGAAATGGAAGCATAAAGAGAGAAAAGGAATGAACAAGAGAAAGGTAGGGTTACTGAAAAAAATGAGTACCTGAAATGAGGAGGTGAAGATCGATCTTCACCCATTGGCCTTGGAGACATCATCCTTCTTTTAGTAACTTGCAAGTTATAGTCAATGAATTTGTTTCCTTTTGTACTCTGCCTCTCTCTTGGTCTCCTGGAGACTGGAAGACGATTAAATCAAATGGGTTTTTCAGCTCTGTGTTTAGTGTTGAGCAATAAGCTTTGATTTGGAAGAAAATACAAAAGCAATAAAGAAGCAGATGGGTACCAAATTTTTATAACGTAAATGTCTCGTCTCTTGCATTGCTCAAGTCTATTGTTTGTGGGCCTTGTTTTGATCCACAATGTTTCGTCGGCTCACTTGTTGAAGCCCAAGTCAGTCCAATGGATGCATATTCCCTTTGTTGTGTACAATGGATGCAGATTAAAAAGTGGAGCTCCACTACAACCTTATGTAGGAAAATGTTAATGGGAACATTGATCAAAAGCCCTCGGTGGAAGTTGGCATGGGACTCCAACATTGCACCTTCACATTCTTTCATTTTATGGCTAGCCACCTCCCAAAGATTAAGCACTAAGATAGACTAAAGTTTCACATTGATGATCTTAAATGTGTTTTGTGCAAAGTAGAGCAAGAATAATATGGCCATATGTTCTTCTCTGGTGTATTTTCCTTAGTTCTTTGGAACCATCTACTAGCAATCCTTAGAATGAAATGCCTAAGTAGAGGCTAGAAGGATACACCATCATGGTTTAAAAGAGCAAACTTTGAGAGTAAACGTGAGAGGAAGCTTTTCAAGTTAGCATTTGGTATGATTACTTACCACATTTGGAAAGAAAGAAATAGTGAAATCTTTGGCAGTAATGTCGACGATGTTGAATCAAGTCAAAGTGCGTATGTGAGTTCTCTCACCTTAGGTGATTTTTTCCTAGGTATCGCACACTACACGACTTGACTACACTCTTTCCTAATTTTTTCGATTAATTCCTTGCTATTTAGTGAGTTTGGATTGCGTTTGTTGGTCACACCTAACAGTCCAAAGTAATTAGGATTCATTTTTAGGGCAAAAAATTTTGCCTGGATTTCTCGATATATTGGAGCATGGGTAAAAGGAAGAAGACGCCACATAAAGGACAGGATATTACTGCTGATCGTGTTCTGGGCTTGTAGGGCAAGATCCGGAAAGCTTCCTATGAGCACACAAGACAGTGTAGATAATGAAGTACAGGAGATTAGGGTGCACGGTCATTCAACAATAAAGGTGGCTAGTGCGCAAAATATTGCGAAGGGTGGACAGGAAATGAATGTGGTTGATGGAGCCGTTGGAGTTATGTAAATATAGTGCCCTGGAAAGCAAGTGTATTTACATGTAACTTTATCTTCTTCAGCTACATTTTTGTAATGAAAATATTTATTATTAATAAAATAAAAGAGTTTGGTTTTATTCATGTGAGCATTATATATCTAGTCAAAAGGTACCAAGATTCTTTTTTAAGTAATATAC
>JANKOE010000002.1:52896742-52909832 GCA_026284465.1 Erythroxylum citrifolium | reverse complement strand
CCATATAATTTCTTGTTTACATATAAATATAATTTAGAAACGAGATTTGATTTAATCTCTATAAGTTTGACTTAGACTTATCACTAGTTATAGTTTATAGTGTTACGACACACTATCAGCAACATACCCGAGCCTGTAACTTCACACAGGTAAGAATTGTCTTTGAAGCTCCAAATGCTTACAATGACTTATACAATCACTATACACTGCCATGTATCTACAAAATTGCTTCAATTCTTTCATTACATGGCATAATTTCACTGGAATACTTCTCGTCTTTGTCTGTGAAGATAATTATCACTACTATAAAACTCTCAAATAACAAGCAAAACATACTAAATATGGGTATATAAATATAGAAAAATAATTGTCTATTAATTGTGGTCTAGAATTTCCTTGTAATTTAATCCTCTATAGATTAACATAGAGGTGTTTTGGTTTGTAATGTCACTAATTACCTTGCTCTTTTGTACTTGTATGTATAGAACTCTTTATTTGGTTATGAATTGATTTTAACTTTTAAAATATATAAACAGTTTTCTATTAAAAACTTAGACTTGTTAGGTTTATTAAAAGTCACCAAAAGAAAGGGGCATAACATAATATGAGAATCATTATGGTGAAATTAGGATTATTAACAAAATCACCATTGGTATCAATTTTTTATTCTAAGATTTCATGACTTTATTCATCATCTTCTTCATAACGTATAGTTTTTTTTTCTAAGGTTGATTTTTTAGTGGGTACAATTACTATTTTAATTTTCAAGATGTTTCCTTTTTAAAGAGCTAGTGTACTAGAGACACTATTGCAAATAAAATTAGTCTTTAATTCTATAATCACTTACATGTGAGTTTATTTATTTACTTGAATTTTAAATGATTATCACTTGACTAACTCCAAAGGGCGAGCCAGTTGCTCCTTTACAATTGGAAGGTCAAGGGTTCAAGTCATGGAAACAACATCTTTGTAAAATAAAAGGTAAGATTATGCACAATTGATAACCCTCCCCTAACCATTGCAAAGCAGAGAGCCTTGTGCACTAAGGCAGCCCTTTATCACTTGACTTACTCCTCTTCTTTACATGATATTAGACTAATATTATGTTAAGTGATATATGAAAACTATCTCTATGTTAATTATTATCAATATTAAATAATTAGCATTCTTCTAATATTTGAAAATTTAAGATAACATTGTCTTGAGAGTTTAAGAGTGATTATCATAAAAACAATAGACATAGAAGGTGTATGCTTAAATTCGAGTTAAAGAAGACCTTTTACTCCATTGAATAATATTTTCGTCTTTTTTGACTTTTCTCCACTCTTCGTAAGTTGGATTTTAGAATTATTAATACCACCTTATTCTCCATTTTTATTTAGATTTTATGGTGAAGCCTTTCACTCTTTTTAAGGAAATAAGGAATTGACACAAGTTGAATCTCCGTCACTTTATCTTTATATCATTAGCAATCTTTATATATCACTTGCATATAGGCCATTCATCTAAGGCCTTGTTTGGTAATCAACAAATTGTATTAGCTGTTAGCTGATTCTATCAGCGGTTAGCTAATAGCGAATTAATATAACTGATTTGACTAACAGATAATTTCAACTATTTATTTAAAGATGTTTGGTAAAATTAGCTGTTTAGTATTAGCTGTTTATATGTAAAAAAACTTATGAGGGTATGACTTAAAAGAAATTTATAAGGACATGAGTATTAGCTATTTATATCTTAGTATTTCTTTGAATATTCTTATAAGAATTTAGATAGAGCAAAAGAAGTTAACACCATCATTTTCTTCTATATCTTTTATCGATCCTTAAGAATACTGAAAACCATCTCAATAGAACTTCTCAATGATGAATGAGTTCGATTAAAAACTTCTTGAGATTTTCTTGGATTTGCAAGGGCCAATTGAAGAACTTGAGAGATCACCAAAATACCACTAAAAATAAGCTTGAGAATGGGTTTGATCGAATCACATTGGAAGCTTTTTTCTCAAATGCAACAATAACAAGCTTAATATAAAATTGAAGATGTAAAAATGATATCAATTTAATTTATAATTTAAGGAGATATAATTTTTTGTTATTTTAATTTTAATTTGAAATTTGAAAATTTGAAATTATATTTTGTAATTTATTAAATTAAAATAATTTTTTGAAAACTGTTTATATTAATCTCTTAAAATTTAAAATTAGATAAAAATAATTAATTTAAATTTAATTTATTAACTTTAGATTAAATTGAATTGAATTAAACACAATATACAAGTGATAATAATATTATATACTAAATATTGATATACAAAGGGACCTAAATTTCGAGTCTATACAAAAGTAATTAATGTAATATAATTAGAGATAACAATTTAAAAGTATTTAATTTTATGAAAATTTTAATTTAATATTTAATATTTTAAAATTTTAATTTAACGATTAAATTTTTAAAATGTATATAAATTAAGTCAAATTTATGTCTATGTCTATGCCTATCTCTATCTCCATTTCTACATCTCAATCTCTACCTCTTTGAGTAATTTGTAATAACTTTTAAATATAATAGTTTTTTAGTCTCCTAATTTCTCAGCAGCCGGAGGAAAACGCTCTTTATAGTAGCATTTTCAAAATCAACCGGCTGGGTTCAATCTGTTAATCTAATTAGCTAATTACTAAACATAATTATCAATAGTTTAACATAGTCAAACAGTTAAAACATTTCAATAAAAAAACACTAATCAGCTATTTACCAAACAAAACCTGAATCTTCTTTAAAATCTTGAAGACTTGAAGTTCCTTTAAATAATTGAAATTACTGGTTCTAAACTAACTTGTATCTTTTATGCTAAAAGCTTATTGCTTTAATTCCATGCTTATCAATCATTTATTGGGATTTTAAGGGCCTAAGACAAACTCATTGCTAGGGATGGCAGTGGGTTTTCAACACGATTAATATCTGCACTATCCGATCCAATAGATTTGGATATGGGTAGTAAATCGTAAAAACTGATAGATATGGATATGGATATGGGTTGAGTCATAAAAAATGGATATGGATATGGGTTGAGTAAAACCCAAACCGAACCTTACCCATTGCCATCCCTAGATCGTGACATTGATATTGCTGAAACAGGTCTCCGATGTTTTTTCCATACCGGGACCGGTAGGCCGGTAGGACTGACCCTAGTGTGACTGGACCACTTCAGCAGTTATGTATATATATCTTATTAATTAATTAAGTAATTAATTAATTAATATGTATATATATGCATCATCACGTGGAAGGAAAGGAGAAGAAGACAAAAATCATATATTAATTGTTTATTATATGAGACCAACGTGGAAGCCTAGTCTTCTTTGGCATTAATTGTCTTTAAATGGTTAAAGACAAAGCCAAGTGAAGACAAAAATTGGTTGATGGTCGTGGCATATAAGGAGAGTTCAAGAATCAAAATGTTTGAGTTGGTTTTGAAAAAGCTTTTAAAAGGTTTCAAGCTTCCTCTCTCTTCAACATCCACGACTCCTTCTTCTCCAAGCTTCTTCTTCATCGTCTCCTCCTTGTGCTCTCCTAGAATAAGGTAAGAGCTAGCACTCTGTACTTATTCTAGCTATTCCCGGGTCAAAGGGTTTACCCCGGTTAGGTTCTCCGACCTCTGCGTGGATACCGTTAGAGACGGTCTCTTTTGGTCGTTATGATTTGACTGCTTTATATAGACACATGGATCCTGGCTTTCGGGAAGGTCCCGGAACAAAAATTTTTGTTTTTCCGCACCGTGTGTATATGATGCACACACCGGGATTTTCCTACAGCTACAGGTAACCTTAGGGAAACAATATTACAGGAAGTTCACTCATCCTCCACAGGTGGACACTCAGGATTCAAGGCCACTTATCACAGGCTCAAACAACCTAAGAAGCACGGACACGACAAAATGGAGCCGTGTCCGCGTGTCGGACACGTGTCTGTGTCAGACGAGCACGTGTCCGTGTCAGACACGTGTCTGACATGAACACCCACAAAAAGTGTATATATATGCTTTATATTTTTTGAGAGGGACTTATAAAGTACAAAAATATGTATGAACTATCAAGATATTGGAAGTTTTGAAACACATCAATTAGTATTTATCATATTATGAATTCTGAATTTTTTTTAATTCTAAATTTTATAATATATATATATATGTCTTGTCCGTGTCCACCAAATTTTAGAAGTTGGTGTGTCCCCGTGTCGATGTCCGTGTCGTGTCGTGTCGTGTGTCCGTATCCGTTTCCGTGCTTCTTAGCAAACAACTATTCTACTGGCCAGGCATGAAGAATAAGCTGAAGGTTTGCATCTAAGCATGTGAAACTTGTCAGAAGTGTAAGCATGAAAATGTCCCCTACCATGGGTTATTGCAACCTATGCCAGTACCAGAAGGAGCTTGGAGGCAGATATCTATGGATTTTATAGAGGGACTTCCGAATTCTGAAAGGAAGAATGTAATTATGGTGGTGGTAGACACTTATACAAAGTATGCACACTTCCTAGCCCTATCTCACCCTTTCACAGCTTCAGATGTGGCAAAATTATACATGCAAGGGGTGTATAAACTACATGGAACCCCTGAGTCAATTATTTCAGATAGGGATAAGGTATTTTCTAGCCTATTTTGGAAGGAATTGTTTAAAAACATGGGTACATAGCTCAAAATGAGCTCATCATATCACCCACAAACTGACGGTCAAACAGAAAGAGTAAATCAGTGTCTGGAGACATAAATGAGGTGTATGACCCACCAACATCCTTAGAAGTGGCACAGATGGCTTCACTTAGCCGAATGGTGGTACAACACCAACTTTCATAACGCCATTCAGACCTTGCTATTCCAAGCTCTGTATGGGTACCCTCCACCACCATAAGTTGCGGCCTTGGAGTTACCCTCGCCTGTGGAAAGTGTCAATCGTTACCTGGATGAGCGTCAACGCATGCTTTCCTCACTAAAGCTGCAGCTTCTCAGGGCCAAGGATCGGATGAAGGCTCAGGCGGATAAAGGGAGGACTGAAAGAACCTTTGAAGAAGGAGACCTAGTCTATTTAAAATTGAAACCTTACCGTCAGAGCTCTGTGAGTAAACGAAAAAAATCAGAAGTTGAGTGCTAAATACTACGGGCCTTACCGGGTAAAGAAGAAGGTTGGAGTAGTCGCGTATATGCTAAATCTACCAGCAGGGAGTTGCATCCATCTAGTGATTCACGTATTGTTGCTGAAGAGGGCGCTGGGGTTGGGAACAACACCGTCCAACAAACCAATTGAGGAAGGAACAGCACCAACAGTAGACCGACCCGAAGCCGTGATAGAGAAGTGGTTCGTCACCCGCGGTAACCCAGATGGCTTGAAGTGGCTCGTGCGGTGGAAGGATCATGAAACTGAGGAAGCCACGTGGGAGGATCCTCGATATATCCAAAGCCAGTTTCCAGATTTTAACCCTTGAGGTCAAGGGTTCTTTTAAGAGGCATGGAGTGTTATGACACAAGACTTAGGGGACCTACTACAAGGCTAAAGGCCCACTGAATAATATCAGACCACGTTGCCAGCATAAATTGTTATTTATTTATTTATTTCCTAGTATTCGGTTACAATAAACTTACATGAGGATATATGTTGCTACAGTTGTCCTATAGGGGACATAACTGAAAATCAATACAATATTCTCTTATTCTCTATTCATTCTCCCCCTTCTGCTCAATCTTCTTGTTCGGCTGATCTTCTTCTTCTTCCTTCCTTCCATTCTGTGCATTCCAAACTCAACTGGTATATTACATTATACATACGACTATTCCTTTTACCATTTCCCAAAGGAAACCTAAGATGCTTGCCAATATTAATCGTAGCTTAGATATTTATCAGGCTTCCTAAAAAACTAATTCTGTCACGCTTCATACCACCCGACGGAATGAAGCGTGACAGAATTCTAAACTTTTAGTTTATAAGACATTAATTCTTATAAATATATTTTGTAAACGGTTATTCAAGTAATGCCAACTCCCTCCCCCTTTGTGGGGGGTCCGAACGCCTACGAGTGAGCAGAAAAAGGAGGAGGAAAGAGGCCCCGGTGAACCGTCATAATTAGTGAACAAGTGTAAGTTTTGTTACCTGACAATATTCAGTACTGACCACACCGAGGGACAGGCCCTGAAGCGAAGGACGGGAACGAGCGGAATCAATGTGTTTCAATTTCTAGCCTTCACCGACCATCAAATGGACCATGGACTAAACAACCACTGCCTGAAAGGACTGTGTCCAGGGAAACGCCGCCCACCCCCCCACACAAGGTACATCTTGCGCCAGATTATTGAAGACTCTCTTGCATTTGAATTTTAAACTTTTAGTTTTAGACACTGAATTATCTGATTTAGAATTTGAATTAAAATACATAATTTATAAGATATTACATTTTTTTCAAAAATTTACTCCAATATTTAGGATATACTAAAAATTCAATTAATATTAAAAAGGCAACTTTGTTGTTAATTAAGAATAATTGTCAAAATTTTAAAAATTGATCTATTTTATAAGAAACACTTTATCATGTGAAATCAGATTTTGTAAAAGTTTAGAATTCAAATGCAAGAAAGTCTTCAATAGTCTTTTGGCATTACTTGAATAACTTTTTTACAAGTTGTATTTATAACTTATATATATATATATAATATTTAAATATGTTTTGTTTAATCAATAAGATCAGAATTTTTTTACAAAATTTACTTAAAATTTTAATATTAATCCGTTTCTATTAATTATTCATAAATCTATGAATAATATATAAATTCAGAAATTCAAATCTAAATTATATAATTTAAATCCTCATATTAATATTAACCTTTTTGATATTTTAATTCATAATTTAAAATCTTTAAAAGAAATATCTCTTTGATTAGATTTTAAATGCTTAAAGTTGGCGATTTACACTTGAGTATTTTGTAAAAGGATTAAACGGAATTTTATTGATATTTTTAGTATTATTTGATACTTTAATATTATTAAAACATCAATAATTGTATTTCAAATTGAGTATAAAAATGATAACAGAGACTTATTTATATTAAGGTGAAAGTTATACAATTAACTAAAATTTAAATAAATTATTTTGAAAATTACGTTAACTTTTTTTAGTTTAAAATGTCTTATTATGATATCATACAAATTAAATTAATGATCCAATTATTAGAAAAATGTCTGAAAATAACTCTATTAAAATTTCAGGTATTATTAATACTTTTCAAAAACATTAAAATATAGCATAATACTAACTTAGTTCAATTTTTTAAAACATATTATTGTAAAATCTCGTGGATCATCTGTGTTTAGATGTTTTTTCGGCGGTTTGATTGGGTGTTACATGCAAGTCTCGACTCTCCGTAGTTATTGCTCCATATATCAAGCACAAAAGTTTATATACACCTAATAATACGAATATTATTTTAATAAAAAATTTACTAACTTCTTTCAAGATTCTTTTAACCTAAATTTTTGTAATAACTTTTTTAATTAAATGATAATTAACAAGTTAATTGCAAAACCTAGATGAACAATCTTTTATGTCTCTCAATAGTTGCAAATTTTAATTGTAATATTGATCCAATCAAAAGAAAAAGTAATAGATATGCTTAATAAAATCTAATTAAAGGTTCAATTTATTTGGGAGAATTAAAATAATTTTTCATAATGAAAGGATTATTTAAATACTAAAAAAACATTGCAATCAATCTTTGTTTATCTTTGCTCTCTAATGCATGATATGTTTTATAAATCACTTAACTGGTAAATAGGTTGAAAACTCATGATGCAACTCTGGTGAGACTTATCAGTGAAATATTCCACGAGTCTTGGAATCACAGCAAGAAGAGTCTTTCTCGATTCACTGGTGTAAACAAAGTTACGTACCTTGGCCAGGGGTAGCCTGTGTGATATCAGAGCCTTGAGTGTTTTGACTGTGATTTTATTATTCTGGATGAGAGTAAGTAATTAGGAGTTTCCTTGAGCTATGAGTGACTCTTTACTTAGTGACCCTATTCATCTTTCTTCCACTCTCTCTATCGCAAATCTCCCTTCTAATTTTAAATGTACTATTACCAATCGTATTGAACACCCTATATAAATTACCCATCTTCTTGCAGAAAGTCTATGTCTAATACTTCATTACCTTTACTCAGTCCCTATAGTATATATTCTCGTGACCGTCTTAGATAAAAAGAATACAAACTATTCTTTCTACCCATCGTCTAAAGGTCAAAGAAATCATCCAAAGTTCTTGTTTAAAGCAGTGTGGTTTGAAAGCTACTACAGCAGAACAATATGCGAAGTTAGAAATTTCAAAAGATCTCATCTCTTTTTGAAGGGAGCATAATCATACACATTTGCATGTTGAAGTTATTCATCTTGTTCTCATTCTCCATGGCAGGAAAGGAATTCCTATTATAACAAGATCTCTCTTCTTAACACTACTTATAATAGGTACCAAAATGCCTTAATTGGTACTCTGTTGACGGCCCTCAATAATGAAACTGTCATCTTTACAATTACCCCTGAATTTGATAGAAAAGCAAGAAAATAATGAATTAGCAAAGTTTGCAGAGAAAGAAATAAAATTGCAGTATGTTGGAAAAGAATAGATGCACAACTGCGGTACAATTTATTCAATAAACTAGCAGCCTTTTATAGGCTTTTTCAAACAACCAAAATATCTTAACAAACAAGAAAGACATCTGCTAAAAAACAGCAAACGTGATCACGTTCTGCTGAACAACAATCACCTTGACTTCCTAAAAACTAGGACTGGACTTGACTTGGTAAAACAAAGTAAAATACTTGCTGTAAAACAAAGTAAATAAGATAAATTATTCAACAATCCCTCCCTTAAACTGAATACGCTAATACTTCAGTTTAGATTCTCCTTCTTCAAGTTCAAACTCTCCATGCTGAAAATTCCCAACAAACTTCTCAGATTTCGGAAGGAAGGAAATCTAAGAGGCTTAGTAAATATGTCTGCCAGTTGCTCTTCACTTGAACAATACTTCAAAATAATTTTTCCCTCATTGCAAAGATCCCTCAAGAAATAGAACTTCACATCAATATGTTTGCTTCTTCCATATAGAACAGGATTCTTTGAAAGTTTTATGGCTGAGTTGTTGTCACAAAAGACTGTGGTAGCTCCTTCTTGCTCAAAGTGAAGTTCTTCCAAGATTTTCCTTAGCCAAACAGCTTGACAAGCACAAGCTGTTGCTGCAACAAATTCAGCTTCGGTAGTTGATAAAGTGACAATCTGTTGCTTCTTCGATGACCATGAAACAGCCCCTGTACCCAGCATAAAAACATAGCCAGATGTGCTCCTTCGATCATCTTGATCCCCCGCATAATCGCTGTCGGTAAACCCAACCAAATCTGACTTCTTACCCTTCTTGTAAAACAATCCAAAATCTCTAGTTCCTTGTAGATAACGAAGAATTCTCTTGGCAGCTAACAAATGCATTTCTGTTGGATTCTCCATGTATCTACTGATTAGACTTACAGCATACATCAAGTCCGGTCTTGTTGCTGTTAAGTACATCAAGCTGCCCACTATTTGCTTGTAAAGTGTACTATCCACCTTCTTTCCTTCAGGATCTTTGTTCAACTTCAAACCAAACTCGGTTGGAGTAGTAACAGCATTGCAATCCTGCATCTTAAATCTGTCCAAAATTTCTTGTACATACTTCTTTTGAGAAATAAAAATCCCATCAATAGATTGCACAACTTCTATGCCTAGAAAGTAATGCATCATCCCTAGATCTGACATTTCAAATTCAGCCATCATTGACTTCTTAAAATCATCAAACATAACATTGTCATTTCCAGTAAACAACAAGTCATCTACATACAAGCAGACAAAGAGCATTTTTCCTCCATTTCCATTCTTTACAAAAAGAGTATGTTCATATGGGCATTTTTCAAAACCATTTTTCAGAAAGTAAGCCTCAATACGACTATACCAAGCTCGTGGAGCTTGTTTTAGTCCATAAAGTGCCTTCTTTAATCGATAAACTTTATGCTCATAACCGATTTTAATATAACCAGGAGGCTGATCTATAAATACCTGCTCCTTCAAGTTTCCATGCAAAAATGCAGATTTGACATCTAATTGGAAGATAGGCCAAGAGTTTTGTGCCGCAAGTGCTACCACCAATCTGATTGTATCATGTCGAGCAACCGGAGCAAAAATTTCAGTGTAATCAACTCCAAACTCTTGCTTGTATCCCTTTGCCACCAATCTCGCTTTATACCTATCAACCTCGCCATTTTCCTTCAGCTTTGTCTTGAAAACCCACTTCACACCAATGGTTTTGTGTCCTTTTGGAAGTTCACATAGTTCCCAAGTATCATTTTTTTCAATAGCTGCAATTTCATCATCCATTGCATTTTTCCATTTCGATTCTTTGATGGCACTTTCAAAAGTTGTAGGATCACAATCTGCAAATAAAGCAAAGTGACTAACCAAATCTTCATCAAAATCTACGCCAGTTACCTCATAATCTTTCATCCAAGAAGGCCTTTTTCGAGTACGATGAGAAGATTGAGTTGAATCAGCTACTGCAGTTGCTGTTGGTGGGAGAACTTCAGAATCGGTTGATGTGTCAGCAGTTGTTGGAGTAGCATTTGATGAACTTTCAGTTTCCTCCACCTTATCTTCAACTTCACAATCAAAAATAATTGGAGTAGGCTGCTGCCCATCCCAATCCCAATTACTTTCTTCATCAAAAACAACATCTCTGCTAATCACAATCTTCTTTGTCAGCGGATTGTACAACTTATATGCTTTGGATGTTTCACTCACACCCAGAAACACACATTTCTCACTCTTAGCGTCAAGTTTTTTCCTTTTCTGATCTGGAACATGAGCAAAAGCAATGCAACCGAAGATTCTAAAGTGATCTACAGCTGGTCTTCTCCCACTCCAAGCCTCTTGTGGTGTGATGTTCTGGACAGCAAATGTAGGGCTTCTATTCAAGACATGTACACACCAATTTACAGCTTCTGGCCAAAAATTCTTTGGAATTCTACCCCTCGCAAGCAAGCTTCTCACCATATTAAAGATGGTTCTATTCTTCCTCTCCGAGACACCATTTTGTTGTGGTGTATATGCAGCCGTATGCTCTCTTCGAATGCCATGTGCATCACAAAAATCATCGAACTTTTGAGAACAATATTCTCCTCCACGATCCGTTCGAAAAGTTTTAACTGTTTTTCCTGCTTCATTTTCGACATGTGCCTTGAAGCTTTTGAATGCAGCAAAAGCTTCTGATTTCTCCTGTAAGAAATAAACCCACGTTTTCCGAGTATAGTCATCAATGAAAGTAATTAAATATCTTTTACCTCCATTTGATGATGGTTTTATCGGTCCACAAATGTCTGAATGAACCAGCTCCAAGACATTCTTTGCTCTCCATGACTTTCCTTGAGGGAATTGAGAACGAGGTTGTTTGCTAACAACACATTCTTCACAAACTTTGGAGGGAGCAACAATTGGAGGAAGCCCGGTTACCATATTTTTCTGTTGGAGAGTCTTTAGTCCACCAAAACTCAAGTGACCATAGCGAAAGTGCCACAACCATGAAGGGTCTTTTTCTTCAGCCATCAAACAAGATTGAATACTTTCAATCTTCAAAGGGAACAACCTGTTTGAATTCATTGGAACTACAGCAATAGCACCTCTATTGGGGTCATATATCTCACAAGCATCATTTTTTAAAGTGATTACATAACCCTTTTCTTGCAACTGTCCCACACTTAACAAATTGCTTTTTAAGCTAGGGACATAAAGAACATTTGAAATTGTTTCTACGAAACCATTCTTAGTTCTTATCTTAATATCACCCTTTCCCATCACACTAACATTAGAACAATCCCCAAAAGTTACTGTAGAATGAAACTCTTCATTTAAATGAGAAAAGAATGACTTACTTCCACACATGTGATTGCTGCAGCCAGAGTCTACATACCAAACATCAGATTCAAGCTCTTTATTTGCCTGAATAGCCATCAACAGAGTTTCTGCTTCATTGTTTTCAGCAAAGTTGGACTTCTCTCCATTTTCTCTGTCGTTAGGCAGCTTCGTACGACATTCAGAACTGTAATGCCCGAACTTATGACATCTAAAGCACTCAACTGTAGACTTGTCAAAATGATGATCTCGTCCTCTACTGCTGTCACGATCATCAGTGCTGTTGAAATCCCTGCTGTCATTTCTATTGCCTCGGTCTCCCCTGCCTCGACCACGACCTCTACCTCTCCCTCTAGTATTTGAGAAATGAATAGAGGTAGAAGCCTTCAGAGCCTGCTCCTCCTTATCTTGATGTTTTAGTTTCTGTTCATGGACTAACAGAGATCCTTGCAATTCATCAAGGGGCATCTCATTAAGACTGTCTTTGTTGGATTCCTCAATTGCACATACCACATAGTTGAACTTGGGCGTCAACGACCGGAGTATCTTTTCAATCACCTTCACATCCTCTATCTTCTCTCCAAGAGTCCCCATCTTGTTAATAATTGACATCGTCCTTGAGAAATAATCATCAACTGACTCATCCGATTTCATTCGAAGTAATTCGAACTCCGAACGAAGTGCTTGAAGCTGCTGCCTTTTAGCTCTTGCTGAGCCTTGATATTTTCTTTTCATTGAATCCCATATATCTTTGGAATAATCTTTGCAAAGAATTGTTTCCAAAATAGACCTGTCAATTGCCTGGAACAAGTAATTTTTCGCTTTCAAATCCTTCAACTTTAAACTTTCTATCTCTGTCCGTTTCGCATCTGACAAAACTGCACCATCTGTTGGTTCTTCTATCCCATCAGTGACAACCTGCCAATAATCTTTGGATCTCAGAAGATTCTCCATTAACATGCTCCAATGGTCGTAATGGCCATCAAAACGCGGAACGGCTGGTTGAATGAAATTTTCGGAAGCCATGACGAACCTGTCTCTGATACCACTGATAGAAAAGCAAGAAAATAATGAATTAGCAAAGTTTGCAGAGAAAGAAATAAAATTGCAGTATGTTGGAAAAGAA
>JANKOE010000002.1:52875989-52888109 GCA_026284465.1 Erythroxylum citrifolium | reverse complement strand
ACAAGAAGTTAGAGACTTAGATTAATTGGAGAACACGACAAGAACGTGTTCTTCTTAACGCATGAACACGAGTACACGACAAATGAAACAGAGAAGAACGCATGAAGACGACAAGAGTAGAGAACAGAGAAGAACTCCTTAGTCCTTACCGTGAGCTGCCGACTGGGGCCTACCGTGCGGTGCGGACTGGGGACTGCCGAGTGCTGCCGACTGCGATAGTGTGTGTTAGAGTGCGCGGTTTGATTTTGGAGAAATCAGAAATGTAAATGTTTGTTAATACCTAATTCGGGTTAGGGGAGAGAAGAGTTAATGGAAGGATATTTCAGATCATCGGGTCGGTCCGATTTTTTTGGAGTAACCCGAACCGGCTCAAACAAAATTCAGGTAATAAACGGGCCTACTCCGGAGTCCGGAGATTAAATGGCTGTGAAATGCGTAGTCCTACATAAAACTCACCGTTCTGGGCTTAGGCTTCTTACTTTGAAGTATTGACTAATGTTTACTTCAGTGTTTAAGGCAATCAATCATTTCATTAGTCTTAAATAGTAGCACAGCATCTTTTTCAGGTCAACTTTGTAATTTGCATGATGTGTGAAACGTTTTTTAGTCATTTATTAATTAAAAACTCCACATAATTTTAATGCTAGTCTTGTCATTTGATCACGAAAGTGATAATTCAAATCTTTAATTTCAAGTTGGAAGTTAAATACATTTTAAATTAAATTAGTTTTGTTTCATATGTTTAGCATTAAATTAAGAGCCTGTTTGGAATGTGATGAATTGAATTCAATCTTGAAATTATCTGTTTGGAATGATAAAACAGAGCATAATTTGAAAACTTCCGTGGATTGAAACCCACTTTCTTAAGGGGTTGAAATCACGTTAAAAATCACGTGATTTCATCCCATTCCCATCGTTTTTAACTCACAGCCCATTATACCTATCATTCTAATAACACTCTTCTCCCAAACCCTACAGATGAAAGCATGATTCTCCCAACGGCAACCAACCCACTTGCTCTTCTCCCACGCATCACCAGCAACACCAGCAACGTCCACGCACAGCAACGTCCACGCACAGCAACGCATCTCTGCATCTTTTTCCTCTGTCTGTTCTGTTTGTGTTCTTTTCGATTGGAGGTATTATTCTTTGGTCTTCCCACTCTGTTCTGTTTGTGTTCATGGACAACTTTGATCTCTGAAATTCCTTTGCGTATTGTAAGTGTTGCTATCGCTTGAGCTGATCTAAGAGTTTGCTGTGTTCTTCCCACGTTTTTTCTGGTAATTTCTGATAATGGTTTGATAGGTTAGAAGTGTTTGTTGGGTATTGAGCTTGTAATGTTGCATCTCCTAGCTTTTGCTACAATTCCCATAGGCCATAACTTTGAAGTTCCCTGGTTCAAAGAATTGTGTAGCGTAAAAAAAAAACAAGTTTGTCCCAGCTGTTTGCCTTTTAGGTGCGATGAACATTGATGATGCATAGGAATGTAAGTGTGCAATAAAGGAATGCATGAGGCCATTGAATCCGTTCATTCAGAGTTCTGGCAATGTTTTTTACAATATTTTGGTGACCCATTGCCAAGCACACAAATTAGGAAAGATAGCCGATACTTACTCTGCCTATAATATACATCTTCCTTTTTAAACTCACGGAAACAGATATTAATGCTACCAACATTAGGTAACTTCCACCTCAAAATGAAACACCTAGCTGACGCTGATCATCATGGAATATGTATGTTTAGCAATCATGTCAATTGAATTCAATTCTATTATTACTGGATTTGTTCCAAACAGTGTAATTGAATTCAATTCTAACATTACTGGATTTGTTCCAAACAGTGTAAATTGAATTCAATTCTAATTTCATTAATGTAATTGAATCCAATTCGTTCATGAATTCAATTCACTGCGTTCCAAACAGCCCGATACTCTTGCGGTCTGACTACTCCTCAAATTACCGAATCTAAAGTCTGCATTCCCAACCTTCGGCTTTCGGAACTTGGCATCAGAGCAACAATGGCGGCTGAAACTATTTGCCGGACACTGCGAGACGGAGTCCTAGAGGGAGAGCTCGCAGCAGCTCTCACCATAAAAGACAGCTCCACGTCTCCTCACGGTTTCCAAGTTTTCTCATATGTACTATCCCATCTCTCCTCCTCCATTCTCGCGTCCAAGTCTCAGTCACGGTCAGTGCTCTTTTCTTTTTCCTTGCCAAACTATTCGCAATCTCAATCTTGCATCCTTTGCCTTCATACAGTGCTATTGTAATCGTTTCCTTCACGAGGAACCCTTCCTTTTATTTGGAGTTTTTAAAGAGTAGAGAACTTGATGTGGTTTCTTCTCATCAATGGTACGTGCTCATCTTTCCTCTCCTCCCTTTTTCTTTCCATTTTGTTTGCTTTTTGCTTGGATAATAAAAATGGAGTATTTTAAATGCTGTTATAGGATCGGTATATTGGATTGTTATACTGATCCTCTTGGTTGGAGGGATCGGCTTGACAATTTCACGGAAATTTCACGCGACTCCTCAGCTTTGGTTCATGTCTACAAGGATGTGAAAGACATCGACAAATTGCATCTTTCGATTCTTGAACTGGGGAAACGTATGTTTTCCATGTGCAAGTTATGGATTCAAAGTAGATTTGTGCTTTGACAACTAACAAGCATTTCATTTTGTTACTTGTGTCTTTGACGTGATTTCAGGATTGGTTGGACAAGGAAAAATGCGTTTCACTGTTGCGATTGACTCGGTAACTATGTAAATCTAGTGTTTGTTGTTCTTAGAGGATCTGCAACTTGGGCTTCATGCCATGATTTTCTAGTTCTTTAAGCAGCTTTATTTGAATTGAAATTGCTGAACAAGAAGAGATAGGAAGTTCTAACAAAAATTACTAGGTGTTTTATGATCAATAGGCTGCTAATAACTTCCCTTCCCCATATTTTCAAGGGAAATTTTTCCTTGATATGTAGCCACCTTTTTAGGTTTTGGATGTATAGTGAATCCTGATTTGATGTGTAGTTGATGTTGCTTACTTTTATGAGTGACTTGATTGGATGTTCACAATTTTTTTATCCGTAGAAGTACTACTTAGTAAGTTATAGCATCTAGTACTCTTTTTGAACAATATGTGCAAACTTCCCATACACTGAAGTTTTACGGAGAAAATTAGTGTTGAATTGCATATATGCTGAGAGGTATACAAACGCTTGGAAATTTCTTCACAATTATCAACCATGTAATAAACAACCTCATGAGGATAGTCTTATGTTCAGTCTACCAATAACGACAACATATTTTGCCTTTTATAAGTGATTGTTGTTATTACTTGCTATGTCATTTCTGGGTTTATTTGGACATATTATTTTTGCATTTGGTGTCTTAGTTTGTTAAATTGTGCTTCTATAATACTTGCTCTATTTTGTTAACCAATCTTGAAATGCACAACTTTACCATGCCCAACATTCCTTAATTTAAAAAAAAAAAATACTACCAAAGGCTTCAAGTGTAGGTAATTGTTTTTTTTAATATTACTCAATGCAATGGTGATGTTGGACAGATAGAAGAAGTATTAACTGGTGGCTAAAACTAACAAAATAAGGAAATATGGATAATATAGGCCGTTTGAAGATCAAGTTTTAGGTCTAGATTTTAGCTAGAAATGATGAAATTTTATATTTGATAGCTGGATTTTTAGGTTTTGTTTGCTGAAAATTTTATGCTAGAATTTTGGGGTTTAATATGATTAGAATTTGGGTTTGATATGGCTAGAATTTATGGTTTGGTTTGTTGGAATTTAGTGGGAAACACAAACAATGAAGGGTAGAAAACTAGGAATCACTCTTAGAAGAAAGCATCATACCTTCCAGTTGAAAATTTAAGTTTGTAGAAAAAAATCGGGATGTATTCTTATTGATGGGCTGAGTACAATTAGTTATATAGAAGTTCTTAGAATCCTTATTCTAATAAAAAAGAGTTCTTAAAAAATTTAAATTCTATTATAATAAAAATTCTATAAGTTTAGGTCTTAAACAAATAGGATAAAATATCTAAAACTAGAATAACATATTTATCTTACTACTACTTCTTATCTAATAAAGAATGCTAACATATTCTAAATTTCAACCTTTGTTGTTTTTTTTCATCAACTCAATTCCCATCCTCCATCCCATCAAAGTAAAGCTTGTGGTTGAATAATTCTTCCTCTTTTATTTCTTCAATAAATAAGTTCTTTTGTATGTCTTTAATGTAGAATGTGATAAATATTGATCATGTAAGGTTGATGTTGTTTTTAGGACTAGTTCTTGGAGCACCTTGTGATCGAAGGTCATTAATATCCATTCTTTCTGTGTTTCTTAAAAGTATTTCATCTTGCTCTTGGTTGCTGAATATTATTTACATGCCCTTCCGCTATGTGTCGTCATTGTGAATCAAAGATCTAATACCAAATTAATGTAGGACAAATAGAAGAAGTATTAACTATTAGCTAAAATTCAAAAAATTAGGAAATATGACTAATATTAGGCTGTTGGAATATCAAGGTTCAGGTCTAAATTTTAGATGAAAAATCTGAAATTTTAGATTTGATATAGCTAGATTTTTGGAGTTTGTTTGCTGAAAATTTTATGCTAGGATTTTAGGGCTTAATATGGTTGGAATTTGGGTTTGATATGGCTAAATTTAGGGATTGATTTGCTGGAATTTTGTAAGAAACACAAACAATGAAGGGTAGGAATCTAGGAATCACGCCTAGGTCCAATAATTACTCTCAAAAGAAAGTGTCATACTTTCTAATTGAAAACTCAAGTTTGTAGAAACAAAATTGAGGATCTATTCTTATTGAAGAGCTGAGTACACATATTTAGAATTCTTAGAATCCTTATTCTATTAGAAAAGAGTTTCTAACAAATTTAAAGCTTATTCTAATAAAAATTCTATAAGTTTAAGTCTTAAACAAATAGGATAACATATCCAAAATTAGAATAACATAATTATCTTACTACGACTTCTTTTTTAATAAGAAATTCAAACATAATTTAAATTTCAGCCCTTGTTGTCTTTACTGTCAACTCAATTCTCGTCCTCCACCCCACCAAAATAAAGCTTGTAGTTGACTAATTCTATCTTTTATTTCCTCTATAGTCTTTAAGCTCTTTAGCATCAAATGACTATCCTTTTAAACCATGCTTCATAGTTACGATGCGTCAAACATCTATTTAGCTATAATAGATCAATGTACTAGTAGGGAAAGCAACTTCATGTAGGATGACTAGAGAATATACGAACTAGCTCGATACTCCACCTTGAAGTGACAACCTATCAATTTACTCACCCACTGTCGCCGATGGGAGGTAGATAGACATTGTTCTAGTAGATATTTAAGGCTAAAATGGTT
This sequence comes from Erythroxylum citrifolium, assembly GCA_026284465.1. Taxonomy (NCBI): domain Eukaryota; kingdom Viridiplantae; phylum Streptophyta; class Magnoliopsida; order Malpighiales; family Erythroxylaceae; genus Erythroxylum; species Erythroxylum citrifolium. The sequence goes on along the minus strand of JANKOE010000002.1, from coordinate 52,882,714 downwards.
TGTTCTAATGAGGAACGTCCTCCCCCATAGATATGGACGCCAATGTCGCACCACCCTTGCCACCCCATTCAATTCGCTCCTCTTCACATTCTGCCTACTTAAAAATGCAATAGGGTGGCCATTTTGGTGCAAAACAAATTTGATCCCTTTCTCGAAGTCGTCACATTCCACCCCAAACTCTTAAATTGGGTTGTTGAAAAATTGGGGATTTGACCAAGGCTTTCTTAATGGAAAAGGCCTTGATAATCACTTTATTCCATTAGAAGGAATTCTTTTTCAGCATCTTTATCAATGGAGTTGCTATCTCACTATGGCTTTTGATGAATTGTCTGTAATATCCTGTTAACCCAAAGAATCCACGAAAGGTCGTAACTAACTAAGCGGTTTGCGTGGACCTTTGGAGGATCCATCAAGACATTTACACCATAAATAATGTGAACCTAATATGTCAACTAGACTCCCCAAAGGTGCAGCTGGTTCTCTTAACAAACAAGCAGTGAGCACACCATATTTTCAAATAGTGCGTAAGTGTTGTAAATCCATGTCTTATTATAATCCAATATGTCGTTAAAAAAGTCAAGACAAACTTATGCAAGTGAGATCGAAAGATCTCGTTCATTAAGGCTTGAAAAGTTGATGGAGAATTAACAAGGCCGAAAGGCATGACCAATACCTCAAAATGGCCATGATGGGTTCGAGCTATAGTCTTCTCTATAGTTACCTCATCCATCTAAACCTTATGGTATCCTAACCATAAGTCTAACTTGGAAAAATACATAGTTCTATATCATCCATCCTAAAATTCCTCCCCCATTCCTTCACAGATTTAACATTTAATTTCCAATAGCCGACATAGAATCTCCATGACCCATCGTGCTTAGGAACAAGCAACACTAGGAGAGGAGAATGGTGATATCTTTCTGCGAACGCGAATATCTATAGGGCCAAATCAATACAAGTGCCTAGTTTAGGAGAAGTGTAATTCACTAGTGACATTCACAGGCAGGATGTAACTCTATTGGTTTGCGAGATAAATATGAGAATTCAACCAATAACTTCTCTAATTCAATCGGGAGTGATGGATCCTTAAATATGTTGAGTTGTTGCCTCCTTATCTAATCATTTTCCCTGCCACTTAACTCAGTTCCTTTGAAGGTCAAAGCTCATAGGTAAATCAGCAAAATCCCATAAAATTGGACCCAAGGTATGCAGACATTTAACCCCCAAAACTAAATTAAATCTCACTAAAGGAATAACATATAAATCAATATGAAAAGTGTCATGATTAACTTGGAACACATGCTGGAACTGGAAATCTTCTCCCTATTAGTTTCAAATACTTGTTCCTGGTTTGGATATGATCGAGAAACCAAGTTGTTTTGCAGCAACAACACTAATAAAGTTGTGGGTGCTTTTGGAGTTTATTAGTACCCATATTGATCTTCCTTCCACCATCATTTTTAGTTGTGTAGTTTGTGTTCCATACTTCCATTATAGTGTGCAAGGATATCTCTAGATCTCCTGTTCCTTTGTCATCCTCTTCTTCGAATTTTGTCAATTCTAACCAAAACAACTCCTGGCGTCTTTGTCCTAGAGAGAATGCTTCATCACATTTAACCCTCTTTGTTCCTCCATCTTTGTCTTGGTTAACTTTTTAAAAAAGGCATGTTTGTTCTCCTTATACTGGATGTTGCCCCAAAATTTATCTTCCCTGTGGTTGTAGAAATTCAGTTTGAACCCAACAAATTCTGGTATATTAGTAAGGCTTCTCACTGACCAAAGCTTCTTGAGAATTGGTTTCAACTATTCTTCAACACGATCCCTCTTTTGCACTTGAGTTCAAGCGCGTTCTTGATGGGGAGAGTAATGTTACAAGTTAGTAACGACAAATAGTCCAGTTGGATAGAGGGGAATTTGTTTGAATAGTCCCTTTTGGGCATCTGATCAGCTGTTTCATGATCGCTATTCCTATGCTAAAACGTCGATGTTTTAATAAAACCCAAATGTCCAGGCTTGACTCTCGCCTAAGCCAAGCCGATGCTCCCCTCTTTCTTTTGATTTTACTTCCCGCCTCAACTGTTTCCTTCCTCTTTTTGGTTAATTCATGGAACATTTTCGTTTGTCCTAGATTGAGTCTCGGGGTTCTTAAAGGCTGAGGTATGCTCTTTTTAGACAAAGTTTTGTAACTTTGTCCACCATTAATAATTAACTAATACGGTGGTTGTGAACCCACCCAGATTTCTTTTGATTTTGCTTCCAGCCTTTACCGATGATGCTTGATTGGACCTAATTCTTCTCTCTTTTGCTTAAGTTCTTGTAGTTCTTCTACGATCTTTAAGGAGTCTTTCAAAGTGATGAAAAACTCCAAGAATTTGTGTTGATAAGTAACATATCTCTTTACAATACTATTTATGCTCTCACTTCTTTATGTTGTCGTCATGTCTGCACAAAACATTTGCCTTCCATACACTAAAGCCCATTTCTTCTTTATCCCAAACATGCGCCTCAACCATTCATTGTCTTCAAGTCCATATTTGCACATCTCAGTCCATGCATTATCAAAATCTTCCTCCTCTTCAAAATCATATATGTATAAGCTAAAATCTCTAGCAAAATCTTTTAATTAAGAGAAAACACCACTTAAATGGATGGCCGGATTTTGATATATGTGCCAAATACATAAGTGATGATGAGTTTCAGGCCATCTTAGTACTAAAACCTTTGCCATTGCTGCATCTTGGTCTGTAAGAATAGTTTTAGGTCTTTTTATCACACATAGCTTTCGCAAAAGTATCAAACAACCATTCAAACGTGAGGGATGTCTCATCATATAACAGTGCAACACCAATGTATGTAGTTTGCTTGTGATGATTGACACCTACAAGTAATGCAAGGGGACGACCTTCATTGTTCTTCCGGTAAGTTGTGTCAAAGCAAACCACATCACCAAATTTTGAGTAATCTGCTCTCATCTTTGCATCTGACCAGAAAATGTTGGTTATTAAATCATCTTCGTCAACTTGGATAGCATAAAAAAAATTCGGATCATTTAATTGCATTTTATGCAAATATTCCAGAACACCTCCTGTATCCCCTCTTTTTGCATCTCTCGTTCTTTTAGACCGTAAGTAATTTCTGTAGTCATCTGGTATGAAACCTAAATTCTCTCGACCACCTACTTGCCTAACCATGACATCATATGATGCCTTTGGCGGGATTCCTACGTCATTTTCCATTTCAATTTGCATTGCTACAGGTAAACTTATCTTTCGATGAGATCTATGTAAGTGCGTCTTGTTTGGACTCGAGAGGTAGTGATTATGTTCCTCAATAAACTGAACCACACAGAGTTGTCTGCCTTTTCGACGGCTCACTCTCATTTTAGCTTCACAGCCAAATCTTGTTTCAGGGCGTGCTGCTTTCACATACATATGTCGTTTGTCTTTTTCTCGTTTGCCTTCAGCACTACAACAAAACAATCTGTCAATGAAATTTCCAGATTTATCTTTATGGTTTCTGCTTCTCCTTATCCCAAACCCGACTTCTTTAGCATAGGCCAAATAGAATTGGTAAGCATGTTCTTCTGTCTCAAATTCCATTCCAATTTTTGGTATTAATTCTTTTGATGCAAATGAACCGGTAGCTTGCAAATCTTGATTACTGTTTAAGCTCATGACAGCTATTAGCTCATCTTCACCTACACTCCTGCCAACTTCATTACTATCTTCAAAATTTAACTGACGACAAGATGAAGATACACCCGCCATAGAATTATTAGGTTTGATCCTGAGGAAAAACCCAAAAATAAAATTGAAAATAATTGAAAATGGATACTTCACTTTATGATATAGAGAAACACTAAGTGCAAAATTCACAATTTAATTAAGAAGCAAAAATGAATCCTTTAGCATTAAAATTTAATAAACATCTAACAATTGGAGCTAAACAAATTATTTCAAAAAAGTTTACTTTCTCTATTTGTCATTCCCTCGTGTTGGTAAAGGAGAAACAAAAAAGAAAGGGAAAGGAAAAGGCATCGGCCTCGTTGAAGCTAAAACAACGTTGTATTGTCGCAAAACTAGGTTGGAACAAATTTAATGAAACAGAGGATCCAAATTATCAAGCGACATAGGCACTGGATTTAGAAACCAGTACCAATTAAAGGAATGGATACATGGATTTCATTCACTTTGATACTTAGAATAAATAGATTGTGGTCTGATCATTAAGCCACGGAAATCTCTGATGTATTCAAGGTCTACAATTTTTTCCTATATGCATAATTTATCATTAAAAAATGATCGCTTTTATTTTTTCCTAATACGTCTACCATGAACATTTTTGTTTCTCATGGACAAAGCTTCTTGGCCTGTGATGATTCAGATTCTTAATATCTAGCTTATAAACAAAATTCAGGTTCTGAAATGCAGATATTGATCATTCTTAAAATGATGCCTTTACAAAACAATGGATAACATACCATCTGATATTATAAAGGTAATTGAAATGGGAAGTTTAATATTTTGTTCATGATGCTTCTTGATGTGAAATCGTGAATGAAAAATGCCTCTGCCAATGCAGAAAATTCAGATTATAAAACAACAAGGCCAGAGGATCTTACAACCTAAAACAATCAGAAAACAAAGAAACCAGATGGGAAAAGTGAAAAAGGAAATCAAAAGGATTACTTGATCAAACCCAACTTTCTGTTCCACCCAAATAGGCACAAGAACCAGTTCCAAGAGACGAAATGGACAGATTCCAAAAGACTCCACCGGAACACGTAAAGAAGCTAGAGACATTTTTACAAATCAAAATCCAGTAAATAACTTGCTTTAATTTTTTAAAATTAAAACAAATTAATTAACAAAAATACAAGAAGGAAGTAGATCAATAATTGTTTAAAGCCAAACCCACATCTGATCAAAGAGGAGATAAGCGAGCGCCAGATGAAACTTTGAAGAATAGGCACAAAAGGAGGATTAACCCAACTTTCTGTTCAGCCCAACGCAGCTTTCTGTTGAGCACAAATGGTGTCGCCGTAAAGAGCAGAATCAATGCAAAAGGAGGATAGAAAGAGTTAAAAAGATGGGCAAGATCGAAGAAGTGAAGCAGGAAGAATGAATTAAAAGGATGAGGAGCAACATCGGCTTGGCTTAGGAAAGCCGAGAGGTTTGTTTTAATTAGAACGTCGACGTTTTAATAAGGGAACAGCACAGGAACAGCAATTTCGAAACAGGTGATCAGATGTCCATCAGAACAATAACTGCTCATTATCCGAACAATAACTTCTTGACACCTACCCATATCCGAACAATAACTGCTCATTATTTTGTAAAAAAGAACTTCTTGAACCATTTGGCGAATGATTTGCACAAAAGAAGGAAGGTATACAATTCACATCTAGTTAACTACTCGATCTGGAACCCAACAACGAAATTTAGAAGATTATTAAAGGTTAAGTTCAGAATATGAAAGCTGCTACCTTTCTTGGCGTTTTCCTGATTTTCTGATAAACCAAACAGATGTTTGTACTAAATTCGAAATAGTCGATTGGTTTTGGCATTGTTAAGTCAATTATAATGCATATATTTTGGACTTAATGTTTATTGATTTGTGAAATTTTTGTTCAAAAATTGACGAAATTATTTCTTAAATGTCCACAGATGGTTTTCAACACCATAAAGACGAAAAAGGATCAAAAAGCGGAAAATATGGCAAGAAATTCGAAAATTCCAGTCTGACCAAAATTCAAAGATTAGGCGTGGGCACGCCCAAGGACAGAATCTCAAATCTGCAATTTTCCAGAATTTGTCTCCAATTAGAACACAATCACCAAGATTTTCTGGAGTCATTTTCAAGAAGATTCCCACCTAAACTAGAAGGTTATCTAATTGGGATAAAATTAAATGAAGAGTTTTAATTTAAAGAGGAAGCTAATGATTGATTGCCGTATACATATGGAGTTTAGGGTTGCAAAAGGGGCCAGATCATCATCACATATTCTCTATTTCCCCAGCAATTGTCGCAACCCAATTTCATCTTATCTTTCTGATTTGTGTCCTCTGCACTGCTCATATTACATCATAGCATATTCTTTTGTTCCTTTCAAAAGCTGCCGCAATCTTGGTCCTCTATTCACGTTGTTCTTCATCATTCAACAACATTCACGCATTCTCTCATTGGCTGCCGCATCCTTGGTTTCCTTTTATTCTTCATTATTCAAACAGTATCGTCGTTATCCTTTGGTTGCCGCATCCTGGTGCCTCTTGTTCTTCATTGTTCCAACAGCATCATCGCATACTATACTTATTCTCCTTGCTGCCGCAATTTTGTTCTTCTCTGTTTACGTTATTGAAGTCTTCTCCAGCACCATCACATATTCATTCCTCTTGGCTGCCGCATATTGACTCTTCTCTGCCACGTCTTGAAGCCCACCAATAGATCATCGCATATCATTCCCTTGGCTGCCGCACCTTGCTTTAATTAATTTAATAGTTTATTTCTTTTGCACTTTCCAATTAGTTTAATTGTAAGCTTGTGACTGATTTAATTTCTGGGTTCTTGCCTTTCAATTGTAGCACAATTTTAATTGTTATTTCTATTAGTTTCATTAAAGACCAGTTATGGATATTATTTTTATTATTGTTTCTTTTGATTTTAATTTAATTATGATTAACTAATTTTCTTGTCTTGGTTGAGGGATCCATGTTCCATGTTATTAT
>JANKOE010000002.1:52764458-52776623 GCA_026284465.1 Erythroxylum citrifolium | reverse complement strand
AAGTTCTTGAACTTGTGAGGAATAGTTCCACAGAACCTGTTGGAGTTGATGTGAAACAAGGCCAGATCTGAAAGCAAGCCAAGCTCCTTCGGCAAGTACCCGGCAATATCACCGTGGTTGAGGTCGATGCCGGCCAGATCTGAAAGCAACCCGAGCTCCTCCGGCAAGTACCCGGCAATATCACCGTGGTTGAGGTCGATGCCGGCCAGATCTGGAGAAGATGGAAAAAAGAGAGTTGATTTGGGTGCGATGGAGGCATCTGAGAAGAGAGAAGAGAGAAATGAGAAGCGGTGTTTTACCAAAACAAATGAGAAGCGGTGCGATGGAGAGAAGTCGAGAACTGTGAGAAGAGAGAAGAGAGGAGAGGACGGTTTTAATTTGGTTATCAAATAACTGGTTCGTTAGAAAATCGGCCGGTTTTTTGATAACTGGCCGGTTTTTATACTCAAGGGTTATTACCTTAAATCGAACCGGACACATGGCCGGTTCAGGCTCTTTCCGGTTGAACCGGCAGGTCTGGTCCGGTTTTCTCAACATTGCATAAAAGTATATATGTATGCACGAATAAATCTAAACTACCATAAATAAAATGAAGAAGAACAAATTTAATTTTTTTTAGAAATTATAGATTATATTATCAACAAATATATTCACAAAACACCAACTAAAACTAAATACAAAAATTAAACTACCACAATCCCCGATAACGATGCCAAAATTTGACAGTGCATGTCAAGTACGTTGTAAATTTTACCTGACTCTATATACTAAAATTTATAGTTAGAGTGATCCGGGATCGAATTCACAGGGAATGTTCTGTTAATTTACGTAACCAAAGTTAACTGACGCAAGGAAAATATAAAGGGGGGAGGGGAATTTGGATTTTCATCAATTTAGAATTAAAGTAAAAGTAAACTATCAAAAACAAATTAAAACAAGCAATCAAAAATGATTAAATTGTTGAATATACGTAAGGTACAGTTCTAGGTTTAATCTCGACCTAAACACAATCAAGTATATTTCATCATCCTAACGTCTTTACAGCTCTCTTCGGATTATCGATTTGAGGCTAATAAAATACTCTCCTAGTTTAATCAAAAAACGATCATTAACTAAACCTAATTACCGAATAACCTAGGATACAATATCTAAGTTTAATTTGGTAGCGGCATAACGAAGTGGAAAACGACCAATAAAAGCAGTAACCTCACATGTTCAGATTATCTAACCTAAGTTATGTTGTTCCTAACGATAGTTGATAATTAGATGGTACTCACAAACATCAAAAGTAACGATTACGGATTACATTCAATGTTTTATCAATAGATTCAAAATAAATCAAAATAACATATTAAGATCATTCATCCCAAAACCTAATCAAATCAACACCAACAAAAGAAATTACAACCTTAAAATGATAAAAATAGCTTAACCGTGACTTAGCGTTGATATTCCTGTTGAACCCATCGAGAAGCTAGCCTTCTATCTCCATTTTTATGCTCCAAGCATGAGCCATCTTCTCCATGCTTCGGTGGTGAAAAAAACAAAGAGGATAACCTAGCACCTCCCTTCTCTGTTCACTACTCTCTATTTGACGCTCCCTCTCTTATTCACTGATGTCATAAATAAACCTTGTCTCCATGCTACTATTCACGTTGCATTTTTAAAATGCAAACCATGTGTTTAGTGCGTTCAACGCACAATGCATCTGCGTTTAACATATAATGCTTGCGTTGAACACAGACGTTGTTTTCGTTTAATGCAGAGTGACATGCATTATTTACGTGAAATGCAACACACAATCCTTCTTGCTTCTGTCTGCTATGTCGTTTTAACGAATGGACTGGTTCCATTTAATTCAGCTATGCATGGGGCTGTTCACGTGAAGCAACGTTCTGCTACATTTTATTCTTTTGTTTTCTTCTTTTGCTGTCGTTTTGTGCTTTCACATGCTGCCTGATTTCTATGATTCTTCTTCTTTATGTTCCATTTTTCTTGTCTTCCTATTGTCCTTTAAATTATTTTTTCTTTCTTCTTGCTCCATGAAAACAAGTTAATATTAATCTTCGAAAAATGACCAATATATCGTGCCTTCGACTCACTTTAACTTCTTTGCTTTCAAATTATGCCTAAAATCACAAATGAGTCAAAAGTGAGTATCTTAAGCATTTCTAAGACATTAATCACTAAGTGTAGCATATCAAATGAATCAAAATTTGAACACATATCATTATCCTATGCATATGGATTCGGGTTTTCATGTATGGATAATCATATTCTCGTTATCGTTCAATTGTTTGTGTATGAACCCATATCTAGAATTTTAATCTAATCCATAATTCTTATATTTAAGACCCATTTGTAGTGACTAATGGTTCGTAATCATTCGAGATAATATAATCTAGCTAGGTTAAATGACACAAGTGCATGTGGTTATTGCTTAGATTGGCCTGTTTTCTTAATATGTAATGCAACTATCTAAGTAAATCTAGAGACCGTATCCTAGGTTATTTGGTGGCTAGGTTTTATTAACGAGCCTCTCTTAATTAAACATAACCTAATGGAAAATCAAGATTAACAAAACTTGTTGTTAATCTACGACCAATAGTTGCTAAGAGAGGTATAAGAACAATAATTCAATGAAATATGTCATATTGGGTATAGGCTGAGATTGAGCCAAAGAATTAGGTCCCTAACGAATTCATCACTTTCATCATTTTTGGATTTTTTTTAATTTGTTTTCATTAGATTAGTTTCATTTTATTTTCTTATTTCAAAATCAAACTAACCCCCATAAACCTAGCCACCGATTATTTTCATTTGAAAAGCTTTATACATACTCTCTATGGTATCAACCTAGACTCAACATTGCTATAGTTATAGGTCTGGTTTATTTTGAGTAACGTTACAATGCGCTACTGTCAATTTTGAGATCAAGAAATAACTGAAGAGAAACTAATTACAAACAAAAGTGTTATATTGGTTAACCAATGTCTCAACCACTTGTGAATTTAGATTCAATGCATATCGACCAATATACTATATTAGTCAACTATTGCACAAAACTAGCCACTTTCTCTTGTTTCTAACAACTAATTTGACCCTAAAATCTTATAAATACATAATTTTTCATCAATTTAAATATGATAAAAATATTAAAATTTTGTATAAAAACATTCAAAGAGTTTTTAAAAAGGTTTTATATGCATTCATTGCTGCTTTTTAAAGTGAGTGAGCCTTTAAGGTTATCAAAGTAATCAAGCATGGTATTTTGACTTGTAAATTATTTTGCAAGTGGGGTTACACTTAACCTTGGATAAATATTGTATGAAGAGTTGGTCTTTACTTGTAAAAAATAAGATTGTTATAAGAAGGTTCCTCTTCACTTTAAGAAAGAAGAGAATTATGGAAAATTCTAATATGTGTCTTGGAGAGTAGACTTAAGTATGGGTTATTGCTGAACTATTACTAAATGGTTCATCTTTAAATTTTTATTATTAATTTAAATTAAGCTATTTTTCATCATAGATTGATTATTGTTCATTTTCATTCACTAGATAAGAAAATAGTTGTTTAAAAATTTTGAGATGCAAGGAACTGAGAGACCCTCCTACCTAAGAAAAAATGCAGGTCTAGATAGGCTAAAGATCACAAAACGAAATAAAAAAAATAGACTCTTACATTTTTGGTCTTTCCTCTTAGGTGCCATTAATAACCAACACTCTTAAATTGCAATTGTTCTATGTAGCTCAAAGATATTATAGTAGTTAAACTTCATATTATTTTATCCATCAACACAACATTATACTTTGTCTTTAAAGTATAACCCCCAAAGACCTACCTCTGTCGATATCTTTGTTGAAGCCCCTGAAAAACTTAAGCATTGGTCAGTATTAGCCAGCAACAATTATACAGATAGAAACAAAAGACACACCTCTATCGCTTGGGAATGGTATTTTGATATATTTTAGGTATGACAACTAGTTAGGTATAGGATAACTGATACAACATTTCAACAACCTAAACAACCCACAAACCTCATCCCTCAACATTAGAATTAACTCTATGATTAATGATATTTCATGGAATTTTCCTCACAACTTGAGACACCTACAACCTGCTTATCCACCCACCCAACCTAACCTCTCCTGATACATTCTACTGGCATGATCAACCTGTCCATAAACTTACCAACAAAATCACCAAAGATCTACTAAGAAGTAGAAAACCAAAGGTAGCGTGGCACAAGATCATATGGAGTAGGGCCTTGATTCCAAAAATATCCTTTATATTATGGTTAACAGCCTAAAATATACTCAATACGACAGATCGAATGTCATATCTGCAAATGGACAAAACATGTCCAATGTGTCGAGTCTATAAGGAAACAAGAGATCATCTCTTTTTCATATGCCTTTACAACAGCACCATATGGGATCATATAACTAGGAAATGCCTATGGATAGATCTTGGGAGCTCTTTCACTGAGATTACAAAAAAAACTGCTCAACCCAACAGCTCACTCAAATCCAAATAAGTTGATTCCTTGGAGCTTAGTGTATATGTATTGTGGAAAGAAAGAAACCTCAGAAGGTTTACCAACAACAATTCTTCTAAAGAGTCAATTATCATAAAAATCTTCAGGGAACTCAGAGAGTTAATCCTACTCAAAACCCTAAATCTGGCCTACAACATAAGCATCCTATCCTCTCTGAATATCTAGCTCACTAATATACTATAACATGACTGATTATCTTAATATGGAACTCCTTATTTGTTTAGTTCTTACTCCCAACACATGGTAATCTACGGAAGTAAGGAGCTATACAGAAAAATTAAGTAGGCTCAACGCATACCTAGTCTATCATCTCTTCAGCATGTCTTGATTCTAAAAGCTCTTCAAGTGTCTCCTTCTTCCACAAGTCTCCCTAGAAGTCTCCAGAGAAGTCATCCCCAATTACGTAAAATCTGAAGACGTGATGATCGGATGGAGGGGTTCTTTACCCCTCTTACAAAAGCATCACCGCTTTGTTGGATCTTCTTCTATTGTCACCAAGTCATTGTTTTCTTCTTATAGTAATGTTAAAATGTCGTCGTTAGGCAGTTGTTTTACGAGAGTTCACTCTCCAATTACTGTACCATTAAACCTTCTTTATCACTAATGTATTTGGTTGATACACCTATTTCCTTTTATAGACACAACAATGTTCCCCTCTCTTTAATATGCATGCATTTTTTTTATCTTATTTAGGTTCGTTAATAATTTATTAATTGGAATTTTCCTTTTGAGACTATGTTACTGTAATTTTGTTCTAGATTATGGTCATGCATGTACTTCCCTTTGAGGGCATTTCTTTATTCAATTTATTTCAATTTAAAAAGCTACTAAATTCAGATGGAGATTGTGATTTGTAAATCTTTCTATGTTTATTTATTTAAATATAAGCTCTTTTATAAACGAGGATTGTATTGGAGTTAGAAAATTGTAATTTTAATTTTTATGAAATCGAAATTTTAATAACGGTAAAATTCTTTAAAATTTTCGATGAAATTAAAATTTTAATGACCATAATTTTATAGAAATAGAATGATTTAATAAACGTAATATTTTAACAAAATTTTAAATTACTAAAATAAATAAATATGACTTTATAAAATTGAGTGGCGAATAAAATCTTGCTTTGTTTGGGAAAGATATATTATGCTATTGATCACTTTTAGAGATATTATGTTCAACTAAACCAAAAGAGGAATACAACTAAACATTGGTGTATATATGATGGAGAAATGATAATAATTTCTTTTCAACAATTCTGTAATATGGGATATATCTTCAGCATACGTATGGACAGTAATGTCGGATTTATGCAGATACTATCTCTCAGGCCTTTGTTACGTTGAAATCCTCGAAAAGTTGGAAAAAGATAGATGCATTTTAGCTGGAGATAAATCTCTCTGCAAGAAGTAATCCTTTGAATAAGAGAACAGATTGTGTTGAACCAGCTTCAAACAATTTGTAGCCCTGTGTTATCTTCAACCTGGTCTTTTTAATTACTCAACCAAAAACCTGTTAATCTTCGTGGACTGCGAGATAAATTGTCAGGATTTGTTTCTTCCATGGTCTGACTTAGAGCTGAAAGCAGGACATTCAATGTAGCTTTCAGTTCATATTCAGCTTCCTTTTGGAACAAGAAAAAGAAAAAGTCAAAAATGATAAGATAGGGATATATTATGGTTAAGATCAGTATAATGATGCTACTTATGGACCAAGACAAAGGCATGAAGGCTTAAGAGTTCTCTAAACCAGTTGAAATTCGAAACACATATATAAAATAGGTTTCTCTTTGCCCATACGCAACCCCATGTGTAGAGAACAAATGACAGTAATGATGTCGGAACACTGTTCACGTTTCCAATTTCCACGACTTCCTAACCTGTGGTTCGTTTGTATGTTTGCGAATTTCAGCCAGTGAATAACGCTTTCAGCTAATGTTTTGACATTCGGACCGGACATTAAATCGGAGGCTTTATTAGTTATCAATTTGATCGGTTGAATCGGTTCAACCACTGGTCAAACCGGTGTGATGTCATAATTATGTAATAATTATATTTAATTATATATAATATTAATAATATTAAAAATATAAAAATATACCAAAAAATAAAAATAAATAAAAATAAAAAATTTATTGAACCAATGGTCGGACCAGTCGAACAGGACTGGTTCAACCGGTCAATTGACCGATTCTCACTGGTTCAATTAAGAGTCAATTTTTAAGAGTAAACCGGACCGCATAGCCGACTAGTCACCAATCAAACCGGTCAAACCGGCCGGTCCAGTCTGATTTTTAAAAAAACTCCAATTGATCGGGCAACGTGTCCCCGTATCAAAATGTCAAACTGCCATTCTTTCAACTTTCTATACTTAGAAAGCAACCATTTAAAAAAAAAAACAAGCATCCATATTTGTAACCAGAATATTTCCAAATCTATGGCTTTTAATAAATTTATGAGTTTTAAATCTATTGAATTGAATTAATAAATTTTAATATTTTTATTGGTTAAGAAATATAAAAAAATATTATAGTTTCATTTTTTACACTTAAAATATATATATACAAAAATATTATAGTTTACAAAATCAAGTTTCAAATATTTTTATATATTTGACTTCGACGAAGATGGTAAAAAATTAAGAATGAAAACTAATATTTTAGTAAAATAAAATAAGAAGGTAAAAGATAACTTCATTTTCACAGTAGCAACTGAAATCCTTACAAGTTCAAAGGTCTTCACTTCTTCTAATTTAGGATCCAAATTAACCTTGCCAAATATCCGAACAGGGTAAAAGCGACGTCTCATGCAGGTTGAATTACCCGAAAACCAACTATTTCCATGTCATAAGCTGTTTCCACTAAGCTATAAATCGGTTGCAATCTATAAAACGTAACTATGGTGCTCTGCTCATGCATGTCTGCCCCTTCTCATAATTCCAGAAACATGATCGGACGTCCTTTACACTGTGCCGAGATTTGACTGACTAAAGGAAAAAGTGTAGTGAATTAAAGAAGAAGCATCAGTGTCATGCACAAAAAAGGCAGCATATGTGACCGAGAAATTCAACTCGGTAGCCATTAGTGTGCAAGGAATCTATGAACACAAATTGGGTGTAAAGTTGTGGATAACCACTTTTGCTCTTTTCTATTTTGTTTCACTGAAAGATCACAAAGCAAGCATTGTCACTCCGGTGTAAAACACGTCACTTTTGGGGAACCAAAAAAAAAGAATAAGCAATGTGAATCCTGCAAAGCCTTATTGACTAAGCAGCGTCTCTTAATTACTATTACATCAACCAATCATTTTAACTCCACATTCCAAGAAATTCTAATACAGCTTGCACAAAATATTTTAATAGAGCTATTGCCTCGTGAGTTTAGCCTCTTTCTGTTTTCTATGTACCTGAGGCTTCGTATATAAGCAATCACTGTCCGTGGTCACTTTAATTAAGACCTCAATTTGTTGATCTAGCGATCCTAACTTACCCTATGTTCGATGTTCGGTTGGGTTTATATTAGTAGAATTTTTTTTATAATTTTTTTTGAAAATAACTTTTTTGAAAAATTAATTGACAACATAAAAATAAAAGATACTTTTAATTTTAATTATAGTTTATTTTATAATAAAAATTATTTATGCATATAAAAATTATTAAATGTATATTAAACAATATACAAAGTATAATATATTAATTATTATATAATTTAAAACCATATAAAATTTAAATAAAAATATATCTAATAATTTTTTAATATATATTATAACATAAGTTAACGAATATCGAAAATAAATATTAAAACATATAAAAAAGCCAAATAATATTATATAAACTCAAAATAAATACTCAAGTTGGGTAAATAATTAAATACATAATAAACGAGAAGATAAGTTTGTGAGTATTGTAGGAATTATGTGTAAAACAGAAGGGTAAAAGAGACTAAAAAATAAACTCATTAATTGATATGAAAAATTTAACTGAAAAAAACGCTTTTTAAGAAGCTCAAATTAAGAAGCTTCAAATTTGAGCTTCTTAAAAAGTTATATTTTGGCTACCAAAAAAGTTATATCTACTTATTAAAGAAGTGCTTTTTTTATTTTACAGTCAAACATCCATTTTTCAAAAAAACGGCTTTTGCGGTGAAAAAAAATACTTATTGGCCTTCCAAAAGTCCGTTCAAACAGACACTTATTATTATAAATTATTTTTCATCAAGTTGAGCTACATTAACTTAAAAAGGTTAAAGACATTAGGAATTTAAAATGATATTGTTTAATCAACAATTAATAATACATGACGAAAAAAATTGTATATGATAATTGAATTTGAAATATTAAATTACATTATTCAATGTAATTACCCTAAATTAAAATATACTATTTCGTAACAAGTTGTAATTGGTAACTTCCCTTGTCCAAATATATATAATGCCACAAGATTTCACCAAGCTCTTTGCATTGTTTACGAGGGATTTCATTAGTCAAAAACTTGTGATGAAGAAATAGGATTTTTCTGTTGATGTGTGATCAGAGAATAGACGTTTTATGATCTCAGCCATAACCATTGCTGCCTTATCCAGCATTTCTTTTTGTACACTCCTATCTTAATCAAAACTTTAGCCATTGGTACTAGTGGCCTGCCGTGGGGTACGAGACCGTCAATAATTGGTCAATTGCAACTAAAATTAGTTGGAAGTTGGTTGATGAGTGGACTTTGCATAACCAAGAATGCTATTAAAGTGAATTTCCATCCTATTTTTAGTTTATATTTTTTTTTTATAAAAAAGGATGGTATGGCCTAGTAGCCTTTGCACACCCAAGCAGTCCAAGCTTGCATAAACTGATATAGAAATTTTTTTGAGTGTAGTCAAAATTTTATTTTTAATAGGGTAAAATTTTGTAAAATTTTAATGGGAATAAAATTTTATTTTTTTATTGGGACAAAACTTAAAATAATAATTTTTTTATAGGAAATTTGTTAGAGACAGTAGGAGCAAGTGCCCCCACTTGCCCCTAATGTAGATCCGTCCCTGCAAGCCTGTGATTGGTTTAAACAAATTATTACCATTTAGAAGATAAGCAAAGTTTAAACAAATTATTAGTTTTTGTCTGAAATCGCATTGATGAAAGTATTAATGACTGTTTGGTTGAGCTTTTTGAGGGTGAATAAATATTTTGTTTACCGCAAAAGCTTATTTTCAGAAAAACGTGTGTTTGGATGTTAAATGAAAAGGTACTTTTTAAATAGATGTAGTTTTTTTAACGGCCAAAATACAACTTTCTAAGAAGCTCAAATTAGGAGTTTCTAAAAAAAGTATTTCTTTATGTAAATTTTTCTTATCAATTAAAGAGCCTATTTTTTAGTCTCTTTTGCCTTTATATTTTGCACATAATTCTTACAATACCCACAAACATATCTTCACGTTTATTTTGAGTTTTATATAATATTATTTGACTTTTTTTATATATTTTAGTATTTATTTTTTATATTAGTTTTACTTATTTTATAATCCATATAAAAGATTTCATTAGATTTATTTTCATTTATGTTTCATATGGTTTAAAATTATATAATAATTAATATATTATGCTTTGCATATTATTTAATATATTTTAAATGATACTTATATGCATAAATAATTTTTATTACAAAATAAAATATATTTAAAATTAAAAATATTTTTATTTTTTATTGTCAAATAATTTATTGTATGAAATTCTTTTAATTTTTTTTAATGACAGCTAAATAGTTAACTAATTTTTTTGAAAAAATTTTCAATAAAAACCTTTAATTAATACTATATGAGAAGGATAATTACTAGCACGAAAATGAAACTACGACTTGGTTTAGTTAATGCTAAATTGGGTACCGGTCGTTAGATGTAGCCTCCTTCTCATCCTTAACTATCAAAGAGTAAAGAAAGACTTGAAATATTTTAGATTTTATTGAAGTGAAAGAGAAATATGAAGAGGAAAGGCATCTAATCTTATATGGCGTCTGTCTCTGGGAATTTTGGCATAAAGCAGACCCAATTATTGACTGAAACTCAAGAACGTTCGAGAATATGAATTTTCAACGATAAGAAATTTCCAAATAAACGGACCAACAGACCCCAAATGTTATCCATATTTGTACGGAGGCTCAGAAACGATTGGCCCTGATTACGGTTGGATACTACCGAACTTCATTGAAAGAGACCATTAATATGATGTTCTCAAAATTAAACACTACTCCCTTATATTTGAAGTCAGTGTCGTTTTAGAGGAATGCACACTTATTAAAAAAGTTAATAAAATGTCTGATATACCCTTATTAATTACATGTCAAAATACCTTGAAAATATAATCTGTATAATTTGTGTAATTAAGATGTTAGAGAAATTAGATGGTAATTTTGGAAGCAAAATCATAAATATGCATAAAAAGTCACAAACGACACTTATTTTGAATAATTAAAATCCCTCTAAAACAACACTTATTTTGAATAGAAGGAAGTAAAAATCTTCGGTTTAGTTTAATAATCATTGGTGTTATGGTTTTCATTAATTAATTAATTTTTATAAATAAAAATAAGTCGATTAATTTTTATTTAAGAGTTTTCTTAATTAAAATTTAAAATTTTGGGTAAGTAATAATAATTTTCTTTAATCATTTTTAAAATTTTTTAATTTTATTCCATCTTAATCAATTGAAACTTAATTTTCTTGTCTTATTGATTTATCCGGAAGGAGGAGGACTCTCCGTTGTGAAAAAAACCAGAATCACTGGAAGAACATGTTGTTATAACCCAGAAGACTAATAACGCAACATGACTTGCAAATTAATGGAAATGGGTCATTTGCCATATTTGTTTAACTTTTGGGGTATGTGGATGGACCTTGGTAGTGGCCCAATTTTTGACAATCAGACAAATTTATGTTATTTGGGCCTAGTTCTTTCTCAATGTAGAAAAGGTCTCTTTTTCTGATTTTCAAGATCATACACTTTTCACAGGCAATATAAGATAAAATTTTCAAGATTTAGAAGATTCCAAATAAGATCTGGTATTTGGGTGGAGAATCAATCTGATTTGGCGAGCTTAATCACATATGCTTTCTCTGACCTTTTCACTGCTAATTCGGGGGAGGTTGGCTCCATCCTTGCTTGTAACGTCCCAAATTAGAGGTTAGAATATTAAAGAAAATTGTATGAATTATGTTTGTTATCTGCTTATGAAGGCATGCATTTATGACATTTTTCGGGTACATTGGTTTAATGACACTTCGGTTTGATTCGGACAATATTAAGATAATTTTTGAAATTTTTGGATACTTCAATGATTTTTAGAAATTATTGGAGACGTATTTAGTATTTTTGAACAATTATTTGACAGTCATTATTTTATAACGGAATTTTTGGTAAATTTTTGGAAGTTGTCTGGAACTTCTGGGTATTTATTTGATAGAAGAATTCATAAGTGTATTTTTGTTGATTTAACTATTCATCCGAATAAGACTTTAATAACATATTCGTGGCATATGCTCAGCTGTTTAGATAAAAACCCGTCGGTCGCTTAAATTTTTCATTGTTCTTCGTCGTCACCAAGTTGGAATTCCTAGCTAAATAGGTAAG
>JANKOE010000002.1:52721546-52739337 GCA_026284465.1 Erythroxylum citrifolium | reverse complement strand
TTTGTCCCGGTTAGGTTTTCTGATCTCTGCGTGGATTACCTTTAGAGACAGTCTCTATTGGCTGTTTAGGTTTGAGTCTCATACAGACACATGGATCCTGGCTTTCGGGAAGGTCCCGGTAACAAAATTTTTTGTTTTTCGAACCTGGTACATGTGATGTACCTCCCGGGATTTTCCTACAAAAATGAGAAGTGTTAATTTTATTAAATGAGAGGAAAGAATTGAGTGTTTTATGGTTCATTGTTTTGTATTATTTTAAATGCTCAATTTGTGTTATAATTTTAAACTGTGAATTTTCCTTTTTCCTACCTTTACCCCAACCCCATTACAACTAAAATAAAGATCTTCATATTGATGTTTGTGTTTGATATGAGTGGTGGAGATTGGATTGGTAAGCAAGCTTATGGTAGGTGCCTCATATGACATAAACAATGAGTGAATACATATCCTACCTTTGAATGCTTGAGAGGATGAAGAGTGAAGTGAGTATCTATCACTTATCAATGTTTTTTAAATTGAAGTGCTTGTTGATTTTGGCTAACTATGCGAAGAATAGGTTTTTTATGGAGTATTATGAGTTTCAAGTTTTCAGGTTGTGTTTATTGAAATGATCGTTGATGTCTTTAACCATTATTTGGGAACATTGTTGTTTTCATTGTTTGTTCTTATATAGTCTACTATTCTTTATTTTGCTTGAAGACAAACATAGTTTAAATGCGAGGGAATTGTTGTGTCTAATTCTGTTGAATTTTGCTTGCATTCATACCTTGATTTTGGTTATAAATTCTTGTGTTTTTAATCCAAACTTATGGTGAATTGAGTGAAAATGGTATGAATATTACATGAATGTTAATTGGATTGTCTTATAAATGTTGCATGAAAATTAGAAGAATTTTGCATGAAAATGGGTATGACATGTTAATTACATGTCACACCCATAATTACATGCCGTGACCATGTAAGTCACGGGTCATTGATACACTGGGACTCATTCTAAGATAAAGAAGAGATAGAGAAAAAGCAGGGGAGAAGAGAGAAGAGAACAGGGAGAGTCGGGTGAGGAAGAGAGAAACACAACAACAAAGTGAAAATAGAGTGAACATTTGACCATCTGGGGGAGAGCCAAGTAGAAGCAAAAGGCGAGAGCTAATGCAGGAAGCTTGAGAGGGGCAGGAGATCACCATTCGATCCTTGTTTGCTTATTATGTTCTTTACCTGTTGCATTGTTTCTTGTTATTTTACTGGACTCATTATTCTGTAGCTTAATCGACTCTTACTCTATAGCTTTTGATAGTTCATTTGGTTATTTACTTGGTTTATTGCTTAAATACTTCTCTTATACTGATAAAGATGAGATTGAAGTATTTGAATATGATGAATCTTGTTATTTCCATTATAGGCTGATCTCTTTTTCTTAAGCTAGCTATTTTAGTCGAATATGCATGATTGAGGATCTGTGTTGCTATCTTATGTTGTTGTAGTTTCTGAACTGAATGGATGTAACATCATGATCAAACTTTGCGTCATTTTGGTATTAAACAAAGGATCGAGAAAAGAAATTTAATATTGAACGAGAAACTATGAACGCTTAGGTTAAGAATTATAAATATATTAACTTAAGTGGTAATTATTAGTTGGGTTTAATAATTAATTTAGATGACAAACTTGTCGAATATGAAAGTTAGATTTGTTTATTATTTGAATTGATTTTAGAACCCAATTGGTAATTTTAGTAAGACAATTATCCAACCATTTCCCCTTAGTCATGCATAGGAGATTAAATTAGTGAAATTAATTCTCAAGAGTTTTCCAGTTCAGTTAATCTATTCGTTTTTGTTCCCAGTTAACTTTGTTTACTTTTCAGTTTAATTTTGTGATTTCCTTTAAAGCCTTCATCAACAAATCAGGATAGAGTGCTTAGGATTGCATCTGTTTTTATTTTTGTTCAAAGTTAATTTAAGTGAACCAATTTCACCTCCGTAGGAGACAACCTTAGGTAATCAACTACAACTACCTCGTATACTTAAGAGTAGAATAGCCTAGGTATTTTTAAAACTTGTTTGGAAACAACAAATTTTTGGTGCCATTGCTGGAGAGGTGTTTAATGTTTGCACTTAATTTAATTTGAATTGTTTTGTCGATTATTTTGTCTGTTCATGCATACATTTTTTTCTTGTTATTTCATTGATTTGTTTTAGTAATTTGCTTATTAACTCACTGTTGTTTTTATTTGGTTTATGCAAGGAAGGAGGTCTCAGGAAGGTGAACTTGCTCCTTTTATTGATAGCATACATCGAAAAAGAGGACTTCTAAAGGACTTTGAAGACAATCTCGAGGGACCCAAACTAGAAGATCAAGAGATGGGTGAAATGCAGCCAATAATGAAGGAGTATGCCAAACCGGTAATTGATGTTGCCACTTCATGCACACGTTTGGCAGAGGCATCCAAAAACTATTAATTAAAGAGAATCCACTACAACATGTTGCTATCTTTTTATGGAGTTCCCAATGAAGACCCTTTAAACTTCATTTGAGAATTCTATATCACTTTTTAGACATTCTCGTTGGATGGCCTAAATGAAGATCAACTCAGGATGAGATGCTTCCCGTACAAGTTGAAGGATCGGGCCAAGGCTAACTGATGACTCTTGCACTCGGTTCATTGACTACATGGGAGGAGGTGTATAACAAATTCATAGGAAAGTACTATTCCTACCAGAAGACTTCTGAGTTGCGGACAAAGATAGCTACCTTCACTCACAGTGAAGGGAGAGCTATTCCATGAAGCATGGGAATGCTTCAAACTCTTGCTCATTTAGTGTCCACAACATCATTTTCCACTCCATATGGAGAACCAGTTCTTTTATGATGGATTGATACAACAATGTCAATATATGGTGGACAATGCAACAAGAGGAGTTGTGGGAGAGAAGATGGCTGAAGAAACATATAAGATCTTCAAAATGTTGGGGGTCAATTCTCAACAAAGAGCGTGAGGAGAGAAGAGCTGGAGTTCATGAAGTGAGCATGAATCAAGAATTGACTATGCAATTAGCTGAGTTAACAAGGCATGTAAAGATACTAACTATAAGACTACCCTAAAACATGCCAAATCAAGAGATATGTGGTATATGTGGAACTTGTGGTCATGGAGCTAACGTTTGTTCGTATTCTTGTGAGCCTTTTGTAGATGAAGAAGAGCAAGTAAACTCAATCAACGGTTTTCAACAAAGGGAGCGAAATGATCCGTACTCAAACACCTACCTACAACCCTAGTTGGGAAACCTCCTTAATTTTTCATGGAAGACCAACAATCCACCAATATAGCCCCAACCACAATACCAAAATTTTCAAAGGCCAAATTATTACTAAGAGTAATCTTCAATTCAAAACCTACCAAGCTAGCCTTTTTTAAAGGAAAGCCTGCATGCATTTATTCTAGTCACAACTTAAAATCAAGAAATGAATAATAAGAGATTCGATTATGTGGAGGCGTCTATGAAGAGGATTGAGATCCAAGTAGGGCAATTCACTACCCAAATGCACAACAATCAAAAAAGGAAGTTACCCAGTCAAACTAAGCAAGCCCAAGTAGTCATTATTCTGAGAAGTGGTAAGGTGATTGATAATCATGTTGGGATCCCTTCTAATATGTCTGGTATAGGTAATTAAGAGGAGAAGAGTCTCATCAACGAATAAGGTGAGCAGAATGAAGAAAGCAATGGGTATGAAAACCTTTCACGTGACGTTTAGAAGGGTGAAAAAGTATGGCATGCAACTAACTGCAATGAAAAACCAAGTATGCAAAAGGCGACTAATCCTTATAAACCACCAATACCATATTTGAATCGCCTTAAGAAATCAAAACAAGATAAGCAATTATATATATATATTCGCCCTTAAGGAATCGAAACAAGATAAGCAATATATATATATATATATATATATATATTATAACATGTTTTCCAAAATTAATATTAATTTTCCTCTGTTAGGTGAGATTAGGAATATTCCAACTTATGTAAAGTTCTTCAAGGAACTAAGCACCAAAAAATGGAAGTTTGAGCTAAAGGAGAATAGTTTCAAAGGTTGTAAGACACAAGTGAAGGAAAGGTTCTTACATACATGCATTTTCTTGTCTTTGCTAGCACAAAGAAACAACTCTAGCCATCTCTTAGTGAGGTTTCTTCCTTTTATCTTCGTGTGGACTTTCATTAGAGATGGTCTACATTGATCGTTGTGGTTTACAACAACCCAACGCTGAGAAGATTAAAGAACGAAGGAGATCGTTGAAAAGATATGTAAACATCTTACATTTCATGTTTTTGTTTTCTATATCTATATGCATGAGTAGATCTGTTTTTTTTAGGTTTCGTTTTATTTTCCATGCGTATATTTCATATATATTATGTATGAGATGCATGATCGGAACCTTACAGTGGTATTAGAGATATCTTGTGCCTTGTTAGATGTAAATTACATAACATGTGAACACTATTTTTATGGTTGTGACAACTTAGGGTCCTGTAATGTTTTGTTCGAAATTAATTATAGAAAAATGATTTTCACAATTTTCTTTCACCAATCTGTTCATAAAATGTATGTTAATGATTTAGTGTGATTGAAAATATTTTTAATGCGATTAAAGTATTTAATTTTGAATTTACAAGAACATGCATGTGATGTCTGTTGGATAAACTGATGATGTTACACATGATTTTCATGGAATTTGATTCTAGAAAAATTATGTGAACATATTTGGGATGTTTTTATGTCTTTGTAATTTTTGTATAATTATTAAGAATTTTTTAATAATTTTCTCAAATAATTTTTCAGATCTAGTTAGTTTCTAGAAATTATAGAATATGTTTTATTTGATGTTTTTGTATGTTTATATTTCGGTTCTAGAACCTTAAAAATGTTTTTATGTGATAAAAATGTGTTAATTTGATGTTTGATGTATGCCTAAATTATTTTTTATCAAAATTTGATTTCCAGAAAAATTTTAGAAGTCATATTTGTCGGTTTTGGTGTCTTATCAGTATTTCGGTAATCATAATAATTTTTGGGTGATTCCTAAATTATTTTGATCATCAAGAAATGACCTAGAGATGCTTGGAATGATGATTTGATGTTATGGAAATTTTGGAAAATTATAAAAATTAATTTTGAATTAATTTTAGTAGAGCAATATATTTTCTAGTAAAACTAGAAAAATTGGCATCTGTGACAAATTTGAAGTTATTTAATTTTGGACATCAAATAATTATTTTAAGGTAAATTAATTATAAATTAATTTCTAAAATTAGGAATCCATGTTAATTAAATTAATATTAATTCCAAATGAAATAACATACAATAGAAATTTTAGCCAAGTTAGTAAAAGAAGATACTAAATCTAAATGTTAGATTGGGCTTAAATCCTAGTGTTGGATTGAGCTTTCATGCTAGGATCCATAAGATGTCATAACCAAAATGATGTGTTTAAATATACGCATTAGAGAATGCATGGTTAGGAGAATGTGTGGGCTTGCATGATGGATGGTTATGGGCTTAAGCCCAATTTGATTGGGTAGTCCATATCATGCCATGAAGTTATAGTAACTATATATATATGTAGTTATGTGCATTCTCTAATGCATAGACTGGGTAGCCCATATCATGCCATGAATTTATAGTAACTATCATGCCATGAATTTATAGTAACTATATATATATATATATAGTTATTATAATATGGGCTACCCAGTCTATGCATTACATAACTACATATATATATATGTAGTTACTATAAATTCATGGCATGATATGGGCTACCCAGTCTATGCATTAGAGAATGCATGGTTAGGAGAATGTGTGGGCTTGCATAATAGATGGTTATGGGCTTAAGCCCAATTTGATTGGGTAATCCATATCATGCCATGTAGTTATAGTAACTATATGCATACATACATACATACATACATACATACATATATGTATGTATGTATGTATGTATGTATACATGTATAGTATGTATGTATGTATGTATACATGTATACATATATGTATATGTATGTATGTATATGTATATGTATGTATGTATGTATGTATGTATATGTATGTATAGTTATGTATGTGTATGTATGTATGTATGTATGTATGTATGTATGTATGTATGTATGTATGTATGTATGTATGTATGTATGTATGTATATGTATGTATATGTATGTATGTATGTATGTATGTATGTATGTATGTATAAGACCATCTAAGTTAGATGAGACCTTAGTTAAACCCCTCACTTAGAATATCAAAACTTACGCCTTCCTTTAATATGGTGAGAACCAGAGTCCTTTTAAAGTTAGGTTTGTTGGGCAAATCCAAGTTCGCTTTACACAGATATGTTAGAACCATGAAAATAGGATTTTTATATTAATGGGTCGGTTTTAACTAGAAGCGTTGGTTTGTTGGGCAAACCCAAGATCAACGTGGATAGAGGCAAAGTTGGGTAGTGTATATTAGATGTACATGTGTCAAGAGTTGACAAGCCAATGAGTGTGCACACATCAACAGTTGATAGTACTAGATTCGATAGCTGCATTGGAGATGCAATTGGTATGATCAATACCTACTGGTTTAATTAAGGTGGCTTGTTGGGCAAGCCTAAGGTCATTCTTAGGAAAATTGGATACCAACTCACTAGGAGAATTTCTCTACGAGTTCTCTCAAATTTATATTAAGGGTTATGAATTCGTGAAAAATAGTGGGAGTCATAATGCGTGTTATTAAAGTTCTTATACACATTCATTTAAGTACATTCTAATTTTGCTCTCTTTGACGAAAGGTTGTTATTGCCTGAGCCAACAACATGACAACTAATGTAAATCTAAGATCATTTATGGAAGCTAACAAGTTGACTGGACCAAACTTTCTTGATTGGCTCAGGAACTTGAGAATAATTCTCAAGTCCAAGAAGCTTGGTTATGTCTTGGAAGAACCACTTCCCGATCCCCCTGCTGCTGATGCCTTTGATGATGATTGGAGGGCATATAGGAAGCATCTCGATGATAACAAGATGGCTAGTTGTATTATACTAGCCACTATGTCACCGAAGCTGCAAAAGCAGCATGAGGCTATGGATGCTCATACCATAGTCTATCATCTTAGGGAGCTTTTTGATGAGTAAGCAAGGTCTAAAAGGTTTGAGACTTAGCAATTGCTCTTCTGTCCCAAGATGGTTGAGGGGATATCTCCAGTGCAGTACGCACTAAAGATGAATGGCTACATCGAGCGGTTGGCCTTCTTGGGTTTTGTTTTGAATCATGAATTAAGTATTGACTTAATTCTGACTGGTTTAATCAATAGTTACTCACAATTTGTGCTTAACTATCGGATGAACAATATATCCAGCACAATTCTCGAGCTGGTCAATATGCTCAAGGCAGTTGAGTCATTTGTCCGCAAAGACAAGGTTGTGATGCTAGTGAACTCTTTTGGTTCAAAGAAAAAGAGGTAAAAGAAGAAGAAGTCCACAAAGCCTAAGGGAGGTGTCAAGAAAGCAAAAAAGACTGCCCCGAAGGGAACTTGCTTCTACTATGACAAGGATGGCCACTAGAAGAGAAACTGTAAGGCCTATCTGGAGTCCTTGAAGCAGAAGAAGGCATCTGATGTCTTTTAGACCTAATACATATTGATGTATGTGGTTCGATGTCTATACATGTCAAAGGTGGTTTTGTATACTTCATTACCTTTATTGATGATCATTCTCGATATAGGTATGTGTATCTTATGAGATACAAGTATGAAGCCTTTGAAAGGTTCAAAGAATTCTTAAATAAAGTTGAGAAACAACTTGGGAGAAGTACTAAATCACTTTGATCGGACCGAGGTGGTGAATAGTTAAGCCAAGAGTTTTTGGATTTTCTCAAGGATAATGGAATATTATCCTAGTATACTCCACCTTACACGCCACAAAACAATGGTGTGGCTGAGAGGAGAAACCGAACCTTGTTAGACATAGTGAGGTATGTGATGGGTTTAGCGGATTTACCAAAATCCTTTTAGAGATATGAAGCTTGATATTATAAATCTCTACCTTTATAGTATACTAGATACACCAATCTCTAAAGTTGTTAAAAAACGTGTTGGATTTAAGTGGGGTAATAAACAAGAGTGCACTTTTAATTTAATTAAAGAAAGGTTATATCATTCTCCTTCACTAGCTTTGCCTAAATTTTCTAAAACTTTTGAAATTGAGTGTGATATATTGAGAATATAGATTAATGTTGTCTTGGTGCATGAAAATCATGCAATTACCTACTTTAATAAGATACTCAATGGGATTGCTATCAACTAACTTATCACAAGGAGTTATATACATCAGTAAATGCTTTAGAGACTTGGAAACAATATTCTTGTTCTAAATAATTCTTTACTCACACTGACCATGAGTTTTTAAAGCAATTAAAAGGGCAAAAGAAGTTGAATTAATAATATGCCAATTAGATAGAGCTTATTAAGACATTTCCTTATGTGATCTAGTGCAATTAAAGACAATGTCATGTATGATGCATTGTCCAAAAGTTACACCCTTGATTTCTATCCTGATTGTAATATTGTTAGGCTTTAAACATGCTAAGGGATTATGTATGAATAATGATGATTTTACATTTGTCTTTGGGTTCATGAGAAAATTGGTTTCGAAAAATCTTTAAGAAATGATGGGTTAAATTGTCTGTGCCTAAGTGTTCTTTAAGAGAACTACTAGTGCGTGATATCTTTGGGGGATTTATAAGTCATTTTAGCTTTAAAAATACTTTATATATTTTACTTAAACATTTATTTCAACCCCATTTGCATGTTGAAAGAATTTGTGCTAATTGCATTATATGTAGACTAGCTAAGTGTAAGGTTATGACACATGGTTTGTATACTCCTTTGCTAGTCCCTAACAACATTTGAGTTGATATTTCTATAGATTTTATTTTAAGATTTCTAGGTCTAAAAGGTTTAAAGTTTCCTTGAATCTTACATATGCAAATTTTATAAACTGGGCATGTATCAATGAAACTCAACCATGTATGACCTACTTTGGCATCTACAAGTAAATCTATCTCTAGGAGCAACTAATTAGTTTAGATATACTTTATATAGATTAAGGTAATCATCACACAAGCTTAACTTGTCATTGAACTTCTTCACTCTATCTATATTGACTAGCCAATATAGGTATACTATCTTTGTGATAAACCATGTGTTTAATTTTATCCATCTTTTTTTACACTATTTATTGTTGTTCCTTCATAACGGCTTTTCTTTGGCTTAAGCTTATTATTAGGTCTCATATTTGTTATGTAAATTATTAAATATGACTTAATTCTCCTTATGTTTAAGGGAAACCACCAAAATTCTCTTACTTCTCTTTTAAAAATTCTACCATTTTTTGGTATGTTTCTTTTAATCCATTTTGGTTCATATTCATAATACCTTGTCATGGTTAACATCCTTAACTTGAATTTCTTAAATTTCATCGACTACCTCTACCTTATTTTCATTCTTTATGAGCCTAAGTCTATTTTTGTATTGCCCATCTATTTTATCGACTATAGCATCATTTTGTTGTGTGGTGGTCCCATGAGACTTCTATCGTGCCTGTATTGATTAAGAACTTTATGAGTAGATTGTATGGTGTCAAAATGGTTGTTGATGTGTATAGCAAAGATTTTCCAAATATGGAGTTGCACATGGGGGCCAAGTGTATAATTTATAACTCAATCATTTTGGTAGTCTACTTAGGATACTCACCAGTTATAAAAAGTACATCTATTTTTCCTTTAAGGAAGACTTAATCTCCTCCAAATCCAACTAGAGGAAAGATTTTAGGCAAAGCTATTGTGATTTAAGTCTCATTGCTTTGAAGACCTCATAAAACATAATATTAATAGAGTTACCATTATCCACTAGAATTCGCTTTACTTCAAAATTTGTGATTTTCTCTTTAATGATCTTCTTGTCTTTATAAAGGTTACATGGTCTCGATACTTCCTCTTTATAAAACATGATCTATCTTCCTATTGAACATCTTTTAATTTGTACATCCATCGTAGCGTTCCTATGGTTGCATCAAGTAGACTTCTTTAGCTAAGATTTGCTAAAATTACCATCTTTATTAGCATTTATGTTAATGACTCTAATGGGTCTTCTTTCCTATCCTTTGGTCTAAAGTCCTTGATTTAGACCAAAGTACTAGTTGGTCTATGGCTTAAGACTAATGTCTCTCTAGATGGACATCTTTATTCCTTCTAATAAATTTTTTTAAATGTCTCTTGTATAAGAGTTCACCAATTGTTCATCTAAGGTTTTTGCAATCTTTTGTTTCATGATCATAATCCTAACAAAATATGTAGTAGCTTTTTTATCACTTTCTAGTGTTATTGGCTAATAAGGGTTGGCTACTTACTCCCTAATGAAGTTTAAAATTTCATTTATGGACGCATTTAGTGCAAGCAGTTTTACTTCTACACTTCCTCCAAACTTTCCTCCCTTCTTTGGACATTATATAACCCCACTTCTAACAGCAGGCCTACTAAGTTGTTTCTTTTTATTGTGCAATTAGTACTACTTTACATGCCTAGGGTGTTGCCTATGATTGGATGACTATTAGGATGTTCTAGGGACAACTCAACTTCCTTTAGGTTGATGTACCTTCTAGCCCTTTCTTAAACTTCTTTAAAGGTATGCATCTTATCCATTTGTAGGCATTTCTATAGGATTGTCATGATTTACAAAGCTTTCATGACTTGGAATCTATTGTGGTATGCTTCACCTGATTTTAACATGGTCTACTGGGTATCATAAGGTAGTTACAACTTGACCTCATAGGTTTTGGTGGGTGTAGACCTAGATTGGAACAGTTATGGTCATTAGTTATTGATATAATTTCTTGATTGTTACTGACAAACTTGCACAGTCAAATTATAAAGACATTTGTGAGGAATGAAAAGGTGGATTCGAAGGAGGTTGGGAAGGCGGATGAAGTAGTGTTGTTACTTACATTTCGTGTTAAGAAACAGGGATATGGGTCAATGATCCCTAATGTATTGGTTATCATGATTAAAATAATCATGGGTTCTACCGTTAACGTCAAATGATAAAATATAAAGTTTTGAATATTAAAATAGATAAACACGCTATAATCAATAACCACAATTCACTTTATGTTCTTAACATAGTGCAAGTATACCTAAAACGCTAGTTGACTTTTATCTTTTCGTTGGGAGAGCGCTCTGATTCGAGTACCAATGCCACCGCTACAAGGAGCGATTAGGTGTTGAGTGTTGACACTCGACAAACTGAATAAAACAACAAGTTTACAATCGATATCTATATATATATATATATATAAAAGATTACCTTCAATATGGATTAACATCTCCTAACATATCAATAAATGATTTTTAAAATATGTAAAAATATTTTAATTTATAAGTATTATGATAAATATGTAGAATATTGAGAGGTCATTCTTAATTTTTTATAAACCCTAGATAAAATAAAAAAGACCTATATTTTATCTCTTTCTATTCTTTATGAATGTCAAGAGTGGAGCCTCATAAAGAACAAAATGAGGCAGAATAAGAGATAAGTTAAAAGTGAGCTATGAGCAGGTACCCTTTCTGTCATTATCTAAAATCGGGCCTGATTAACGAACAGATAATCATTTATCTTTTTCTAATTAAAAATTTTATTATCATCGAAACATTTTCAAGATGGTAATCTAATTTTAAAATTTAAATACTACATTTAGATAATAAAAAATCATAATTAACTATTTATTCTTTGAAAATATAAATTCCACTTAAAAAGAGGAATATTTATAACTTTAAATTGTTTGGCCTAATAGCTTAATCAATATTGTTTGCTTGTATATGAGCATTTTAGGAATCGAAATACTATTGGTTATTCTATTCAAGTATTATAAATATTAGATTCATATAAGTTACACAAGATGATAGTTATAATTTCAATAAATCTAATAACACTATGAGATCGTGCTCTATTGGACGTTAAAATGAAACGGAGTGGTCGCAAAAACAATACATATGTAAGATATTAGTTTAACGCTGACTTCTAAGT
Source organism: Erythroxylum citrifolium (assembly GCA_026284465.1). Classification (NCBI taxonomy): domain Eukaryota; kingdom Viridiplantae; phylum Streptophyta; class Magnoliopsida; order Malpighiales; family Erythroxylaceae; genus Erythroxylum; species Erythroxylum citrifolium. The sequence continues at coordinate 52,727,219 of JANKOE010000002.1, read as the reverse complement.
CTAAATTACATATAGCATCGAATACATTTACATAATATTATATACGTATAATGTTATAGCAAGTAAATATTTACGCAGGTGTGCTACCTCAGAAGATGATAACAACCTTCTTGGCGATTTATGTTTCTTTTCAAGTAAAAAGCGCGACAAAGTAAAGGGAACATGGATTCGTAGCCAAAACAAAAAAAGGGATCATGGAGCATCAAGGATTGTTGTCTGAGACAGAAGAGAGGCCATGGGTACTCACAAAAGATGCCTTTGTGGCGGAGCTCAAGAAAACCGGCGCCATGGCCGTTCCTATGGTGGCTGTGTCCGTATCAATGTATCTTTTGCAGGTTATATCTCTGATGATGGTTGGTCACCTCGGTCAACGTGCTCTCTCTGGCGTTGCAGTAGCTTCCTCTTTCTGCAATGTCACCGGCATCAGCCTCCTGGTAAAGTTTCCCTTTCTTTTACTTTTTGGTTTACTGTTCTTTTGCGGATGATTGTTTATTACCCTTTGTATTCCATTTCTGGGAAGTACCAGTTGTTCGGAAGTTTTTAAGATCTTGAAATATCCTCGTGGAAATTATTGACTTCACGTTCTACCACGCAGTGGCTGATGAGTTAGTTTAATATTGGTAGCTAAGAATGTTTCTAGCTATGATGAATCTTAATAAGTGACAGTAGTACATAGCAGATGGATTTTTCTCTTTCCCTTCTTATTGAGGATAGGAAGCTCGAGCAATAATACACATATCGCTGTTCCAAGTAATCGTGGAACAAGCCGTGTGTGAAGAGTGTTCAAAAGGCTAAGCCATCAAATGCCGGGCAATCGTCTATCTAAAATGTTCTCTCTTCCCAATCCCTTGCCTAAGTTGAATTAACACCGACTTTACGCAGGCTATTTTCCTGTTTCTCATTCCAGGCTATAGTGATACCAATCACCAGCAAAAGGGTCACATAAATGTTACAACTTTGTGAGATTGACGTAGAGTACTTGCATAGATGACAACCGAAAACAAATTCGTTGAGCTGGAAAAAGAAGTAGCACAGAAAACAGGCCTGTGTGATCAATTTATAAGTTAATTGAGGTTGCTTTGGCATAATGACAGCAAAAAAGGTTAAACAGTTTGTTATGGCTGAGCTTGATTTAGAGATGCCAAGTTATGAATAATCTCTCCTGAAACTATTCAGAACTTTCACTTTAATTGGCAGAGGTCCCATCAACCAACCAGTGTATTTCTTTAAATGTCGTTGTTAAGTGTATTATACCCATAACTTACTCGCAACTGTGTTAACTTTGAAAGGTCTTTGATTGAAGTAATAAGTTTATCTCCTGTCTGTGCTATCATAATTTGATACACAACATTGCATCTAGCAGTATGGACTGGCTGGAGCTCTGGAAACCCTTTGTGGGCAAGCGTATGGAGCAGGGCAATATCAAAATGTTGGAGGATACATCTATTCTGCTATAATATCACTCTTTCCAATATGTTTCGTGATATCTATTTTGTGGATCTTCATTGACAAGCTGTTGATACTATTTGATCAAGACCTTGATATCGCAATTGTCGCACGTGAATACGCAATTTGTATGCTACCTGTTTTATATTGTGCTGCTATACTGCATCCTCTAGTTCGCTATTTTCTAATTCAGGGCCTGATTCTCCCAATGCTCTCAATAACTTTGGTTGCCATTTGTTTGCACATGCCTATTTCTTGGACTTTAATTTATAAGTGGGAGCTGGGAGTTAAGGGAGCAGCATTTGCCAACGATGTGTCAGATTGGTTAATAGTTATATTACTTGCTTTATACATGAGATACTCTTCATCATGTGAAAAAACTCGCAGCCCATGCTGGGGCAATTGTGTCTCAAGCATCAAGGAGTTCTTCCACTTTGCTGTCCCTTCTGCAGTAATGATTTGGTAAATTTTACTTTTATGATGTTTTTAATTAACAGCTTCAAAAAATTTTAGCTCTTGATACTCAATGTATCTCACATTTCAAATTCATTTCTTTCATGTAAATTATCAAAGCCTTGAGTGGTGGACTTTTGAGATTCTAATATTTCTCTCTGGCCTCCTGCCTGATTCAGAGCTTCAAACATCCGTTCTGTCTATTTGGTATCTTTCTTTACTTAATACTTGGAATATTGGCTAAGCAGGCACTTCAATAGAAATGCTTCTGATTGTTTTAAAGTCCGTATTCAGCCTTTCAACTACATCGGTACACTACATGATACAAAATGGGATTGGTGCTGCTGCAAGGTAAGTGTTGAACACAAGTATCTGCGCTATGTTACTCTATTTACCTCCCAAATAATTACCACAATTTTGCAGTGCTCGAGTTTCAAATGACTTAGGAGCTGGAAATCCATGGGCCGCTAAAACAGTTGTTATAGTCGTTCTGGTTGTTTCACTTACAGAGGCAGCCATTGTGAGCATAGTTCTCTTCCTGTGCCGTAATGTGTTTGGATATGCATACAGCAATGACAAGGGAGTTGTGTCATATGTATCCCAATTGGCCCCATTGCTTTCTTACTCTATTGTAGTGGATAGCTTGCTTGCTGTCCTAGCTGGTTAGTTTGTTATCTTACTGCGATTAGCACTGAGATAGAGCTCTGTATGCATCCAGTGAAAGAGTTGATCCTATGGAAACAGGAATTGTCCGTGGATGCGGATGGCAACATATTGGGGCCTTCATCAACGTGGGGGCATACTATCTTGTTGGACTTCCACTGTCTGTTGTACTAGCATTTGTTCTACAACTTGGAGTAAAAGGCCTTTGGATTGGAGTGCTCGTAGGATCTACGGTGCAGTTGATAGTACTTTCTGGGATAATTGCATTGACAAATTGGCAGACACAGGTTCTATTTTATTCAGAGTGTTTCCACCCCATAAGCTTCTTAGTTTCTAGTTGGAGGTTAATTGTGTTCTGTTTTCTGCGTCTTGCAGTCAACCAACGCAAGAAAGAGAATATTTGAGGGAGCAACTCTCAACTGATAATCGTAGTTTCTCTCCGTCGCAGTTGCTTGATCAAGTGATGCCGATGAGACATGTTTTGCCCAGTATCTGCTTTTTTAAATGTTAGAAAATAACATATTTGGATGTGTAAGAATATTAAATAGGTAAGAATGACTCCAATTTTCTGTTTTCTGAAATTTATTTTCAGTATTTTGTCGGTTGCAAATTCAATCAAAGTTAGTACTTAATTTCACTTTTGAAGATCTAAAGTTATGAGGTGATAATTTTGTGGGAAAGCTCTTATGAGAGATTATTATTTAGGTTGAGAGTTCTATTTCCTTAGAAGAATTTAAAGAATTGTCTTTTTTAATCTTGTTTTCAACATAATTCATTTGTACCAAGTAGGCAAAGATGGATTGTAGCTTAGATTCTAGTTATGCTAGTCGAGATACAAGTCCTTTTCTTTACGAGCATCAACTCTCTGAAGTCCTGTATTTAAGAATCTAAAATGACTAATCCTTTCCTGAATAACTTAGACCTTAAATAGGATTTATAGTTTAAAGCTTTTTTAAATACAAGATTCTCATAAAAAGGTCAACTGTAGAGCATATTTATCTGTTTGTATGATTGAAATTATATCATTTAAGATTAGCTTTCAAGAGAGGGAAAATTTAGAAGAAAGCCACAAGTTAGAATACCATGCTTCATATTATTGTTGTTGTGAATAAGGCATGATTACAAAAGACAAGAGAAGTCTTGCTTTTACAAGCTAGGCAAGGGATGACAACTTTTAAATTACAACTCTACGTAGTACAATAATGTAAACTAAAATATAAAAATGCATGGTAAAGGTAAAAATTATTGGGAAACACGATGATTATATTATTCTTAATGAAATTGATGAGACTTTTACTTATATCATGAGTGAATTAGTATAAATTGTGTTCATCTTTCTTCAACCCTTTATATAGCTAATCTTCCTTCCAATGTTAAATGAACCATGTCCAATGGAATAGAAATTCTAGTAGAAATAACAAATCTCCCTAAGGAAAGTCGTATTCATGATACTTCTTTTCCCTTTTTAAGTCCATTTATTTTATATTCTCGTAATCGTTCTTTGACCAAAAGCATATGTACTATTCTTATAACTAATCATCCTAAAGTAAAGGAGATTATCTAAAGTTTCAGTTTGAAACAATGTGGGTTAAAAGCCATATTGGTAGAGTAATATGTGAAATTAGAAATACCCAAATAACTCAACTCTCCTTGGAGAGACCAGAATCATAGTCATCTCCATGTTGGTCGTGTATCAAACCACGTATCTCCAAAAACATTTAAAATTGTGATTTTACACGTTTTGAGAGACTTGCATGACCATGTTCATTTTATGTCATAATTTTACTCGAATTCTTCTCCTTTTAATTCATGAAAGCAATTATAGCCTATAAGTGTACTTGGAGCAAATTAAGTACTAGATAAACAATAAAAGTATAAAATATCAAGCAAAAATACATCAAATATGAGGTATAATTATGGTCAATTATGCATCTATCAAACACCCTCACACTTAAGCTTTTGCTTGTCCTCAAGCAAACTATAATTAAAATTATCAATTTTACCATATCAATCCATCATTAATCTTAACTTGTCCATTCATACTATAAATTATCATGTGATATTGAATCAAATTAACATACAATTATAATCAAATTATCCTAAAATTAAATTCCAAAATACACATTAATAGTAATCACATTGAAATCAGAAGCATAAACCTTTACACCCTCACCAAGCTTCACTCAATGCACTTAAATGTTTAGGGCGAAAAGTATCAAATTCTCAATCAGTGCATAGTAGAACTCTTACTATATGCTTGCAATTTTATCACATCTTTACCACTTATGTATAAACTAGAAACAAAAATAGAAAGGTCTTTATACGGGTTGTAATAGAGCTTAGGTACGGTATGGTTGGGATAACGAAGAGGGTCGAATTGAGGGATATTTACTAGAGAGAAATTACAAGAAACTTATTTACAAATACGGAGGTCTTTTTATTGCAACTTCATTGGTACCTTATACTTTTCTTCTTTTCTTTTTCCATGCTTATTTTTTGAATCAACTCAAAACAATTTTCTAGCTTTCATTACTGCAATTAAAGAAATAATGGACCTTTCAAGAATTTCAAGTCTCAAACAAGTAAATAATGTAATTAACATTCAGGGTTCAAAACAATAAAAATGTTTCAAAGAAATTAAGATAAAGGTTAATATGTGGGTTATAATCAATGATAAAGGTTAAGGCTTAACTTGGTTATTTCTAAAGGATAAAATTATGGGTATGGTAATCATCAAATAAATAGACTTAAACAAGTTATTGGATCTAAGTGCCTTTATCATTTCAATGCTTCTAATTTAGCAAATATGATCTCAATATGTATAATAAAAGCAAGTTCTAGTATCATTCTATTACACATGAATTAATAAAAAGAGAAAATTTTGAAAATTTTGCTCTTAGGCTCTAAAGCTCACGAAAAAGATGGGTTTGTTTGTATAAATAATATGCAATTTTCATTCAATTTGATTATTTGAATGACTACTAAAAATTATGACTTAAGTGCAACAAAACCTTGAGGTCACGAGTTCGAATCATGACCAAAGAGGACAATACTGATTTGTGTTGGATGCCGTGGTATAACCCACAAACACACGCCGGGGTATAACCCCCA
>JANKOE010000002.1:52664309-52688490 GCA_026284465.1 Erythroxylum citrifolium | reverse complement strand
TTAATTATTCTAGACCCCCCTATGATTTGGACCTTTTACACTTTACCCTCCTAATATTTTGTTTTTGTATCACTTGTATCCTTTGGCGTCATTCTTCGTTAAAAAACCTAACGAAGAATGGAAAAATGATGTCTGGCTTGATTAGCTGTCAGGTGGCATAAGATCTTAATTGTATCATGTAACACATGACATCGTGTGGTATTACAAAACCACACCACATAATACAATGCACAAAATTTTGTGGTTTTGCGACACCTCATGATGTCATATGTTATATGGCATAAGTTATGTGGTACAACTAAGACTTGTTATGCCACATAACGTCTAAGCTAGCCACACATCGTCATCTCTCCATTCTGTCAGGTTTCTAATGAGAAATGATGCTAGGGTATGGATGAGGGAAAAAAAAAGAGAAGAATCTTAGGGGGGTTAAGTGATAGCTTTAAAAAATCAATGATTGAATTTAAAAAGGTCTAAACCACAGGAGAGTCCGTTATAATTGATCCTTTATTTAAACTATCTACTTAATTGAGAACTTTTATTTGTTTCCAGTACTTCTAAAAGATTATACAAATATGATTAGAAGTATTACATCATATATATACATATAACTTTCTCATTTGTTAAAATATTATTCTATTAAAAATCAACGAGATGTTGATTTCTTATTTAAGTTGTGTGTAATCCTCCATTAGTATCTTCATAAGCCATATGGTCTCTCCCATTACGTCGAAAGAACTTTGTTGCCTCTTGTCCTAGTCTCAACCATGTCTGCCTTTATGTTCAGCTCCTTGAGAAGTTTTATAGATGTTATGTGGTGTAAATTTGATCCATTAGTAGCTCTTAAGAATCAATCTTAAGAATGTCTCTAATGTGGATTCTTTGTTCTTTAATAAGCTTAAGTCTTAAACAAACTACGAAAGTATATAACTAACTTATTATTAATTTTTATGTAGTGAGGAAAACTTAGTATAAGGAAATATGACCAAGTTGTCCGTGCTGTCATGCCAATTCCCACTCTTCTTCCCCTCTTTTGTTTGTGGTTGAGTGATCTGCCCTCTTTTGTTTCATTTATAAACCGTTTTTCTTCATCTGGCTGATCCTCATTCTCCAAAAGTCTTTTATACGGTCAATTTACTTTCACATGCTCCCATCCATCTAAGCACTGGCATTCTAATATGAACACCCAGACCCACTGAGACAGAAATACATATTCATTCTGAATGTATCAGAGCTAGTAGTGTCAGTGCACCCCAAACTCTAGATAAGTATGTTGATGAAGTTGCTAACTTTCTCATGTTGTAGACGGTAAACATTCCATGAATTGAGTTTTGACACCGATTGTTTGAATGTTTGTCTTGCAAATTTAGCTAATAAGACTTGTCACATGCAAAGTGCTTTATTGTTACTTTATAAAGTTGAATGGAACTCATCCAATATGCTTTTATAGATCAAAATTACACCGAGCAAACGTGAACTTCCTCTCTGCACCTGTAAAAGATGGAACAACAGGAACAGTGATAGTTCTTACAACTCCTGATGCTCAGCGAACGATGCTTGCATATCAGGTGAGGTATCTTGATTTGTTAATTAATGACCTTTCCTCGGTGTCAATCATATCATATCTCTTCTGTCTGTCAACCAGATATTGAGCAAATTTTTCTATATTTATAAGAGCTTCTTTTCTCTTATTTCTTTTAGCATCTCATCTAGCTTAAATTATTTTCTGAATTTTTATGCCAAATCGTAAGTGCCACTTCAACCATAAGAAGTTACACACCAATTAGCATCAGAACATGTTACTCTTTTTTTCTTGTCACAAAAAATATTCTACATATAATATGGTTGCCTAGCTGTCCGGCATAGAATAAACGGTACTGTTAACTCATTGCGTTCTAAGTTTCATATTGTGAACCTTCAAGGAAGATGATTGGATATAATGGCGTGTGCATCATTAATCCTAAGTATAACTAGAATATAATCTCTTTTTTCTTTTTTATTCACGTTCATGTGCTGTTTCTCCAAATGATCAAATATTTTGATTGTATCAGCATGGGACTGATGTTCGTGGAGGGTACATTTCCTTGTGTACTGAAATTCTTGATCAAATAATTCAGAAAACCTGCTTTATAGGTTGGATTAGTCTTACGTATATTTTCAGGAACATGAGTGTGTTTTACAGTCTTCACTTCCTCTTTACTTTCCAACTACATTTTTGGAGGTGTATCCATGATCTGATTACAGAAATGCCACATGATATTGAATCAGTAACAAAATGGTTCATTCCATTTGATAAATGCAGCTTGGTCGTATTGAAGTGATGTATTATGGTTTGGAAATGATTTCTCGTGCACGTTATATTGAGGATTTAGTGCAGACAGATTGAGTTTAGATTTTAACATCATATGGCCTGTTAGATAAAGTTAAGGATTTCAGGGGATTCTTTGAAGAACTGTCTTTCTTATGATTATTGATAATGTTATCACTTTATTAGGAAGATAAGTTGTTCCCACAATTGAAGTTTTTCTGTATCTTAGATATGCTTCTGTTTTTCATGATGAGGCAAATAGTTTACTTGAAGTTAAGAGGCTTCTGTTTCTTATTTTAGCTTTGGAATATGTTGGGTTGCATGAGTTGACCGTTTTATATTTGAACTTTGTAGGGCACATCCTCGATGGTTAACTATGATCCATGCTTGGCTAGCTTAATTTCCAATATAAAAATACTGGTAGTTGAAGGTTACTTGTTTGAACTTCCTGATACAATTAAGACGATTACACAAACGTGTGAAGAAGCACGCAGGAATGGTGTGCTGGTTGCAGTGACAGCATCAGATGTATCATGTATTGAAAGACACTATGATGATTTCTGGTAAGTCAATGAGTCCTTGTTCTATAATCTGGTGTATGCTGATTTCTGCTAACTTATTGGAATTTTTGTGAATTTTTAAATAAAAGAATTTGATTGCAACTGCAATGTTAAAATATAATTACAACTGCAGATTTGCTATATGATGGGTAAAATTTCAGTTCACTGGTGAGACAACCATATTGCAGCATTTTCACGCTACAATATGAAACGGTAGAAGTGGTGTATATTTATCTCCTGAGTTTCATATTTTGTAAAATATCTGTAATTGGGATTTCTCTCAATTGAAATTCTCTTCTAAAGAACCATTTCCTTGGGCACAATGATACTGTAGATTTTTCTAATAACTCATTTTCCCCAAGGTTCAGACTGTTATTATAGAACTATAATGATGCTTTTGAGCCTTTGGCTGTCGTTGAATACCTTTCTTTCATGAGGCTATGCTTGTTGTCACACTTTTGTAAAATTTCATGCAATGAGAAAATATCTCTTGGTCCCCTGGAGTTTTCAAGGCACTGCCTTCCTTTTCATTAGTAAAGTTCTCATGCTGCTACTTTTTGACAGTACAAGTGGGTATGAGTTTGACGACATCCTGTTAAATGACATCAAGTCACCGAAAAGGCTTCATAAACTAATGTGACCCTGAAGTTCAAAATTCTTGGCAGCTATTGAATTGCTCTTATTAAGGCTAATCGCTTCCAAAAAGCATCAACCTGTTTTTCATTGTTTATTGAAGGAGATTTGATATTCCAATGCTTTTACCAAAATAATAAAATTTTGAGATTATACATTTTTATCCTCCGGATTTCTCTGTAAATGGTAATTTGTCAGGTGGAAATGGTCAAATGGAGATAGCTAAAAGTGATTCACATATTTATTTACTATTTTAGTAGTCACTGTGGAGAAACCATGACATATTATTTACTGCAAGTTTTTAAGTCATTTTATTGTTGCTTATTGTACCTTCAGCATTCATATGCATTGTGTTTGATGAATCTAGTCATTGCCTTCAATATAATCACATCTATCAATAGTGCAGTTTCAGTTTCTAATAGATGTATGGTTTTTCCTCCCCTCTTGGATCAGGGAAATTGTGGGGAACTTTGCAGATGTTGTGTTTGCAAACAGTGATGAAGCAAGAGCTTTATGTGATTTTACGTCCAAAGAAAGCTCAGTTGCAGCCACAAGGTATCTTAGCCATTTTGTTCCATTGGTATCAGTGACTGATGGACCAAGAGGCTCCTATATTGGTGTTAAAGGAGAAGCCATCTATATACCTCCTTCACCGTGTGTGCCAATTGACACGTGTGGAGCTGGTGATGCGTATGCATCTGGCATTTTGTATGGTATTTTACGTGGAGTATCGGATTTGAAAGGAATGGGTACATTAGCAGCTAGGGTTGCAGCCACAGTTGTTGGGCAGCAAGGGACCAGACTTAGAATTCAGGATGCTGTTAATTTAGCCGACTCATTTGCCTTCCATCTTGATACTTCTTCTATTCGATCAGACATTAACACTGATCATATTTCTAGTGTGTAACACGGTATGTAGAGCCCTTTTCCTTTTCAATTGATTTCTCGATTCCTCTGGTCTAACTGTAATTCTTTTAAATCATAGGTCTGTCTGTAACTTTGTACATTATCTGCATATATATAGAACTAACATTGGGCAGTAAATGTTGCCATATATATCACAGCCAATGTGTTAAGAGAATTGAAGATTCTGAATGAATTGATCTTCTTATTTCAAAACAGAGTTTGTACATGATATATATATACACATACTCCTGTACAGCTAAATAAGGAAACTATCGCCTATAAAGAGTAACACAATCAAGACAATAAAGATTGATTTCCTAATATCTACAAAATAGGAAACTAACTCCTAACTTTGAGGACTAAATATTCGACAGTTTCTGTTGCTAAATTCCCTGTTGCAGGTCCTGATCTTAGCAAGTGATCAAGCTGCCCTTTCCCTTTGAGATAGGTGCGAACAAGGAGTGACCACTTCAGGTAATTCTTGCCATTGAGTTTGTTGGAGGCACGAACATTTTGTAGTTCCCCAATTTTCTGGACAGAGACAGATTCATCTGGGCTGGAAATAGTGGTTTGAGAAGTTCCAAAATTTGCCATGGTAAAAGAAGGGAAAGATTGGGTAAAATAATAGTTATAGGGATTGAGAAATCTGACAAGAATGAGCAGCAATGAAGGCTGACTAAGGCAACAATGAAGGCTGTACCGAGAATAACAAAGAATACTTCCAGAAAACCTTAGGTCTCTGATACCATGTTAAGATTTCCAGGAAAAACTTATCTTGTATTTAATATACATGGATAGATATATATATATATAACTTAACCAGCAGGAAACTAGGTATCAATATGAACTAAACTATATCTAGAAGTCTATAGCAGAAATCCCTTGATTAAAAGAAGTTCTTTTAAACAAGTTTGGATAAAGTTTTGCTAGAAAAAAAATGAGGGATGTCCTAACCGCCTATGCCACTGTAGAGTTTCCTTATTAATCACATCATTTCCAAAACACGCTTGATGTGCAACTGTCAGGCGCCCTTCTTCCAAGATAAATAAGCCATCCTGCAGTATATCAGTTCTAATCCTTTGCCCTGTGTGAAGGTCCTGAAGAACACAATAGTCAGGAAAAAATTCAACTATGCAATTAAGGTCCTTAGTGATAGAACTGACAGAGAGAAGATTAATAGGAAAATAGGGACGTGAAGTACTGAGGATATGGTAATATTGGGAGTACAATTAACAAAACCTATACCAGATACGGAAGTAAAAGACTCATCTGCTATTCTAACATTATCCCTATTGTTTCCATGAGAGTATGTTAAAAATTTCTTTTGGGAGCCTATCATGTCTGTTAGCTCCAGAGTCTATAATCCAAGGATTATCTTTAGAATTGTACTGCGCAATACCTGATTTGGCAAGGTTTGATGCACCAACTGTGGAAGCAGAGTCTGTTTTTGAGAGAAGCTGTCTTAAGGCTTGAAGTTCCTCATTGGATAAACCCCCAGCTAACGATGTTTTAGACACTTCATTTCCATCAGCCAAGTGGGCCTAACTCCTTCCCACTGAGCCGCCTCGTTTTCCACTACTCTGATTAGGCCTTCCATGCAATTTCCAGCAGGTTTCTCGGGTATGTCTTGATTTTCCACAATAATCACAGTGTAAGTGATCATTATTAGATGAGGTATTTGTAGGTTTCGGCTTTTCAGTAGACCTTGCTACTAATCTTGCTTTTTCAATGATAGGTGTATGTAGCATAACATTTCGCCTATTTTCTGCTTGCTGAACTAGAGAATGTGCGAGCTGAACGGAAGGGCAATGGTCTTTTCCAAGTATTATACCTCGTATATGATCATACTTTGGGTTAAGACCTGCTAAAAAATCAAATACTAGTTCTTCTTCTTTCATTTTCTGGAATCTAGCAGCATCTTTTGAGCATTCTGCTTGAAAGTCCTAATAATAGTCTAATTCCTGCCACAACCCACATAACTCCGCAAAATACTGTGATACAGTCATATCTCCTTGCTTCGTGTTGTGCAATTTATTACGAAGATAAAAAATTTGAGCTTTATTACCTATTTGAGAATAGGTCAGAGAAGCAGCTTTCCATATCTTTGCCACTGTGTCAAGTAGCAAGTATGTCCGAGCAATCTCCAGCTTCATTGAATTGATGAGCCAAGACATGACGAGAGAATTCTCGGACTCCCACTGATTATAATTAGAATTATTGACGTCGAGTCTCTTACTGTCATCATTAATGTAACCCTATAATCCTCTAGCTTTGATGAACAACAAACAGGATCTTGACCAAGCAAGATAATTAGTTCCATCAAGTTTTACAGGATTGATTTGAAGTGAAGGATTATTAGAACTCAACAGAATTACCTTCTTTCCCTCCATCTTTTTTAGTATTACTCAGGGCAACGAATAAAAAAATATGCCAATGGAGTAAATAGAAGCTGTTCAAATATGTGCTTCTGGTGTATGGTCAGAAAGAGAAAAAAAACAGACAGACCCAAAAACAAAAACAGACTGAGGAGAGGCAAGGAAGCAAGGGCATTGGCAGAAGGTAAGAGGTACGTCTGACACCACCGGAGGAGAGGCAAGACGCCGGCGACCCTGGTGGAGCAAGACTCGAGGCGAAACACTGGCCGGAGGTTGGCGCGTGGGCGACGGCAAAAAGATTGTGGTGGTGCAGTTGATGTCGGGTCTTTCACAATGGAAGTCGTTGGTCATAGTTGAAGCAATCTAGGTGGGTGGTGAGAAGAAAAACACTTTGCTTTTTGGGCGAGTACACACTCAGCCAGTGTTCTTTCCTATTTGGAACGAACAGTCAGAAAAAAACAGCCCCTAAATCAGATAGGGCTCTGATACCATGTTGAAAGTTGAAGATAATTTTTTATTACATACTATTGTGTGCATAGGAACAAGGGTTTATATACAAAATTCCTAGGACTAATTAGGAAGTAATGTAGCTATTAACTCTATGAAATCTCTTAATTATAGGAGAGATTATAGGTGTAATTATAACAATATCAATACTAACAATATCAATGCTAATATTCTCTGGTCAACAAATTTCAATATTTGAATACATCTCTTGAATCACATCCCATACATCTTTTGTTGTTGGCAGAAACATATGGGGTTTTCTGATTGCAGGTTCCATGGAATTAATCAACGAAGCTGTGACCAAGAATTCTCGAACCTCCATATTGCCATATTTGGATCATCCAAAGTCGATCACGTTATTTATCTAGTCAAATAGTTGAGTTTTCCTCTACCATCGATGGCCAAATTTATTGTGTGCAGCCATTCTAGGTATTTTGGTTGTTCAACCTGTGATTTATCAATTGAAAGGGCAGGTTTTAGCAATGAAGATCACAGTTACGTTGTACGTTTCCTGTCATAACACTAGGACTAGTCACACTTGAACTGCTGAAATCATTGTTAGAGGATGACGAGTTTCTCTGTTGCTGGTTATTGCTAAACGATAGTACGTTTAGGATTGATTTGAATGAAGAAAGAAAAAAATATTGTGAAAGAGTCGTGGCACTGATACCGTGAAGAAAGAGGGAAAAGTAATTCTTCCTTGATTTTTTGTGAATATTACAGGGAATGTATAGGACAATACAGACCTAATTACTTCCTTAAATCAAGGAGAATTTATTTATTCTCTAAGAAAAAAAATCCCATTAATTTAGCCACTAATTTATAAAATATCAACTAATTATCTCTAGAGAATCAACTAATTGTCTCTATAGAATAAGTTAATTATTTCTATAATATCAACAAATTTTGAATCATGGAATGAAAAATAGGAATAACAGTGCTAACATCATATTTTAGTTTGAGTATGAAAAGCCCCAAGTACAATCATCAATTACGGCAAACCAGCAAGCCCCAAAGATATTAGGAACAATAGCAGGATAAGAAACAATCTCTTAAGTTTCTAGGATATTTGGGATATCTAGAAATTTGCTTTCCTACAGACTGTATGTAGCTAATATACAAATCGGCAAAGATGTCTGATTTTTTTTTTTAGTGAAGAATTTAAGAGGGAAGAGTTGACATATATATACAGAATACACCTTAAAACTTGGACAACAAACAAATTAGAAGTTGATTATTAAAACATATAACTAGCTCTACATACTTAATGCTATATAAGCATCTCTAATAAAGGATTTGCGATGTCTCTAAAAAATTCCATAAAATTTCTTTGAACTCATTTGTTCCCAAAATACTCTTAGAATTTTCCTTGTGATAGGTTATTGTATGAGGTTATTATTGGACTTTCCATCTCAGTACTTGAAAATTTAGCTTTTCTATTAGTCTCTTTTCATTAATGTTTTATATTCATTGCTCAGGTTCAGGATTTACATTCCATAACCCCTGATCACTTTTTAGAAGTCAGTGGTGCGGTGATACATCCTTTGTCTTACCAACAGGTTAGTTAGATTGTACTTTTTTATTTTTATCAGTCTATTTTCTTGTCATAACTTACTTATATGCTCAAAATACTTAGCAAACAAATTATTAGTAGTCCATGTTTAGGAGGCTCTAAACTGGTGGATACTGATATATAACTCGCAAATTTCACATATTGATGTTATGAAATATTTGATATATTAATATATGATTCTAGTACCAATGCATTAGCTTCGGTTGATATGTTATTGCTTTCCCGACTTGCAATTCTCACAATTAAAAGGGCCACAACAAATTTCTCAGTTATAAGTTACTCTCTTTTCTTTTGTTTTCTATGCTTCCAGACTTCTGTATTGAAGAAGTAAAACAAATGATTATGTGTAAAATCACTCTTTATGATGTTATAATACGAAACAAATAATTACTTGAATCATTTAGAACAAATAAAAGTATTGTCTTTCATGAATAAGTTCCTAGAAATATATAAGGTTAAGAGTTCTAATTCTAAGAACTGTTCTTAGAGAGAAGCATTTCATCAATAAGCTGAAATTCATTTTTTTTTACTTTCTTTTCATTTCCTTCTTTTTTCATGAACTGAATGTACTAATTATTCCTAACCTAAGTGAGAAAAGTTAAAAATATCACTTACTAATTTATCCCTTGTTAAGAAAATTGACTAATACATAAAATTGACAAAAACTAACTGTCAAGGAAAAGGACCTTTGACTATTATACGAAAGTACATAGTAAACACTAACATTTTAATACCTAATATAACTCATTCTTCATTATGGTCAAATTGTCATCGAATTACATGCTATCACTAACCAGAATTTAATGATATTTACATTCTTTGTTACCTGTTGCTGCATTTCTATAGGCCCACAATTCACCATTGCCAAAATCTCAAAGACCTTTTTAACGTCTGATTGAAACAGGCCAGAAATTTTCGCTTCCATTGCGGTTTGGTTTATGTTGCAGAACCCGGGTAAGTCTTTTTTATTTTAATTCTCCAAATTTTGCATCTTCAATCGAATTGCCTCTTGTTGCGATAGCTACATGGGGTCTTGCAATCTGACTAAATTTGCAATCTGACTAAATTAAGTTCTCTTTAATTGTTCCCCCGCTTATGCTCCCTAATATATTACTTTTATTGTTTTTTGTTTTAATTTATTTTTTTCCTATTCTCTATGTCAAACCTGCTCTATGATGGTTTCCATATGCTTCCCTTTGAGGAATTTGACCAAAGTGTTTGAATTATTTTGTTCTTATCATTATTAAAAAATATTCTTTTGCAATTGAATCTTTTATGCTTTTTTGTCTAATTACTAATGGTTATTCGTGTTGGAACTTGTAAATTTAACTACTGCAGGTATATGCTCTTTAGAGCTGGAGTTCCGCGCCATGCAATCATTAAGAAATTTTCTGGTCAGGAAATATCACATCTCAATGATCTTATTTCAGTTCTATCTAAGCTGCCTAGAGGAACTGGAGTACCACTAGAATATATAAGCTACATGGATCGTCATCGAAGAAAGGTGCATTTCGTTTTTTTTTTCCCCTTTTTCTTTGCATTGGTTGTTTAAATGATGTTTGTTTGCTTGAGCTGTGAATCTACTTTTACTCGTCATGCCTTATTGGATTTGTTTCCTTTGGACTGAATTTTCATGAATTGCAATTCTTAGTTGATAGTCATGGAAGAGCAACATATTACTGTTGGGATTTTAGGACCTAGTGTGGATTTATCCCTTGAGCTATGAAAACTTCCAGGATAAAAGAAGAGGGAAAAAAGGGACAACGTTGAGAAAATCCAAGAATCGAAAAGCTGTCAGCTACTGATTCATGACTCTACTATCGAAATATTCTCACTCATGACCCATGCATTGCACAAGGATGTGGGCCTACATGTCAAACTTAATTTTCTCGTGATTGATTGCCAAAAGGTTCCAGTATCATTGATAACCCAATTATCCTAAGATCTACTTGTGTGTTGGTAAAACTTGCCAAATTTTGGTTGGGCATTTGAACCTTGTATGCTTCAACTGATGCTTTATTTTGAGTTTTGATTGAAGTATGCCAATGAGACCCCTTAGCTCGGCTTCTTTCCTAATATAGGTTATGGTTTAAGTTCTCTTTTAACCATGTGGATTGCATGACCTATTACACGTGGAGTTGTTGGTTTCTTAATTGTTCTTCCCAGCATAACTACAATCCTTGGACCTTAGACTGGAAAAGGATCTTGTCAACTTCAAAATAGGAAACTATTAGCCTAACTTATCTCTACTATCAATTTATACATAGATAAAGCAACTTGGTTTTCATAAATTTTGTTATTGCGTTATGACCATTGTATGTTAGGAACAGATTTAAAACTCCAATCTATTATTCTGTTCCAAGTCTATAACTAATTCTTATTTATTATCAAGCTTTATTACAGCTTTACAAGTATGATGTATGTTATACAAAGTGTTTTAAACTTTATCTGTTAAATCCAACTAATATATTGAACATTCTGGTCTTAAAACATCATGAGAGAAGTTTCAATTTTTTTGGTATAAAGGTGTACTATTAATTAGGACATTTAGCCATCTGTCTAGAATGCCGTCTGCAAATATATTGCCATTTAAACTAGGATAATTGGCTAGTGTATGATTCATTATGAAGTAAATAACTAAAAAACCTTGAATTTTCTAAATTCACAATTCATGTAAACTTAGGAGAAAAGGTATTGTATTTCACACTTCATTATGTACAAAATAGGGTCATATATATTATACAAGTACATCAATTCTAATTAGGGAATGTAATCCCCATAATCAAGAGAATGTAATCCCTATGGTCAAGCCTTCAATCTGTATCCTTTCAATGCATATCTCTATAATCTGTAACACTTATCAAGTGTTGTTTTGACACGTGCACGTAAGGAATTTAATGTTCTATTGCTTTTAAACTAATACTCCAAAGTACACTAAGAAATGTTGTTTTCTTATTAAACAAAAATTTATTTATATATAGATGCATTTTTCTTGTTACATTTCTGAGAATTAATTTTATACATTTGAGTACCCTTTTTGGTTGGGTTCGAACTCCATTTTGACTATTGACCTCAGTCTCTTATGTTCTTCAGCCTATGGACAGGACAGGTCTAAAGACTTATATTCTTATGTGTTTATGCTGTGCTTTTCTTGTGTATGTGGTTCATGCATGTGTTATTCTACTTCATATTTTATATTGTTGATTTGATTTGAATTTGTTTATAGTCTGTCCTTGTAATGGTTGATCGCCATGAATGGTATGCTCCTCCTCAAATATACACTCGTGACGACTGCTCTGGGCTGTGGATAGCAAAGCCTGCTTTCATGCCTGATTCTATGCATATAACATCTAGCATTGGTAGTAATGGACAAGGAGCCCTAGGACAAATTGTCTCATCGGTTGACAAGGGAACTCCTACAAAACATAATGATCAAGGCGCCAACCTAGAGTTGACTGGTGGTGGGGTTACTAGCATGGAAACTAATTGTGAACATCTTTATGAGGAATTACATCCTAGGGATGACTCTGATATTGGAAACAAAAAGCGACGGGTTGCTGATATTGCTACCACTGGGATTGCTGTTTCTAATTGTTCCCTGCTTGAAACCGGAGAAGTGAATTCAGGAATGAGTGCTATGGACAATGAGGTTATGAGGGATTATCAAGGAGCAACAGCAGCTGCCACCAATGCTTCATCGGCAGAAAGTGTGATAGAGCCCACACTTGTGATGCTTGAGGTAAATCTAAAGTATTTGAGATTATGATTACGTTCACTCTATTGCTTATGTTTGTGGCTGCCTTATCTTTAAGTTTTTTCTTACTGTTGTTGCCCGTGTTGATTTGTTGAGATGGTCCCTTGTTTATTTTCTTTTGTTAGTATTGTGATGTTCATGTAATCAATGTTGTTGCAAAATTATATACATATATCCTAAATGTGTGGCTTTGTTTGTTGAATTATGTGAGACCTTAGATTCAGCCTGATGAGATTTCGAGCCTTATAATTACTGTCTTTTGTTTCTACCTTTTACAGATGCAGCAAGTTTTGTTTATTTTTTTACTTTTTTGTTCAGAGTCCTCTATTTGTTGACCATGCTGCATTCATTGTGCATATTTGTTGGTTCTTGTTGATTGGCCAGTAATATATTAGTTAGAAACTATGGGTGTCCTCCCTCCTGTCTTTATTTGTTTTTCTCGTTTGTTTTCTAACTTTTTCTTCAATGTATTATGGTGATGGTTACCTGTTCTGATATAATGAAATCATGTGCTGTAAGAGAACTACTTTCCTTGATTTGCATGTTGAACCTATACTCGGTCTTCAGTCTTTCCTTTTTCTGCTTGTTTTGTATGGCTATCATTATCATTGCTTTTGTTTACAGTGTCTCTTCTGCTGCATTTTATTTGTGAAGCTGTTCCATTAAGAGCTTAGGTTAGTTCAGAAGTATTTACAGGAACGAGATTCACCATTTTTGCTCATAGGTTCATGTTCCACCATCAATTATGCTTGATGGTGTCCATTCCCAACACTTTTTTGGGACTGGCGTGATCATATATCATTCTGAAGACATGGGGTTGGTTGTTGTTGACAAGAACACAGTTGCAATATCTGCGTCAGATGTTATGTTGTCTTTTGCTGCTTTTCCTATTGAAATTCCTGGAGAGGTAAGTTTTTAAGGTGTGAATAAATGCTTTTCGTATGGTAATACATTGCATACCATCTTGATCAATTACTATTTTCCACTCTAGGTGGTTTTTCTCCATCCGGTTCATAATTATGCTCTTGTCGCATATGATCCCAAAGCTTTAGGAGCTGGTGGTGCTAAAATGGTTCGAGCTGCTGAATTGCTCCCAGGTATGCTCAGTCTCTGGGTTTTCTTGAATGCTGTATTTCAAAGTATGAAGTAGCATGCTTTGAGCTGAAACTTTAGAATCATGCTTTCATGCACTTTTCTGAACTTATAAAAAACAGAGAGTAAGTTATGAAAATAATGGCTGAATACATCCTTTCTTGTATTGATGTACAAGTATTTAAAGAGTTCAGCTGGAAACAAAAAAGGTTGTTAATCTTCCTAATTAAGAATGAAATAATAATTCCTAAAATTCTGCTCACAAACCTCTCAGCTATCTAAATATAATACATAGTCAAATATTGTACATAATTACAAATATTTTGGATATCTTTCCACACTCCCCCTCAAGCTGGCATGTGGATATCGCTCATGGCAAACTGGGTAACTAAATTCTCATATTGTGCCTTAGGAAGTCCTTTGGTCCGTATGTCTGCTATTTGGTTCGCAGTAGGTATGTACGACAAGGATATCATGCCACCATCTATCTTTTCCTTTATGAACTGCTTGTCCACTTCTATATGCTTTGTAATTTCATGTAGAATAGATTACGAGTTATGGAGATTGCAGTCTTGTTATGAAATGGTCCCTGCCACCACACTTGTTTTTTACTTCTCTAATTAACCAGATTTCCCCCTACAAAAGTGCAATAACTCGATGTGGGTCTTCTATCATTCATATTGCCTACCCAATCTACGTTAGCATAGGCTTCTTCTTGAAGTTGACCTCTATTTTGAACAAAAGTCCTTTACTTGGAGTCCCTATAAGGTATCTCAAAATTCTGAACACAACTTCAAAATGTGTAGGTCCAGATGAATGCATGAACCGACTTACAACGCTAACTGCAAAAGCTATGTCAGGTCTAGTGTGCGCCAAATAGATTATTCTCCCAACTAATCTCTGATAGTGCTCCTAGTCCACTACTTCACTAGTTACCACTGTTTCGATTTTACGTGGGCTTGGTTGGAGTATCTGTTGCCTTACATCGTGTTATTCCTGTTTCTTTGAAAAAATCAAGTACATATTTGCATTGGTTAACACATATTCCCCCCCTTGATCTTGCAAAATTCATTCCAAGGAAATACTTCATCTTTCCCAATGCCTTGATATCAAACTCTGCCTCAAGTTTCCTCCTCAAGTTGTTGATCTCATCTAAATCATCCCCAGTCATAATTATGTCATTTACATATAATATCAAGATAGCCAGTTTACCTTTGATGAAATGTTTGTAGAACAAGTTGTGATTAGCTTAGCTTTGTGAGAATCCATGTCAAATAACATCTCCAAGACGCTGGCTCTTGGAGATTGCTTTAGTCCATATAAAGTCTTTTTCAGTTTGCACACGGCCTCTTTCAAGTTTTTCTTCTAATTTGGGTGGCAGTTCCATATACACTTCTTGAAAATCTCCATTCAAAAATACGTTTTTCACATCAAATTGATGAAGTGACCACACAAGATTAACTGCAAGATAAAGAAGTGTTTTGATGAGTTAATTTTAGCAACAAATGCAAAAATCTTTTGGTGGTCAATACCATGAGTCTAGGTAAATCCTTTTGCTACGAGTCGCGCTTTGTATCTTTCCACACTTCCGTCAGCTTTACACTTTACTGTGAACACCCATTTGCACCTAACTGTCGTTTTGTCTTTAGGTAGGTCAATGACACCCCAAATATTATTTTTCCTAAGAGCGTCCATTTCTTCCATCACAACTAATTTCCAATTCAGATCACCCAATGCTTCTTGAGCAGTCCTTGGAACAAACAGGCTAGAAATCATAGACACAAATGCTCTGAGTATTTGACAATTTTTCATATGATAAGTATTGTGCAATAGGATGTTTAGTGCATGTACGAGTTCCTTTTTGTAGGATCAAGATTTGAAAAAGTCCAATTTTGTAAACCAACAGATTGAGGAGGAATAAAGTTGGAAGGTAGGTTACACTGAGTTGTAGAACCATCATTCGGAAAAGTTGATTGAATATTCGCTGAAGAAATAACTGGAGCTGTAGTCCCTTTATGAAAATTCTTTCTGGTATAGACCTGAAGCTTAGGTTGAGGATTATGTTCTCCCCTTGTCTTTTGATAAAGTAATGTCTAGCAAAGTAGGATTAAGAGTACTGCCACTAGTTTTCATATTCTCAACTAAAGGCATAGACATTTCTGGAATACGTAAAGTTTCCCAAATTTTTTTTTTCTTCTACTATGTTCTCCCTCTGAAGAAAGTCTTTTTGGAAATAAGGTTGATCTTCAACGAAGCTTACATCCATGTTTTCAAAAAATTTCTTTGTGACTGGATTAAAACATTTCTATCCCCTTTTATTAGATGCATAGCCAATGAAAATACATTTTTCAGCTTTCGCATCTAGTTTTGATCTAAGAATATGTGGCACATACACATAACAGGTGCAACCAAAAACTTTTAAAGGAAGATCAGTCTTTATCCTAGAAGTAGTAAAGGAATTTTTTAAGACATTTAAAGGTGTTTCAAATTTCAAAACTCGACAGGATATTCTATTTATTAAGTAACAAGCAGTTAAGAGTGCATTACCCTAAAGATATTTAGGAACATTCATTGAAAACATAAGTGGCCGAGTAACTTCAAGTACGTGCCTATTTTTCCTTCAGCAATACCATTTTGTTGTGGTGTGTCACGACAAGTGGATTGATGAATGATACCTTTTTCTAGAAGGAATGTTCCTAAATACTTATTGAAATATTCTATCCCATTATCTGTTCTTACACTGCCAATTTTTGTTTGAAATTGATTTCAATCATAAGCAAAAACTCTTTAAACCTTCGTTCAACTTCAAACTTGTCTTCCAACAAATAAACCCAACATACTCTTGTGTGGTCATCAATAAATGTAAAAAACCATTTTTTTCCGGCAAGTGTTTTAACTTTGGATGGGCCCCAAACATCTCTATGAAACAAATAAACTGGTTTTGAAGCTAAATAAGATTTTATTGGAAAAGAAACACGATGATCTTTGTTTAAATGACAAGCTTCACAATGAAATTTTGGGCAAACAATTCCTTTGAATAATCTAGGGAATAAATGTTTAAGATATAGAAAACTAGGATGTTCTAATCTCCTATGCCATAACATGACTTTATCATAGACAAAGTTTGAACTAGTATTATCTAATCCATGAGCGGTTTTATTCCCAAAAGCATTTTCATCAAGGTATTTCTCTAGCAATTCCAATCATCTTCACTGAGTTTTGATCCTGGAAAACACATGTGAAGGGAGAGAAGATAACAAAGCTGGTAGAATCTTTGGTCAATTTGCTAATGGAAAGCAGACAAGCAAGTTTTGGAACTTGTAGAGCTGATTTTTAGAAAATTTTGTTGAAATTATAATATTCCCTTTGCCTACTATAGGTGAGAAACTGCCATTAGCTGTTTTAATATTTTCAATAGAAGAACATGGATAATATGAACCAAACAATTGAGGACTGTTTGTCATGTGACCAGAAGCCCCTGAATCGATGATCCAAGGACTGGTTTCCCAAGAACAGAAATTGCTAAAGAATCAGTATCTGTTTGTGCCACAGAATTGGTAGGAACATTGGAAGATGGAATGGATTTTTTCAGTTTAGAAAGATAATCTAATTGTTCTTTACTGAATGAGATGACTGTCACATTGGCTGCATGTGTGCTTTATTAACCAGATTTTTTGGCCTTGCCATTCGATGGTTTACCATTTAACTTCCAGCAATTTTCTCTGGTATGACGTAACTTTCCACAATAGTCACAGCGTGGATTACTTTTGTCTCCTACACACTGATTTTGGGAAGTTTTATAGCTGACTTGAGCCTCTGGAATCGCCAAGGCTGACCCTTTGACGGACCCAGTTATACCTGCAGATTTCTTTCTCAGAATCACACATCTCTGACTCTCTTCTCTTCGTACCTTTACAAATACTTCGCTGATTGAAGGCAGAGGTTTTCTTCCAATAATTCAGCCACAAACCTCATCATATTCAATATTCAGACCTAGAAGAAATTTGAAGATTTTGCCAACATCCACTATCTTCTTGTAATGATTGCAGTCATCAGGTGATTTCCACTCATAATCATGAATAAGTCCAGGTCTTGCCAAGCCCTTTTAAGAGAATTAAAATAAGTTGTCACAGAATTCTGACCTTCGCAAATATCTCCAAGTCGTAGGGTTAACTCATAACTTACATCTCTGAGACGTTGTCCCATAGTTCCTTTGCTGTAGAATAACATAGATAGTTTGCACCTATCTCTTCAGCCATGGAATTGACCAACCACGTCATCACCATTGAGTTTTGGCATCCCAGTTGGCACAGGTTGGATCCTTCACGTTGGGCTTCTGAGTATCTCATGTGAGATATCCGATCTTGCCTCTCACTCTGATATACAGGCAAAAAGATTGTGACCAACGAAGAAAATTTTCACCATTTAATTTGATTGTAGTAATTTGAATAGGAAAGTGATGGCTTTCGGATGGCTTGAAGTTCTAACAGAGGTGATTGAGAAGGTTTGTTTGTCCCGGCAATACCTCAGACATTTTAAAAAGGGAACGATTCAACCTTAGGATTTTTCTTTCTGCTCTGATACCATAAAAAACAGAGAATAAGTTATGAAAATAATGGCTGAATACATCTTTTCCTGTATTGTTGTACAAGTATTTAAAGAGTTTAGCTAGAAACAAAAAGGTAGTTAATCTTTTAATTGAGAATGACATAATACTTCCTAAAATTCTGCTCACAAACCTCTCAACTATCTAAATATAGTACATAGTTAAATATTGTACGTAATTGCAAATATTTAGGATATCTTTCAAAAGTTTATCAGTGGATTAAGATGATTAGGTTTCCAAAAGTATATATGATTCATTCCTGAGCCTGACCAGTTTAAGCTTTTGAGATGAGTTGTTTCAAACCAAGCCTCAAGAAGCCACTCAACCCAAGTATCGCCCTTATTTGTAGTGCATTTATGATCTGTTGTGCTTGTCCAAAATTTTTGTGATATATTGTCATAAAATATTGTGTGAGCCTCACCCATTAGCTTAAGCTTTTGGGTTGAGTGGTTTCTTGAGACTTGGTTTGAATTTCTTTACTAAAATGGACCATTTCCTTTCTATAATGGAATATTCACTTTTAAGAACCAGTGCTTTTAATTTGTGACACAGAACCAGCATTGCGTCGCGGGGATTCTGTTTATCTTGTGGGGTTGAGCAGAAGTCTGCAAGCAACATCTAGAAAATCTATTGTAACAAATCCTTGTGCTGCTCTGAATATTGGCTCTGCTGATTGTCCTCGTTATAGAGCAACAAATATGGAAGTTATTGAGCTTGATACTGGTGAGTATTCTCTTTTTGTTGCCAAAAATTAGTTTCTTTCTTTGTTGTCTTATTATAAGATATTCCAGATTTTGGAAGTACATTTTCGGGTGTGCTAACTGATGAGCAAGGAAGGGTTCAAGCTATCTGGGCGAGCTTTTCAACTCAGGTATCAACTATTAATGTAATATCTGTATTCTACTCTTATTTGTACGTATTCTAATGTTTTCTGTTTTCTATTTCAGTTGAAATTTGGTTGTAACACGTCTGAAGATCATCAATTCGTCAGAGGTATCCCCATCTATACAATCAGCCAGGTGCTTGAAAAAATTGTACATGGGGAAAATGGATCAACTCTTCTCATAAATGGCGTCAAAAGGTCAATGCCATTCATTAGAATTTTAGAGGTTGAGCTTTATCCAACATTGCTATCTAAGGCACGGAGTTTTGGTCTGACTGACAAATGGGTCCAAGTATGCTTTCTTCTCTTCTGAATGCTATGCTTTCTTCTCTTCTGAATGCTGCATACTCTACATCCCTTCGTCTGTCTCTTTGCCGTCAGTTCATTCCAAATTTGGTTTATTCTTGATGCTCTCTCTGTACTTTGTTACTCCAAATAGTACTATCTTTGTTGCTTTTGAAATCCCAACAGGAGAAATTACTTCTTGTACTTTTCCTTGTCTAGTTTTCACTGTTTCATTACCTAAATGCAATATTATGTTCATAGGAATTCCCACTTGATTTTTATGGGAATGTTTGTAGTTGATATTTGCTATTGCTATTTACTGGAGATCGTGATGATCATTTTAGACTTTGCTGTGAAGTGTTGATGGAGCTAGAAATGTTTTACATTGAATATGTCAACTTAACCGAATTTATATGCTTAGTGTGGAGGTCAAAAAAGTAATAGATATTAATGGAAGTCTTGTTTGAAATGCTGGTGACATTTGAATCGTACAAAAATTCAAATTATGATGACAATGGAATGAAGTGGTGAGATTGGTTATGGTTTCTGAAGAGAATTGCATGAGCTCTTTTTGTTATTATCATCGATTTTATTAGCATGTTCATCATTTCATATTTTTTGGCAATTCCTATACATGTTTTCAAACATGGCAGGCAATTGATATGAATGAAGATGCTAATTTTTGATGTCATATCTTCTAGGCCCTTGTCAAGAAAGATCCAATAAGACGACAAGTTTTACGTGTGAAAGGTTGCCTGGCCGGATCAAAAGCAGAAAATCTATTAGAACAAGGGGATATGGTTTTAGCAGTTAATAAAGAACCTGTTACCTGCTTTCATGACATTGAGAGTGCTTGCCAAGCTTTAGACAAAAGTGATAATGATGAGGGGAAACTTAATATGACCATATTCAGGCAGGTAATCAAGTGGGTTTGCTTCTTTCATTTCTTTTATGTTTGGTATTTATTTCACGTGTTCTCCATTTGTTGATTTCATGTTATTTTGGTCCAATGGTTCAAAGTGTGATTTATTGGTTTACCAGGGAAACGAAATTGATCTTCTGATAGGAACAGACGTTAGAGATGGAAATGGCACTACACGTTGTGTAAATTGGTGTGGATGTATTGTTCAAGATCCTCATCCTGCAGTGCGTGCTCTAGGTTTTCTTCCAGAAGAAGGTCATGGCGTTTATGTAGCAAGGTAAGAAATCTTTTTCAGCACTAAGCTTTTCAGATTCTGTTGTGGGATGACATGAATGATAAACCTTAGTAGTGGACTGCTGAGATTTGATGGACTAGGCTGTTACCTGATGAGGGTATTTACTTTTCTCTTCGATATGCTTCCTTATTGATTTGTTGGTTGTTTAGGACAGCTACATTATCAGTCCTGACTATGATATGATATAATTTTTGTTAACTTATTGAAAACTTCGAGCCCAGTTCTATGCTTACTTTTCCTTCTTTTTTCACTTTGTGCAAGTGATATTGCATTAAGGGTTGATCAAGAAAAGTTCGGGAAATGTAATGAAAAGAAGTTTTTGTTTGATATTAACTCATTGAAATGTGAAATATTTAGAAATTCAAGAGAACTGTAGCGTGTAAAAATGTTTGACATACAGTCAAGAATCAGGATATGACTCTTAATTGTGGTATAATTGAAGGCTCTACAATTTGAAAATTGTTATTACCCTTGCAATGATGTTTTTCTTAAACTAGTGATACCTAGGCTTTTAGCTGTTGTACTTGGAATCCCTACTAATCAAACTTACCAATTGGTCAAACACATGTAGGATTACTCATAAAATCTTTGTTCAGTTACAGAACAATAGCTAAGTTCTTACATCTTGTTATGTAATTTGAAGCTTTTCATTTTCAAACACTCAACTACTTGCTTTCTTGTCCTCTGATTGGCTCTGTTAAAATTGTGAGAGAGATGCTGTCCATGATCAAAGTTATGGTCATTGTAAACAAATAAATCTCGCTGTGCACTTCCTACACAAAGTTCACTCATTCCTCCACTTAAATGACTAAAGAAGGAGATTTCATATACATTTTTGTGTTGGTTTTGATTCGAATTCAGATATCTTAGGAAAACATGTTTACACAGAGAATGAGTTGTGTTTGTCCTTGAATAATGTAAACAGCGTGTAAAATGTTGATATGTACCGGGTCGCCTGCATATGTGTAAACTTTGTAATGCTCACAGATACTAGTTAAGAAACGGCCCTGATTCTGGGGTCAATGATCAGAATTTGATATTCCTTAACTTTAGGATTCACGACTAATGTCAGTTCCTCTCAAGCTGAAGTAAAACATTTTGTGATATACGTATCTAGTTACAAATGTAATCAATCTCGGGAAACTCAAAAGATGTCTTGTTTTTACATGATTGATACCAATCGACTTTGCTGAATTTTTTAAAAAATGAAATGACATAATTGGAGTACTAATTAGCAAGATGCATTCTTAGGAAAGAAAATATACAAGAAGATCAACTTGATTGGGAAGTAATTACAGTAGTTACCTTATTTAGGTAGTATTCATCTAATTTACAAAGTTTATTATTTTCATTAGTCTATTTTAAGTAGGAGAATAAATTAGCAGATTCTTATTATTTTATTTTTAAAAAAATTTATTTACCAAGCCTATTAAACGGCATTATGATGAATAAGAAAGTAGTCAGAATTTTTTATAAATATAGTTAGACAGAAAGTTTGTCAAGGACGAGTTTTCTATCAGCAACCATAGGTCCTAGAAAGGGGAAGAATTCTGGTAAGGGAAAAGATAATTTCCCTGTGAGTTGTCTTGTGACTAGATCTTATGCAAAAAACACATTAATTTGGCATCAGAGCTTGATGTCATGGATGACTCTATAGACTTGTAAAGCCGAATTGATATGTCCATGACAAATATCGAGTAGGTGCTGATTTTTTTTTTCCAAATGAAATAACAATCAGTGTAATTGGAGTACTAATACGATAGATGCATTCTTAGGAATGAAAATATACAAGAAGATCAACTTGATTAGGAAGTAATTGCAGTAGTTATCTCATCTTATTTAAGAAGTCTATTATTTTTCACAAGTCTATTTTTAGTAGGAGAATAAGTTAGTAGATTCTTATTCTATTTTACTTCTTAAAAGCTTTATGTACTAACCCTATTAAAGGGCATTACAATGAATAAGAAAGTAGTTAAATCTTCTGTAAAAAATAATTAGACAAAAAGTTTTGCTAAGGACGAGTTTTCTAAATAGCAACCATACGTCATAGACACGGGAAGAATTCTAACAAGGGAAAAGATAATTTTCTTGTGAGTTGTCCCATGCCTAGATCCTACGCAAAAATACATTAATTTGGTATCAGAGCTTGACGTCATGGATGATTATGTAGACTTGTCAAGTTGAAAGATATGTTCATGAGAATTTATCGAGTTGAGGCGGAAACTTTTTTCCAAATGAAACGACAATCAATCTAATTAGAGTACTAATATGCACGATGGATTCTTAGGAGAGAAAATATACAAGAATATCAACTTGATTAGGAAATAATTTAGTAGTTATCTTATTTATGTAGTAGTTATATAATTTTCATAAGTCTTGTATTTACTTCTTAAGAACTTAATGTACTTAGCCTATTAAAGGGCATTACAATGAATAAGAATGT
Organism: Erythroxylum citrifolium; assembly: GCA_026284465.1. Lineage (NCBI taxonomy): Eukaryota > Viridiplantae > Streptophyta > Magnoliopsida > Malpighiales > Erythroxylaceae > Erythroxylum > Erythroxylum citrifolium. The sequence goes on along the minus strand of JANKOE010000002.1, from coordinate 52,665,348 downwards.
AGACAGAAATTTTTGTAAAAAAATAGTTAGAAAGTTTGTCAAGGATGAGTTCTCTAATTAGCAACCATATGTCGTAGAAAGGGGAAGAATTATAGCTAGGGAAGAGATAATTTCCCTGTGAGTTTTCCCGTAACTAGATCCTAGGCAAAAAATACATATTAATTTGGTATCAGACCCTGATGTGCAAAAAATACATATTAATTTGGTACCAGAGCTTGATGTCATGAACGAATCTGTAGACTAGTCAAGTTGAAGGGATATGTTCATGAGAAATATCGAGTAGAGGTTGTCTATAGTGGAGGACTGCTAGCAGTCCAACAAAAAGTTCTTGAACTCACAGCTGGAGGGGCACAATAAGGACATGAGGTAAGGAGCAACAACCATTCTGTAGATACCAAAGGGAGGAAATAAGTGTTAGGCAAGTTGGATGGACTACTATTCCTAGGTATTCTAAATTAGAATTTCATTCATATGATGGGATTGATAATCTGTTAATTTGGATCCATAAATGTAAACAATTCTTTAAAAATCAGCAAATGCCTAAAGGAGAGAAGGTGGGATTGGCAGTATTCCATCTTAATGGGGAGGAACAACTATTTTTTTAAAGGTGAAGCAAGAGAAGGCAGGTATGAATCGGGGATATTTAAAGAACAAGGTCACCTGAGGTTTGATTCTCTTGTGAGCTTCAGCCCCCTTGATGAATTGGTCAACCTAAAGCAGATAGCAACGGTGGAAGATTATCAAAAGGAGTGCTAATCTTTGCCATTCTGTATCACAAAGCGTACTATGAAGCAACAAATCCACCTATTCACTGCAGTGGGATTTTATTTACAATCATTAAGAAAATAATCAAGGGCTTAAGTGATTTATTAGAAGAGCAAATTTGAAAGATAACTTAGGTATGTAGAGAATAAAAGATACCAGGAGGGATGACGCAGGATTAGCTATTGCAGAACAATAGAAGTGTTGACTAGAGATATTTGACTAGAGATATTAGCATTGATTGCTCCTATAATCTCTCCTATAATTGCTCCTATAA
>JANKOE010000002.1:52540329-52556068 GCA_026284465.1 Erythroxylum citrifolium | reverse complement strand
ATGATTTGGTCAGAGTTGATATTAAGAAGAATTATTGAGGGTATATTAGATAGTATGTATCTATTAGTTTACGTTTTTTCCTAAACCCTCCGAATAGGAGGTTTCTTATTTTCACTGTTTAAGATGGAATAGAACGTAACATGAAACCCTCCTCTTCCATCCCAATCTATTCCATTTCATTATAAAACTTAAAAAAAAAAATAATAAAAGTGTGTTACGTTTCATCTCATCTCATCTCATTATTAACCCTCGAACTAAAGAGGGCTGTGGGTCTAAATACATGTGACAAATGGGAACTGGAGTTTAGAAACGTTAGCAGCCCCCTCAAAAAACAGAAAAGAAATTTTAACGGCACGTACAAAAGCAAGGCGCATGTATGTTTCAAAACTTACCACCGAGACCCTTGGCGCCTTCTGCATTGACCTTACGCTGTCCCTAACCGTACGTTTTCACATTTTAATGCGCGGACACGGCTCACCCTCGACATGCTGTCATACTGGAATCTTCCTTGCGAGTTCTTATTTACCACTCTCTCACCATTTGTCTCTTCTCAGTTTATTCTTGGATCACGCGTATTCATTTCTTGGATTATTCAATCTCTTTTATGTTATTTAATCGATTTTCATTGGAATGGGAAATCAATAGTGTAATTCAAGGTAAGTTTATTTTCTCTTCACATTGACACTTTTATAATTTGCAGTAGTTTGCGTTCTAATAGCTCACTGGTCAATCGTGGATTGAATTTATTCACTAATTTGTGTCTGTGGTCTCCTTCTGACAGTTCATCTCTCTTTCTGCGTCTGCGGGTTTGCCCTTGATTTTTAACCGTTAGGTGTGGGGAAGTTTGGTGGAGTTGTATTCTATTGTATTCTATCTAATGTTCCCCTAGGCAAGCGGTTTAGGGTCGTGGGATTGGAATTCGGAAAGTGTTCATATGCTTTTTGGGAAATTTTCAGATTGCACTTTAACTGATTCTCTTGTCAGTATTTGTTTTTGTTTTCCACCTCGTCTTCTGAAACTTTTAATCTCACCTTTTAGCACATCTATGGCTGATAGGATCTGTGTTTCTGCATAAATTGTTTTCAACGCTTTATATCTCTCTCCTCCATCAATATAATGGCCATCTGATTATTTAATTTCCTACGTTAGGTGCCATCATACATCTTGCAGGGCCAAGAAGATATGTATCTGTTCAACTAGAGAATCGCTAATAACTGAGTTCCCTGAACGCCTTTTTGGAATATGATGTTCGTTCATAAATGGAAATGCTCATGGTCTCTGATAGCTACAATTGTTTCTATAGCAGCATTAGTTTCTGTAGTTCATTTATTCTTGTTCCCTGTGATACCTTCATTAGATTTCTTCAGTGCCTGCCAAGTTCAGAATACTTGTGTCCCTGTCACTGAATCGGCTGATAACCCGAGCAACATTGTTTCTGGGAATTCACTAGTGACTGATTTAGATCACAGGTTCCCAGAAGACTCACACAAGGCAGTAGTTTATCGCAATGCACCTTGGAAGGCTGCAATTGGGCGCTGGCTCTCTGGTTGTGACTCTATCACTACAGAGGTCAAAATCAATGAGGTAGCAATAATTATAAATATTTGGTGACTAATATATATCTTTTACTTTTGGAATATGTTGATTTTAATTTGCTTTTTTGAATTTTAAGTTTAGTACTATTTAGACAAACTTTTTCAAACTCTATTTAGCTTTTGCTTTCTGCTGGCTTCCTTTGCTCATACCATTGTAACTGGTCTGCAAGTTTCTTTTTTCTCTTGCAGATAATTGGTAGCCAGAGCTGTGATGATGACTGCAGTGGTCAGGGTGTATGTAACCATGAATTGGGGCAATGTCGGTGCTTTCATGGTTTTGGTGGTAAGACATTTTCTCATTTGTTTCTTTCATTTCTTATATCATGGCTTTTGCAAAGACACTAACTAGTTCAAGGTCAACATAAAATCTTTTACTAGACAAGTGATTGGATTGTTGACAAAATATAGTCCTTGGTGGGGGATTAACTGGACAGAGTTAACTTTTGAATATTCTACTAACTTTGATTAATAATAAATATTGGAAAAAGTAACACCATGTTCTTCTGAGTATCAATTTAACTAAAGCTATTTCTTGTAATCATTTGACGAACCATTCGATTAGGAGCATCTCAAGCTTTGGTGATAACTTACCCTAAAAAAGAATGTGGGGAGCATATTACATCTTTGACAGCCCAAATATTTTGCTAATCTCTGTGAATGATAATTATGTTATCTAGCCAATATGTGGTGGTTAAAGCAACAATTGAGGGAGAGAACATTGCATGTTGAATTCCCAAATTCACTTCATTATTTCATGTGTTGATGGAGTAGGGAAAGGATGTTCTAAAAGACTGCACCTGGACTGCAACTATCCTAAAACGCCAGAGCTACCTTATGGCCGTTGGGTGGTTTCCATATGCCCTGCTTATTGTGATACGACAAGAGCAATGTGCTTCTGTGGGGAAGGCACAAAGTACCCAAACCGCCCTGTAGCTGAAGCATGTGGATTTCAACTAACGTGAGTTCATTAGCTCCAAAGTTTGGTTTGAGATTCTTTTTCTACATCGTCTCATGTATAGCATCTATTTCAGGTTACCTTCAGATCCCAGTGGCTCAAAACTTGTTAACTGGGGAAAACCTGACTTTGAAAATATATTCACAAAAAACAGTAGCAAAGCTGGGTGGTGTAATGTGGACCCTGTAGAGGCATATGCTTCCAGGGTAAAATTCAAAGAGGAATGTGACTGCAAATATGATTGCCTTTTAGGGAGGTTTTGTGAAATTCCTGTCCAGTGTGTTTGTATTAATCAATGCTCTGGTCATGGATTTTGTCGTGGTGGATCCTGTCAGGTACCATTTTGCCTTCCTTTACATTTAAACTAGATTCATGTGATTTAGTTCACTGAAAAAGCAATTGTACACGATTTAACTTAATAATACACTTAATTAGGCTAAAAGGACTTTTGTAACAGAAATAGTATTTGGGAAATGCACAGGCTTTTGCACTGAACTCCTTCAGAGGTTATCCAATAGTTACAGATTTTCATTTAAGAATGTGAGATAATTATGCATTTATATTTGTTATATGCTTGAAGTGCTTTCTAATACACATGTTGTGTCTTAAATTTTGGAACATAGAAACTGTTCTGACAGCTGTTGTTAATATTTGCTATTCTGCAACTTTATCATTAACCAACAGTATTCAAATGTCCAGGCCATCATGAGCATCATTGTTCACAGAATGGTAGTGAGACAGATAAAGATATCATTATACTTAATACAATAATCTATTTTCTAGACTTAATAATACCGCTGTTAATCTTTTGAAGTTGAAGGCAGGAAATTATAGAAAACCAAACACACTGCTAGTAATATTGAGATTAGACACTCTTGTTTGATTTACAGCAGTTCAACAGGTTTCCGGTTCTTGCATACTTTTGGATGGCAATTCTTTTTGAAAAAGGAATTACCTGGACTTTTTGAAGCAATGCCTCAATGCAAATGTAGCAGTGCTAGTTGTAATATGTGGGAGATACACTTGAATATCACATGAAGGATTAGTTACTTCGTAACTAATACCTTTTAACACTTGAATATCACATAAAGGATTAGTTAGTTTGTAACTAATACCTTTACCCTATTCCCATTTGAATTCAATTTTTATCAACCATCATTTCCTTCAAAATCTCCATAAAATATTTTCTTTTTTCTTGTTTACTTTCTTGTAAGAAATAATATACTCAATTAACATATGTTTTACAGTGTAACAATGGCTGGTATGGAACAGACTGTAGCATTCCATCTGTTACTTCTTCAGTGAGAGAGTGGCCTAATTGGCTTCGACCTGCTCAGCTTGATATTCCTGATGATAACATTCTTAGTGGAAAATTGGTTAATTTCAATGCTATAGTGAAGAAGAAAAGGCCTCTTATATACGTGTATGATTTACCCCCTGAGTTCAATAGCATGCTCCTAGAGGTGAGGATAGAATCAAATACTAATATATTATAATTCATTGCTTAAGCTTTTCATGTCCTTTTATTTGGTGATGCAGGGTCGTCACTTTAAGTTTGAATGTGTGAACAGAATCTATGATGAAAATAATGCGACATTCTGGACAGATCAGTTGTATGGTTCTCAGGTACTTTTTGAACTGAGAACCATGCCCAACACTTTGTAAGGAAAACATATAACTGATGGCTTGAACTCTTTGCACACTTACAGATGGCACTCTATGAAAGTATTTTAGCTAGTGCGCATCGAACATTAAATGGTGAAGAAGCTGACTTTTTCTTTGTTCCTGTTCTTGATTCATGCATCATAACACGTGCAGATGATGCTCCCCATATAAGTATGCAGGTGAATTTTTCTAGCTTGTTATATGTACTTATTTTGCTTCAACCAAGATAAAGGGTTAGGATTATGTTTGATCTCTCTGTTAAATAGTATGTCCAATCATCAATTTGATAATTGTCTTTGATTGTCTGATGTTAAGACTAAAGAGTCCAATTGTTTTGTACCCAGAGTCAGTCTTTATTGTTGATGGGCTTTAATTTATTTTTCTTCTTGTCATATGTCCTTTGGTTTGATAACCTTGTTAGTTTCCTTACCTTCCACAGGTGAAGTCCAAATATCAAATTTAGTTCAGTCCTTGTTATTGTTTGCTGTATATTGTACAAGTCTTGATGTTTTTAAATTAGTTGGTGCTGGTTTTTAATCTCTTATTGATAGGATCCCTTGAATATATATGTAAAGAAGCTGTAGAATGTTCTTTGCTTTTTTGGCAAAACTCCTGTCTACAATCATTGCTTTGGTTTTTTTCTATACTCACAACTTCATGTGTAAAATTGACTACTCTTTATTCAGGATTGTTTCTTTTCGAATTGTGAACTGGATGCCTGCTTATTGATGTGCTAAGTTTTTGTAGAATTTATTCAAGAATATGAAAATTTTATGTAGATATGGTTCAGAAAATGATTCAAATGTTATCGTATCCTTTCACTCAAACTGTGAAAAATCATAAAATATCACTTCTTTCCCTTCACAAACTGAAACGTTAAACTTAAATAAGAATCCTGTCAACTAATCCTACTAAGAGAAGAACTCTAGATCATTCATCATACACTAAAAGATAATTAATTTTAACCTAACATGGTTCAAATAGAACATTTTTTGATTTAACTCCAAAGAAGGAAAGGTGATACTAAAAGAAAATACAAGGAATCCTATTTTTGGTGAAACTTCTCATAGGGGAAACTGACTAGTATAGAAAATAATCGTAAATGAATTCCTATTTCCCATCAGTAGCTTGGCATCATTTTCAAACTCTGAATTGTAATGATTATAATGCTAAGTCAAGAAATCACTCAAACCAAAAGTTGAAGAAGTCAGGTATGTATCAAAAAATGATTCAATTACTATTTTGACTATTTACACTAATAGTTATTTTGTCAAATCCTTGGGTCAGAAGGTTAATTCATCATATTATTTTGAAATCTCCCTTCTTTGTGCTTAATGCTCAACGTAGTGTACGCAGGCACCTAATCTTAAACTAATGTAGAAACTCCAAATAGACCTAAAACCATGTGGTTTGAATAATTAGTTAGGTTTTGTTCATAGTATAAAAAACATAAGTCAGGTTTACTAACTACTCCTCTAATTAACGCTTCCCGGTCTACACAATTAAGATCTTTTCGAGATTATTGTGTTAAAAGTTTCAGGTGGGAGGCTTGGGTGGTTCTTACTGCATTTGGGGTGTAGACCAAACCATCCTTAAGCTACTTTAGATCCTATCAACTCTAGAACTTAATGAGGACATAAGGACTTTGGATATAGACACTTTTGATGTCCCATTGCAGAAAGTTATGAAAATTTGAAGTAGTTTATAAGGAAATTTAAGACATTATTACTAAACAAATCATTTTTGGCTTTGTAGTATTATGCCCGTTTGGGACCATTGAACTGTTTAGGTTTGTATACCGCATTCCCAATTGATTCTCAATGGAGGCAAATATGAAAAAAATTAGAAAGCTCCTTCTTGGTTCATATGCTTGTGGTTAGAAAAATCCTACATTATAATCCTTACCTGTTTAATTTGTAGTATATGAGGAAAAATTTAAAACTTTTGTGGAGTATATCAGCACTTTATAAGTACCCATATTGGACAATATCACTTTTTTTTTTTTGAAGTTATGAATATGAAGTTCTATTTACAAATGGTTTTGCTTCAAGCTTAAGTCACCTGAAAGATCATTTCCATTGGTCCACACTATCTGACATTGAAAATCAAGTAGGAATAGAAAAAGGGCAATAATAGCTATTTTACTGTGTCTGTTGCTTTATTGATACATTATCTATGTTATGTTAAAGTAGATTAGTCCACTTCAAATCATCTTTGTTGTCAGCCTTCTGCTTCTATAGGAAAGGCAAATAGATTTACATAAATAAAAATCCAAAGATGAATAGGAAAACAATAACATCACCAATGTGAAAATTAAGATTTTGAAAGAAAAGTTGCCAAAAAGCTCTACATGAGTTGGATTTTTAGGCAACATATCTAATTGATTCAGAAATTGAGACTGAGAATGCGTACAACTCTGTGTCATTGTTCAGAGGATTCCGTGTTCTCAAATTCTCCTCTTCTTGCTGATTACCTGCAAGATGACCATCGCGATAACGTACAATAGTTACTTAAACTTAGATGACCATTTTTATATCGAATTTCAGGTTGGCTAAGTCTTTACATCCCTTTTCTACTTTGGAAACCTTTGGGTTCCCCTACATATTTCCTCTCATGAAATTTCAATTTCTCATGCATAATACAGAGAAAATAACTATCTGTAGGATATATGCCTATGCTTAGGAATATATCTTAGCATGGAGCTTAAAGAAAGAGATAGAAATTCAAGTTTTTTTAGTCTTTATCTATGGTCATACGTATTATGTCTATACATGTTATTCATGTTTCCTTCTGAAATTTGAATATTCTATATAGTGCTTCCTTCTTACCCTAAAATGCCAGGAACATATGGGCTTGAGGAGTTCTCTCACCCTGGAATTCTACCATAAGGCATATAACCACATTGTCGAGCATTATACTTATTGGAACCACTCATCTGGAAGAGACCATATTTGGGTAAGACGTGTTTATGGTTTGCAATCAATATACTTGTGGTGAAAATGAGCAGGATGAATTCTAATTGTCTTATTTGATATCATGAAATGAGCAATAAAGCTGACTAGTTTAATTTTAGGAAGGTTTCATTGCCTTATTAAGGCTCCTTAGGCTTATTAACCTACTAGTCTTTTTTCTTTCATGTGGATTTTGTCTCCATAAACATCCCAAGTTAAGTTTTTTTTATGTTATTTTTCAGCATATTGATTTGACTATTAACTATTTTGCTTCCTTTAGTTTCTGATTCTTTGTCTCTTTTTATGTTTCTCTAGCTCTGCTCTTTATGTAATTTCTGCTGTTGTTCTATGCTTTACTGCTTTCCCTCAGAATATTTGCAATATGTCATGCTAATGATGCAAACTTTATCTTAACGCAGTTTTTTTCATGGGATGAAGGTGCTTGCTATGCTCCTAAGGAGATATGGAATAGTATGATGTTGGTTCACTGGGGTAACACAAATTCAAAGCACAACCACTCCACAACAGCCTATTGGGCTGATAATTGGGACAAGATTTCTTTTGATAGAAGAGGCAAGCATCCGTGTTTTGATCCTGATAAAGATCTTGTACTTCCTGCTTGGAAACGGCCTGATGTATTGACCTTGAGCACCAAACTTTGGGCAAGGTACTTTCTTCTGCAACATTTTGTTTCTTATTACCTAATTATTTCTCCCTCCTTGGTCAGTTGGATGCCATGGATGCATTTTTAAATTGATGCAAGTAAAGATGCAATGAGTATGCCATTTCTATATAGGCCCCTTGAGCAACGAAAGACATTATTCTACTTCAATGGAAATCTTGGTCCAGCATATGAGAATGGGAGACCGGAAGATTCGTAAGTAAAAAAAAATCCTTTTATTAAATCTTGAAACTGCCGCTTGAAATTTAGAGAAAATGCTATCATCCATTTTTGTGAATCTCTTTTCCTCTATATATGTATGCTTGTATGTCTATGTGCTTTTGTGTCCACTTGAATAGGGACAGACAGAACATACAATTACAGAGTTGTTGCTAAGCTTTTCAGTCATTGCACATAATGTTGCTGATGAATTAGCTTCTGGGGTTTGAAGGTATAGCATGGGTATTAGGCAAAGGATTGCTGAAGAATTTGGATCAAGCCCTAACCAGAAGGGAAAGCTTGGGAAACAGCACGCAAAAGACATAATTGTGACCCCTTTACGCTCTAAAAACTATCATGAAGATTTAGCAAGTTCTATTTTCTGTGGAGTTTTGCCTGGAGATGGTTGGAGTGGTCGGATGGAAGATAGCATTTTGCAAGGTTGCATACCTGTGGTCATTCAGGTATTCTATTGTGCAATAATTTAAAATTGTGAAAGCAAGCATGATATTATTCATCTCTAAATTAAGAACCTCGACATTTAAATCTTGTGTCATTATGAGTATTTTGCTTTTATCCATGTAGGCCATTCAAACCACCATTCTAAATCGAGCCATTAGAATTTAGATTAAATTTGTTGAGATACCTTATGGTATTAATTTTCAAAATATTCCTTGTGGTATAAAATTGGCTACAAGGTACCCATGATTACTTTTTCACGTAGTATATCCATTTGCAGTTTTTATTGTTATAATTTAATGTTATCCAAAATTTAAAGAAAGTAATCTTATATTGTCGGCTTGTATAGCTCAAAACAATATTCTATTATCAACAAACATCACGTTGAGATCTACCATGTAAGTTTCAGAACTGGCATTGTTGCCACACCAAGGGGGTAAGTTTTGAAAAGTTAACATAGAGGTCTCAAGGCACCTCTTAGAATTTATTACCACATACAGAATTTTTGTTATGACCAATTTCGACATTAGATTTTGTAGGATAAGGGTTGCTTTTTATTCAATACATATTTTGGTTAAATTGTGGTTTCCAATTTCAGAACATATATTAAGATTGAGACTTCCATTTTTGCTTCAATACGTATTTTGTATGTCTCTCCGCCGTCTTTCTCACTGTCTTCCTCTTGCTATTATTTCCTTTCCCTTTCCCTTTCCCTTCCTCTCCTTTTCTATTGAAAATGATACATTTATTATATGAATATTATTAGGTAGCCAATTATAGGAATATTTTATATAGCCTATAATAAAATAGTTTGGGTACTATATTCGAATAGTGTATTTCTCTATTATAAAATATTTTACTGCCCTACTATTATTAATAGATAAGTTCTATCTGATAAATAACACACTTGGCACCCTTGTCGTTTTTGTGTCCATTGACATAGGCTTTACAACCGAACCACATTAACCAATGTATACGTTCTTCTCCTTTCGCCACCTTCTTTAAATCTACGTTCACATAGTATCAAAGTTAATTTAACAACTCATTTTTCCCTCAGATGCTTCATGTTACCTTTGCAATTTTGAAATGCTAAAGAAATTATTATAGGCTTCCCTTTTAAAAAGTAAAATTGACTAATGGCCTTGCACAAATCTTGGCACAATAAATGCACTGTAGGTAAGATGCTAAACATTTATGAGATTCTCAAACTGCAGGAGGATGAAATTATATAAATCTCTGGCCTATTCTGAAATGAAGGTCACTTGAAGATTTATTACTTATTACATCTATTAAGAAGATTTATGGCCTTGTAGCATATTTAGTAGATTTCTCAATTTCTCTTCAACATTCACTGGTCTGATATACTGGCACAATCATTAATTTGTTTTCTTATTGATTCCATTTGATTATCTGTCCTTAGGATGGGATTTTCTTGCCTTTCGAGAATGTGCTCAACTATGACAGCTTTGCTGTTAGAATCATGGAAGATGATATCCCAAATATGATACATATTCTTCGGGTAAATTTTTATGACCTTGAAATCTATACGATAGTATCATGAAACCTTGAAGTTACTGATTCACGATGCTTGTGTTCTCCTAGACCTTTAACAAGACGGAAATAGAATTCCGATTGGCGAATGTTAGAAAAGTTTGGCAAAGATTCTTGTATCGTGATTCAATGGTGCTTGAAGCAGAAAGACAAAAAACTATGCTTGGCCATGTGAATGAGTGGGCACTCAAAGTATTGCAATTGACAGAAGATGACATCTTTGCTACATTTGTTCAGGTACAAAATTTTATTTCATAGAAATTCGGGAGGCAGTTGAATCTAGTTTACCCAAAAATGATGAATATAAACAAAAAGCATTCTTTTGAGTACTACTCAAAATATTATCAAATGATATTGTAACCAAATAACCAATTAAAAATATCATGAAGGTAATGATATAGACAGGAGTCTCACACAAAGTCTCACACAAATTATAGTCTCTCAACTTTTGCTAGCTAACATTTCCCAAACTCTTTATGTGAAGCTTTTATTAGAATGGATCTTGAAAGAGTCCGTGTGAGAGATAAGAATCATTTCAATAACTTCAGTACTTTTAGCATCTATAGTTAGGATACTGTCACTTAGATTAAGCATGAGAACATGATCTGATAAAAAACTACAGTTCTTTTGGCATCTATAGTTAGGATACTTGGTTAGGGTTATACAACCAGCACTCAGTATATTACAATATCTGCTATTTATGAGAACCCAAATGAAGTCCATCTATAGTTAGGATACTGGGTTAGGGTTATACAACCAGCACTCAGTATATTACAATATCTGCTATTTATGAGAACCCAAATGAAGTCATTGTGGTAACATGCGGAATCATCTGTATGGGTGAAATAATAGGTCAGTTGGATAGCTACATTAGTTCCATTTCTACATTTCGGTTTTTGTTCTGTTAGCTCAAGGCATCTTAACTGTGATGACAAGAAGCTGTGGCGGAAATGTTGAAAATGGCTTGAATCATCAGCCAGATGTTGGTCTTGTCTAAATAATATTTGAGGATATCTTTAGAGGTATTTGATGTGAACTGACTTATAAATGATTCAAAAGTACTAACCATGTTTGACATGTTTTGAGGGAGAAAATAAAAGCAATTTATTTAGTGATGCTAATGCACATTCTACTTTCAATTATCAATAAGTTGTAAAATTAAAGCAATTCATGGGTTGATGCTAAAAGCTCACCCATGTCGTTGTATGTATTCATAGTTGTGCCATATTAGCCTAAAGTTGGAAACTTGTGGTGTTTATTGAACGTGAACTCAAATAATAACATGCAGTTTCATATGTTCCTATGTGCAGACATAAAAGCATGACATATTTATACAGGTGCATTTTGCCACTTTTATGGTGTGGTACTTATTTCTTATGGTCTGCTAATCTTTTTCCTTTTTTTTTCATCTTATTTTTGGTAGAATGCACAAAACATCGTACACGTAGAACTCTCTTACAATTGCACCACTAAATTGGCATCTTCTTGATCTGGGAATCCTATTCAGACAGGATTGTGTTGATACTACTGTGGTGCTTGGAGTTGTTTATTCTTTTCTGTTTGTAGTGCCTGCATGCATTTGATTCGGTGAAGGTGACATTTTTTTGGTTGTATTGAAAAGGTTCTACACTACAAGTTGCATAATGACCCTTGGAGGCGACAACTTAATCATCTGAAGAAAGACTCAGGGGTGCCGCGGGAATGTTTGGCAAGAGCCGATCCGGGGAAAATTTAGAATATCATGATTGCTAAAATATAAGGTTCCTGATGTAGAAAAAGCATAAACTAGAGTCTTTGGTTCCTGGCAGAAGGCAATTGTTATTAACCTTTTTCATAAAGAAGTCTAGCTGCTGAGAATCTGGTTGATGGGCAACATTTAGCTAGTTTTGCTCACCTGCATGGGTGGACAAAATGTCCTCCAATTTCTTCGGGAAATGAAAATTTTGTGCCATAAAGTCAAGGTTCTCAGTTATCGTCTTCTATTCTGTAAAAAAATAATAAATTTTCTTTATGTATCTCTCGTTTTGTTATAACATTGCGGCATTCAACAATTGCTATGCGCCCAAGATACGAGCTCTTCATTTTACAACACAAGTTTACGGAACGAATAAACCCCTTGCAAAATTAGTTCCAATGTGAGCATGTGACATCGCTAGACAAAGGGCGTGCTCTTTTTATGATTAAGAAACTTGTACAAACTTATGCAACATTTGAAGAACTAGCCCACTAAATTGGCCAAGCTTGTTCCCCAGTGTATTTATTTCTTTTTGGTTTCTTACGAGGTATTTTAAGAGGGTCTCAATCAGTGACGGAGCCAGAAATTTAATATAGGAGGATCCAAATATTTATTTTTTAAAATCTTGGGGAGCCCAGTACCCTACTGACCCTTAAATAACTTTGTTTTTTATATATATATATTAAAAATAATTTTTTTTAAAAGCTTTGGGGGGCCCAATGCCCTCATGTAACTCCATGTAGCTACGCCACTACTGGTCTTAACTATAGGAAGTTATCTTTAAGTCATCTACACTCAGACTAATCCTCTTTTGAACTCAAGTGTATTTATGGGACAACTCAAATAAGACTTAGTATTCATCTGATAAATGTTAAACATTTTCATTATTTCAAAACATCTTTAGGGACAATTAAGTTGGGTCCGTGTTATAAAAATTCATTTATTTATAATATCTTTCTTTAATTCTAGCTCTCTCTCTCTCTCTCATTCAGTTTTTTTCCTCTCTCTTTATATCTTCCATTCATAATAATATAACTACTAAATAATCCAATCTTTTGGAGTAATTATGTTGGCTGAAAAAAGTTGTTCATCATTTTTTTTAGGTGATCCCTTGAATTAAATTTAGTTTTAGAGGCTTTTAGTAGTAGTCGTATAAACCTTAGTGCTTTAGCTAGCTTGGGTATTAGACTACACAAGGCCTTAGTGCCTTAGCTAGCTTCATTAAAAAGCCCCTTTTTATGGATGAAAACACTGCCAAGAAGAGAAGAATCGGGTATGCTCACATATGTGTTAGCGTGGAAATGTCTAAAGAGCTGCCTAACAAAGTACCTATTATAATGTCAAAAAACAAAGTACCTATTATGAGGTTGGGTGAAGGTAACAAGCTTATGAAGATAGTGTTGCAATATCCTATCAATGGACACCCCCCTAATAAGTCATATGGCAAGGTTTGAAAAGCTACAGTAGGCCGTCTCTTTAAATTTGGCACTTGTTAGGAAGGAATTGATGAATTCTGAAAATACAAATGAAGTAACAATTGTTACCACACAATGTTTGCGTGATAGTAGTGTCACTCCAATGACAACCGAAGATTCACCAGTCACTAATGGATAGTGTACCAGCGAACCTACCCTGAGTCGTGTCTTGAGCGAGACCAATCCAAGATGAACATTAACATGCCTATGGTGAGTTCAGTCCCCAATACACCGATATATGATAATGACGATCATGCTTCACTATTGATTTCTCAAGCTAATTGCCCAGCTGATTTGGAGAGCTCTTTAATGTTGATTTTTCCAGTGGCAGCCCCCAAAATCATTACTGGTAAACTCTAATCTTATTGTCACAAATTAGTCCACTAATATTGCCCCCTCTGGTGATATCAACCCCTCCAATACTCACAAAACCGATTGGTGTTGAAACCAGTTATAAAGAGCCTAAAGACCAATTCATCACAGAGGAAAGAAGAAGGTCCTAAAGGAGCAAGGGCAAAGGCTCCAAAAGTAAGTTTTAATATGTCCATTGTAGTTTGGAATGTACGTGGATTAAATTGCCCTATTAAGCAAGTTGCTTTAAAGGATTTTGTCTTGAGGGAAAAAGCCTCTAATTGTAGGGTTACTTGAAACAAAAATAAAGTTTGTAAATTTTTGCAAGCTAAATCTTCTGGAGCCTCAATGGAAAATGCATCCTAATCATTTTCATCATCACTATGGAAGAATTATCATCTGTTATAGAGAGGAAGCTACTCTAGTACGTGCAATTGATCAGGTTATGCATCTTCAAATACATTTCCTGCAGGAGAAAACCAATATGCTAATATCATTTATACGTGCTAGTAACTTCGGGTTTTAGAGGAAGGATTTATGGAATAACTTGCTTCATTTCAACAGCAACATTGGCAAACTATAGATGTTATGTGATGATTTCAATTCAATCATGATCAGGTCTAAAGCTCAAGGTAATTGCAATCTTAGAAACTTCTTGGATGATTTCTGGGAATGTGTTGAGAAGCTAGCAGTAACAAATTCAAAACAAATTGGACATTAATTCTCCTGGTCCAACAAGTAAAACTCTACTTGGTTCTTTTGGAAGAAATTAGATCGAGCTCTTATTAATGGTAATTGGTTAGCTCAGTTCCCTAACAGCATTGCCAATTTCAGAGATCCTTTGTTCTCGAATTACACACCCATCATCATTGAAGAATTATTGTAAAAGGTTACCATGTTTTTTCCTTTTAGATTTAATAACTTTTTAGTTCATGAACTTGGTTTCTTAGATGCTTGTAGAAAGGGAGATGATGTTATTCATAGGAGTACTAAACAGTTTATTTATGTTCAAAAGCTAAAGAGTATCAAAAAGGAACTTAAGCTTCTCTATTCTTTAAGAGGCTCCAGTACTGATCACGCTTTAGTGAAGTTTAGAAATGAGCTTGCTGATATCCAGAAACTTTGTGCAATCTCTTCACAAGACCCAATTATACTTTCCAAGGAAAAATTAGCTTTAGCTTATTACATACGGGCAATTGGCAATCATTCCACCTTCCTTAAGTAAAAAACAAGAGTTAATTGGCTCAAAAATGGTGACAAATGTACTAAATATTTCTTCAACACCATCATAGCTAGAAGAAACCATGACATGATCAACTCAATTTCCAATCATATAGGAGACCAATTGTAAAACTATAATGATATCCAAGTGGAAGCTATAAGGTATTTCTCTTCTTTATTTGGCACTTTAGAATGTAGCCTTTGTACTGACCTTACAGGTATAATCTTTAAGAAGATCACTCAGGAGGATTGTATACTCCTCAATAAACTAATAAAATACAAGGAAATTGAGGATATTGTCTTCAAGATGAATGGTATGAAAGCTCCTAACCCAATGGGCTAAATGGATTCTTTTTCCAAAAATATTAGACTATCATTAGGATTTATGTCAAACAAGTTGTTCATGAATTTTTCATCAATGGCAAGCTTCTTAAGGAAATTAATAGAACTTTCCTATGTTTAATCCCAAAGGAACTCCCTTCCTCTTTTAGCAATTTCAGGCCCATTGCTTACACTAATTTTCTATACAAAATCATATCCAAGATTCTTGTTGCTCGATTGAAAAAGTACTCACTCCACGTATTAGTGACAACCAAAGTGCCTTTATATGCAATAGACAAATTGGTGACAACATTATCATTGTACAAGAACTATTAAAGGGCTATTCAAGATCAAATGCTTATACTAATTGTACTACCAAAGTTGATTTCTTCAAGGCTTTTGATAATGTGAGTTGGGGCTTCCTTTGGAAGGTATTGGAGGCTTATGAATTTCCAACAATATTCATCAATTGGCTGCAAGAATGCATTTCCACTACTAGCTTTTGTCGGACCCCGAACCCGAGGCCCGACTGGTCCCGGGAGGTGAGCCTGACTGATGCCCGCTCCCGGGGCCGCTGGCT
>JANKOE010000002.1:52515278-52533410 GCA_026284465.1 Erythroxylum citrifolium | reverse complement strand
TGTCCTTATAAGACTTTTGCCTACAGAAGAATGCCTTTTGGACTTTACAGTGAACCTGCTACTTTTTAAAGGTGCATGATGGTGATGTTTGCGAATATGATTAAATATATTATGGACGCGTTATTGTTGTTGTTATTATTATTATACGAAATTAATTCTTATTGTTATTATTATTATTATTATTATTATTATTATTATTTGTTAACCTTTTTACTAATACAAATTATTCATTTTAAAATAATCAATGAATTATATATTTCTAATTATATTATATTGTTCGGTTACTTTAATCATTGACACTGTTTTTTATATTCTGTCAACTGCAACTAAATACATTTTTGTTCTCGAGACAAACACAATTTTATCTGTTTTGTCTATCATAACTAAATATCTCACTGTTTTCAATTTTTGTTCTATTTCATTTCTAAATTTTTGTTTCATTCTATATTCATGTATGGATCACAGTAGTCATGAGCAGCCGAAAGCCCAAATTAACATGTGAACAGTGAAACAACCCAAGAAGGTATCTTCAATGCTCAACTAGTCAATAGTCAAACAAATATGTCTCATTCCCTAGACGATAACTTCAATTCTCAACTGCTCATGCTCAAAACATATATGTGTCATTCTCATTGAGACTTTAGCAGAGAAAAGTTAGATAATAGAGAAGATGGACGATGTTACGCAGCCGCCGGTTACATTACATCCATTAATTGCACCATTTTCATACCTGCTGGGAACATGGAGGGGTGAAGGTGAGGGTGGCTTTCCCACTATCTCATCCTTCTCCTACGGCGAAGAACTCCATTTCTCCTCTCTCCCAGGCAAGGTATTTGTTTATTTAATTTCATGAATAATAAATAACATAAGTGAAGAAGAAGATTTCTGAAATCTGTCTCTTAATTAATTAATGATGCCTGTCTATCACTCAAAGCCCGTGATATCATATACTCAAAAGACTTGGAAACTCAACTCCGGAGAGCCGATGCATGCTGAAAGTGGGTATTGGAGACCAAAGTTGGACGGTGCCATCGAAGTCGTCATCTCCCAGAGCACTGGCCTCGTCGAAGTTCAGGTTTTCATTTCCTCCTTTCTTGTTTGTTCAATTCGTTAATTACCCTTTTCATTTGCTTTTGATTATTCTACTGTTTTGTTAAATTATATATATAGCATCATCTTGTTTCAATTTACTGTTCACCTCTTGATGGCTTCGTATAAAGTAACCCAGTTCTCAATTCCCTTGTCCAGAAAGGGACCTATAATACTCAAGACAAAATTATCAAGCTTGAGAGTGAACTGGTAGGCAATGCCTCTAAGGTACGTTTAACTCTTTCAACATATACCTTTGACTTCGGGAAGGTGAGATTGAGGTTATCGTCTTGGGTTGTCTCCCTGCTCCCATGTTATTTTGCCCGTCCAAGTTGTCTTTTTCTTGACGCGTAGATGCTGACTTCTATCCGTTTTGTAATTTCCAAATTTAAAACTTCATTATTCTTGATTATCTGTTGGCATTATGAACATTGGTGTTTTTTTTGCCTTTGATGGACACTGAACTGGTTTTATCCCCTCAATAATTTCAATTTCTTTCTCTTCATAACATGATTACAAGTTTTGTGAATTTACAAGTCATCCCTAACAGGGTATATTTAGTGTTGGGTTGCTGACTGCTAAAATATTTTATTATTTAGTTATTTTAAGAGTGAGCACTTTCTTTAGGATCATTTGTTTGTGCACATGCTTAGTTTTAAATGCAACCATACTTTTGTATTTGACGTAGTTTGGCCTATAAATTATGGCTTAGCTTAAGTCCATCTTATTTCGCAAATTTCTCTCCTTTCCACATAACTTGAGCTATGATTGATCAACATCTTTACTGCTTGAATCATTGGCCAGAAAGACAGTCTCATGCATTTACTCCTTTCCAATATTGCTCTATAATGAATAAGTTGAACAGTTTTTCTTCACTTCTGTAGGTATTAAATGTATCTTGGAGCACATATAGATAGCATCTGCTTTACTTGTTAGCAGAGTATCTGTCATCGCAGTTAGAAAAAGTAACCAGATTGCTCTTGTGTTGAACAGTTGGATCCTCATTCTTTCAGGGTCAATCTCTCATTTTGAATACCTTAGAGGAATGGGGGTTTATATTTATACTAAATTCACTACGGAAAAAAACATTTGCATGTGAGAAAGCCATGCAAAAGACCGATGACTTGAATTACTTTGCAAAGCTCTTTTTTGCTATATTGCCAATATGGTTGTAACTGCAAGATGGACACCATTCCTGATGTGATTATAGCATATTTCCAATGACAAAAGAAAAGGAAGTCACATGGGTCACATATGTAACCCTTTTTTCAAATTCTTTTTGAGTTTTTCTCCCATGTAGAAGAACATTTTGGAACTTAGGTGATGTGTTCTTTTATTTTTAGAAATTAAAGGAAATTGGATTAAAGAATGAAGCTCCCGTTGGGGTTACAACTTGAACCTAGAGATTGATGTTATGATCTTGACTCAGCGTGTATATGAAGTTTTCTTTTTCCACTTGATTACCACTAAACATAGAGATGTGAACTTAGAAGATGCAGAACATGATTTAAAGAGATTTAAGAGTGAGAGATGTGAATTTCTCCATATTAGACTCCTCGCTTGCTACATTAATTCAATTACTAATTCCATAGGAAAATTTTCTTAATTTCTCTTTTTGTTGCCAGAATATGGTAAAATCAAACCTGTTTGTTGTCTGTTTTATGTTGTATACTTTGTTTTCTGCTGAGTTTGCTAAAACAACCAATTTTGAGTAAGAGCCAAACTTACATTCTCAGATATGTGGATTATCCGCATTAGCTATGTCAGCAGCACATTTAAAGGAACAATTTTTTATTTTAAGTGGATAAAGGAAGTAGCTTGTGTGTTGTCTATAATGTGTACCTACCATTTATTTATTTATTTTTTTCCAACTATATTGGTTTGCAAGTTTCTAGCATCACCTTTTCTCCTTTTGGTTGTTTTGGCAGGTTAGGAAGATAAATCGCGTATTCGAATTGTTAAATGGAGAGTTATGTTATGTGGTTCAAATGGGTACTAATGCGATTGCTCTCCAACCGCATTTGAAAGCTGTGCTCAAAAAGCTCTAAATATTAATGCCATTTTCCTTTGCTTTTCTGTTGTGTTCGTTTCTGCTAAATTCTTCACCATGTGATTATACCGTATGTACTCGTATTAGAAATATATCCTTATGCAAATTCGAAGATATTAATAAAAAGGCTGATAGGAAGATAACTGTGCGAGCAATGCTCACTAAATACTTTACGATGGTACAAACGTTTTGTATTATGTATTATCCCCTTCAATTTTGTACGGCTAGTGTTAGAGGTTTCATCTTCTCTCTAGGATTTTCGAGCTTCCAGTGCTGCCTCTCCAAGCTACCACCATTGCTGCCTAAAGCTTCTAGTCCTTCTCTTTGGAGTTCTCTCTCTGTCAACTCTCGTGTCCTTTAAGTATCATTTACCAGTTTTCCCTCATAGCTCAGTGTCCCTCCTTTCAGCTCTGGTTTTCTTTTCTTCTTTCCCTTGTCCAGTTCGATCACATGGTTAGACCCCCCTGTTTTTTCTTTGGTGTCCATCTCCTTTTACTTTTCGTTCTCGCTCGTTTCCTGATATTGATTCTACTTTCAAATATTCCTTTTTATCTTTTCGTCCTCACTCGTTTCCAGGTACTGATTATACGCTCTCCTATCTTTTTTTCTTCACATTTGCTGATGTCTTTTTCTTCAAATTTTTTTAGTTCCTTGTTTCACTTTTTCTTGCTTTAGTAAAATGTCTAACCTGTTGTCCCCTGTTAACTGGACATACCTATATTCCATAGCTTTGGACCCTTTGGTTCGGCAGCTCTTCCCTCTAATACATTTCCCATTCTCCTCATCTTGGTTAGTCATTCATTTATCTCCACTAGCCTTGCAAACTATGCAGTTTCAGGTTCTCCAGTTCCTCAGCTTAAGAATCCATAATCTTAAACCTCTTTAACCTCTGGATGCTACTGAAGGCAAGTGATGAGTGATATTTATCATGTCGCTAACTTTCATTTTTGAGCTCTTCCCATGACAATAGGGCTCAATATTTGTTAACTACCCATTAGAACTTCTTAGTATATGCACGTCTAAATGGGAGTAAACTTTGGTTAACCTTTTTCTTGGATAAAAGGTCAACCTTTCCCCTATTGATTGTCTAGGCACAAAATCACTAGAAAGATTTAGGCTTGAAAGAGGTCTTGTGAATAAGGATTATCTCTTCTTTTTGAACTTTGACACTACACCTAATGCTCAAGGAGTCCTATAAAATGACCATTGGCATCTCAGTAATATGCCATTAGTCCTCTAGTAGCAAAAAGCCAGGATTCAACTTTAAAAACTTAAACAAAAAACAAACCCCTTTATGGATTAATATTCATAATATTCTACATGAATATTGGACCACTAAAAAGATTTGTCACTTGGTAAGCTTCATTGAAAAACCAATTTGTATGTATGAAGCAATAACAATCATGAAGAGAGTTAGTTATGCTAAGGTATGTGGGGTTGTGGATATAAACATAGTGTCATTCTCATATCAATGGAGGCCTCAATTACATCATTAAAGAAAGAAGGGAAAGTCAATAGGTCGAAAGTTTCGAAATAGACTACTAAAAGCTAATGGGACTTGATATTTTAGAGGAAAAGGATTGTGGATTTGTGAAAGAAAATGAGATGAAATAGTTGTTTTAACATAGAACATTGATCAACTGCCTAAGTAACCTTGCCTTAGTTGGAAAACATAATTTTTCAGGAGACAAATAAAGAGCCCTCGACTTTAACTACTGTGGAAACCCAGAGGGTGATCAACTCAAATAGCCTTAAGCAAGAAAATAAACTACTAATAGAACATACTAGTGGTTCTCCCTCTTTCAAGCAATCTAAGGCTCTCCATTTATTCTTCAACTGATAATATAAACACTACGGATTCAGAGAATGAGTTCAACAATACCACCAAGAGGAAATCCAAATGGAGGAATAAGGTAACTATTGAAACCTCATCCCTCTACCGATGACTTTTATATCCTGGAATATAAGAGGGCTTAACATCGCCAAAAAAATAACAAATGTTTAGCGACTATTTGATTGGTTTTTTTATACCAATAATTAAATTATCGAAAGTGCACGACGTAGCTGTAGCTAGCACAGGCAAGCACGGGTCAATTCCACAATGACGACAAGTACTAGTAGTTACACTTTTTCTATCATCTAGCCTAAGAATCGGAATTTTTTGGTTTTTAATTAAAAATAAAGCTAAATAATTAAGCTGAAATTGGAAACAATAATGAACACAAGACAAAGGAAATTGCTTAGACATGAAATAATTGAACTTGAAAATTCACCCCTTGAAAAAAAATGAACTGAAAAGAAAAAGTAAGTAAACAATTGAATTGGATTCGTTGCAAGAGGGCTCGATCAGTGAGCTATTACGCACTCTTTCAAGGGTGGCTACTTCTAGGCAAACCTCTAGGCACCCCTACCTCCTTTATTACTGAGCGGTCATTTAGGGGCCTTAGCTGGTAATCTGGGATGTTTCCCTCTCGACGATGAAGCTTATCCCCCATCGTTTCACTGGCCGATCTTAATCCCTGTTATTTTGAGGTAATATCTAGTATTCAGAGTTTGCCTCAATATCAAATATTTGTGTCTAGGTGATGAATCCCCCTAAGAATCATTAAATAATTACTCTTTTATCATGCAATTATATTATTGATTATTGGACCATGGAAATTTCTATCTTATATTAATAAGTCTCTCGAGACTCCTAGCAACTAATCCATAAATTGATTAATATAAATATTTCTCCTTAAAAACCCTTTGCTTACATTATCAATTTATGAATTCCGTTATTACATTCAGACATAATCTAGAGGATTTATGTCAGCCTATCTTTAGGTTTGCATGCAACTTCTTTCAATTATGGTAGATCTATTCATACAAGATGATTTCTCAATCTCAATCATATAAAATCAAATCATGCACTAATATTTTGGATATATTAGAACAGGAATAAAATGCATAATTGAATTGCAATAATCAATCAATATAATTTGCTATTGTTATCACAAACTAGGACTCATCACACCTAGACATTAAACACCTTTAGTTACTCATAGAATATGAAATCAATAACAAACATGAAAAAAAAACTAATAGAAAACAAAGAAATCATAATTCTAAATCTCTCTTTCTCTTCTATTGAATCTTCTTATAAGTTTGGATTTGATATAGCTCTCTATTGGATATTTTTGATGTATTGTTTGTGTTTTCCTCGTCTCTTGATCAAAATCATCACCTCTTTAAGTGTCTCACGCCTCAAACTACTACAAAACTCTGCTCTCTCTCTCCATTTTGTCTTTGTTCACGTCCTCTTATAGTAAAAACTAGGGTTACTGGGACATACACGATCACTTTCATGACCGTATAGCTCAAAAATACTTAAAATTGTGACTTTACACATTCACAGGGATTTACAAGGCCACATACACAACTGTATATCTTTAAGATTCTTCAAATCTTCATTTTATGCCAAGATTTCGTTTGAATTCTTTCCCTCTTGGTTCATAAAGGCAATTATCACCTATAAATGAACTCAGAGCAAATTAAGTACCAAAAATACAACAAAACCATGAAATATCAAGCAAAATACATCAAATATGGGTGTATAATTGTAGTCAAATATAGGTGTACAAACATCAATCAATTATTAATCTCAACTTGTCCATTCATACTCTAAATCATCATGTCATATTAGTCAACATATAAATATAATCAAGTTATCCTAAAACTAACTTCATAAGTCAATATTAATAATAATCAAGTCAATAATTTTATTAAAATCAAAAGCATAAATCTTTACACCTTCACAAAGGTTTCTCTCAATGCACTCAAGTGTTTAGGGTGAAAAATATCAACTCTCAAATCAATGCATAATAGAATTATTAACCATAAGCTTGCAATACTATCATATCTCCACCACTTATATGTAAACTAGATACAAAAATCAAAAGGTCTTTATAAGATTGTAATTGAGCTTAGGTAAGGTATGATTGGAATAATAAAAATGTGATAAAATTGAATGAAATTTACAATCGACAAGAATACAAAAACCATGT
The DNA here is from genome assembly GCA_026284465.1 of Erythroxylum citrifolium. Lineage (NCBI taxonomy): Eukaryota > Viridiplantae > Streptophyta > Magnoliopsida > Malpighiales > Erythroxylaceae > Erythroxylum > Erythroxylum citrifolium. Next base: position 52,526,225 of record JANKOE010000002.1, on the reverse strand, counting down.
TATTTCATAAAATAGATCCTTTGCAATATGAATCCAATGGTACCATCATTAAAACACTTTTGTTTATGCTAGCAACTTTTTTTTTCATTTTTTTAGGCTCTCATACTGTACCACAATTAAAGAAATATTGAACTGTTCAAAATTTTAAGTTTCAAACAATCAAGTAATGTAAATAACCTTTAGAGTTCAAATCAATAACAAGGCTTCAAGAAAGACAGAATAAAGGTTAACAAATAGGCTACAATCAATGAAAAAGGCCAAGACTCAAAATTGGTTATTCCTAAATTATGGTAAGGTCATTGTCAAAGAAATAGGCTTAAACAAATTGTTAAATCTAATTGCCTTTATCACTTTAATGCTTCTAATTTAACAAATATGGTCTCAGTATGCATAATAAAAGTAAGTTCTATAATCATTCAACTATGCATGACAACACACACGAAAAAAATAAAAGAGCTTAAAAGGTTTTGAAATTTTTGCTCTTAGGTTCAAAAGCTCCCAAAAAAATTGGTCTTATATGTGTAAATAGTATGCAGTTATTATTCAAATTGACTATCTCAATGATTACTAAAAATATGACTTATAAAAGTAATTTTATTACTATCATCCTTTTGTGTACTAATTCAAGTCAATATTCAATAATGAAATAAAATACTAATAGGCAAATTTTAACTAGCTCATAATATCCATTAATAAAATATAATAACAAAGAATATAATAAACTTAAAAAATTGTTAACCCCTTCATAACACTTAAAATTGTACATTGTCCTTAATGTACACAATATAAGCATATATAATAAGTGAGAAAATAGAGTTTTGTACTCCCTGAGTAATAAAAGTTTCAAATTTCTAATTTCAGGATTGTCCATTCATATGATATACAAATATCCTTGCAAAATATAAAGAAAAAGGGATAAAAAGACAAGAGAAAATAAAATTAACAATAAAGAAAATAAATATGAAAATAGAAATAACATAATATTTAAAATAAAACCTATCCAGTACTCATTTAACATCGTTAGATTGGTATATCTTTTAAGATCAAGGTGGCATATAAAAGTGGGGTTTTTGTAGCCTTATTGTAGGTTCTATGATTTGTAAGTAAGCTTCCTTTTGTCACTTTTTTCTTTCAGTTTATTGCCTTCAATTTTTGAGGTTCTATTCGATCTTCAAATGTAGAATCTTGCAAAATATCAGGCATATTACAAGACTCATTAGGTACAATTACTTCCATAAATTCAAGGGTATGATTAATGACATTAGAAATTCTAAAAACAACCTCTTCATTTCCCACCCTTAATGTTAACTTGCCTTCCTCAGTATCTATTATTTACTTAGCAGTCACACAAAAGGGTAAAATGAGGACTAGAGGCAGTTTCATATCCTCCCCTAAATAAAAAAATCACAAAATTAGTTGGGAATATAAACTTATTAAGCTTAACTGACAAATCTTCTACAACTCCCCTATGATATTTTACCTATGTATCAACTAGTCGCACACTTATCCTAGTTGGTATTAATATTAGCCCCTAGGACAACTAAAGCTTTATCTCTTTTTAAACTAACAATTTCATAAGGAATAGAAAAACACTTTGGATCTGTTTGCTTCTCTGGTAGTTTACATTTCTTATATTCTTAACTCCTTTCCCTCAACGTAGTAATCTCCAACTTCTCCAATTTCTCCCTATTTGATGGTAGCTCTTTTCGAGGTTCCATAAGCTTTGGTAGTTGCATAAGAGCTTCAATAAGAGGTAAGAAGAAATTTACCTAATTCTGCATCCATATAATTTTTCTTCACTTTAAAAGGGTATGGGATGACATGAAGGTATTCCTTGACTTTTGGCAGGTGATTTGTTCACCTTCAGCTTTTAAGTGACTCTTAGTAGTCACCTTCTTCTCTTCTCGGAGCTTTTTATCACTTGTCTAGGTGGTGGCCATTACGCGTTTCTTAGGATTCATTTCTGTTGTACTCGAAAAACTTCACTTTGGTATTTTAGCTACTATCTTTGTTAATTGATCAATTCTAATCTCTAAGTTGGGCTTGGAAGCATTTATGTTATGATGTTTTGCATTTGATTCCTGAACAAGTTCCAACATCATCTCTTTTAGAGTAGACTTTTTAGGTTAAGGTGTTTGTTGCTGGAATCCGAGTAGAGGGTTTATTTCTCGTTTGATCCTAATTTCCTAAAAAAAGTTGGGTAATTCCTCCATCCTAGATTGTACATGTTACTATATGGATTATTGAGCACCCCACAAATAGTCCACATGCTCGAGCTATACTACTTGACAATCTTGACTTTGAAGATCTAGCCCACAAACCTCACACTGCATAGCTCAACATTATACTATTTAATATGATAAATTTTTTTTGTATAGGCCTCAGAAAATTCAATAGAGAACAAGTTCATATGTGATCTTCCAAAAGGACCTTTGTGAATTATTAAATTGTGCCTAATGTATTTTGTTAATAGATACAAATTTCATACAGAATATCATGGTTATAACATGACAACAGTAAATATTGGAGTTTTCATACAGGGAGAATTGATGGATTGCTATGGTAAAATTACTGAGATACTTAAAATTGAGTACCCTGCATTGCCAATAAAATGGAGTGTGATATTTAAGTATGAATGGTTTGATCCAACTCCTAATATTGGAACAAAAGTGTACAGTCGATACAATTTAGTTGAAATCAACCAACGAAGAAGATTAATACAATTTGAACCTTTTGTGTTAGCGATGCAAGTGATCCAGGTGTATTATGTCCCTTTTTCTCAACTTACAACGAGATAAATCAGATTGGTTGGCCGTATATAAAGTAAAACCTATAAGTGTTTTTGAATTACATGGAAAAGGATATAAAAAAAGAGAATTGAAAGTGAGGCATTTCAAGAAGATGTTTATGAAATAAATGTATGTGTAACATATGACAAGAATGAACCTTTGAACGATCCAAACGATGAATATGTTAAAATTTCATCTAGAGAGGATGAGGAGGGCGAGAGATCTAAATAAAAGCCTGAGTTTGATTCTAATTTTTCGAAAAAAGAAGATGATGATGATTTTGATTTACAATTAAATGTTGAAAATGATTAATTTGTGTTTGTAATATAATATTATATGAATACATCTATTATTGCATCAATAATATATTATTATATATTAAATTTATATTGTTCTATTACTAGAAAAATCAGTAAAATGTGAATTTCAGGTTAAAAATATACTACCCAAGAGAAAACAGGATATGATGTAGCCAAGGTTCAAGTTATAACGATTTGGAGAAGCCCATGCATTTCTAGGTGAAGCATCACATACTGTAGATGCTACTACACCTCCAGATGAGGCATCACCTTTCATACCTGCTGATATACCATCCAGTAGCTCTGCTACACCATCCAAATCCCTACACCATCCACCACCCCTATACCAACGGAGATATCAAGGGTAAACGTTGTGGGTAAAGAAGGCAACCTCCAACCTAAGGCTAAGGGAGTTGCTAGAAGAACGTACATCACAATTATCAATAATTTATAAGTAAAATTCTAAACATTTTGTTATACATAATAACATCATAGGATTATACTGAAGTTATAGGTTTTAATTTGAAAATGATATAAAATAACTTATATATTAGGATGGTTCCATCTGGAACGTGCTCAAGAAATATCTCATCCAAGTTCAACGAGAGGATAGATCATGAGGGTCATATATGGAAGGATGTCTCTCAACCAATAAAGGATTTTTATAGAGACTTTCTTGCTTCAATACAAGTGTACAACCACCATATATATCTGAAGAAATATGGAGTCATTGGGAACAGTATTTGACATCATCTGAGGCAATATCTATATCATAGCGCAATTTTGCCAATATATATGGAGGACCAGACAAAGAGAGCCTACCTGTACACACTAGAAGATCTTTGAACCACCAGGAGCATGCACTTCAAGTTATAAGTATCAAAACTTTACACTTATATTCTGATTTTTGTACTTTGATGTATGAAATTTGATTTATAAGATTTAAAATGAAAATATATGTGCATTATGGAGAATAATAATGTTATAAATGTTTGGTGTCACTAATGGTTATGTTGTTGAGTTAAATTTTTTTGTCTAATAGGAGATATATATCATAAAAATAGAGAAAATTCTACAGAAATTTTTGCAAATTATAGTTCACTTATAACAATTTATAATGATACAGGAAAAGTCTATGGGCATCCTGCCTATATCATGCTAACTTTTTTTCGCACACTCACACCAAGAAGTATGATGGTGTGACCTTTGTTAACACCTAATGCAGATAAGTTCATGTATGTAAAATCTATACTTATAATAGTAATTCTTGAAAAGTACCATTTATTAACATAAAAAATTATAATGATAGGACCAAATACAAGAAAGCATTGAATAACAGTCTCAGAACTTTGAAACTGTTGATGAGAGTCAAGCATATCTTGATGTAGTGGGTGCTAAGGACCACGTATAAGGATTTTTGGCTTTGGTTCATTTGCAAAAACATGTTATTTGTAATCCTCCACATCCACTACAACTAGATCTAATAGACGGTCCACATCAAATAAGAGAGTCCTACAACTTGAGAGCACGGTAGAGAGGTTTACAACTCAGTTGCAACAGTTGATGGAGTACATAGCCCAACTCTGTAATGAGATGAATCAATTGAAGGGGAGGGACAATACCACATTGCAGTAGTCAGAGCATCTGCCTTCACCCCTTCTATAAGTGAATGTATTTGATTTTTTATTACAATTAAGTTTTTGTACAAATTCTTAATTTGCAGTTAATTATAATGATTACTTACATTTTAATTTTTTATTATATTAATAATAAGAATAATGTTTACTTTATATCTATCAATCAATGTTATATTATTTACAGAAATTAAATATACAAAAAAACATAAGATTATGAACAGAATATACTGGTAGGAAGTGAGAAATGGAAGTAGAAGTTTATCAAAGTTAAATTTCCTTACATAATTACAATATTTTGTCACTAATTAGTTATGGGACTATAACTTCTGTTAGTACATTACCGACGGAAAATAACATTCCATCGCTAATTAGCTACTACTTTCTCTTGTAGTGTAAAATAACTTTTAGTATTTGGAACCCTTTCACTTGTGGACCAAATGAGTTGAATTTTTTTTATGCTATTAACAAACTTTCCCCGTATATGCTTCTTTGAGCAAACAAAAAATATGATATAGAAATTCTACTGATTTCTTGATTTGACTTTGAATTCCATCCTAAAGGCTTGTAGGGTTCTTGAGTAAATTTGTGAGTTAAGCCAAGTAACATCATTTACAGGGAGTCTCTCAAATCTCAAACAATTATTTATAAATAAGAATGGTCAAATCTAAAGATTACATTAAGATCTTTCATATTTGAAATCTTTACTTTCCTATTCGTTAAAAAAGATAATAAATCTCTTTAAATTTTCACCTTTTGTTATTCTTTTAGTATTTGACTGTTTCTACTCTATAAAAACTCCTCGTTACTTCTTCACTGTTTACCTTTGCTTTTAAATAGTCTTTTATCCTCTTTTCTAACTTGTACACTCTTATCTTGTGACTTCTGTCCCCATGACTTCTCCCTGCCATGTTTTTCCTTCCTTTTCAAAAAATTATGTCAATAACATATGTTCTAATTCTAACATTTTCCAAAAATCCCTATGATTTTTCTAATTCCATTTCTTTTTCAGGCTATTAAACGTAAAGTGGTCTTCATTCCATCTAAGCCCTTTTTTCCTTTTATAAGAATCATATAAAGAATTCTCGCAGTTTAATTTTCCTTTCAACCCACTAACTCTTCAAACTCTTGTTTTCAGTATTGTAAAAGACTTTTTTCAGTTCAACCACAAATATGATCCGCCTCTTCCTATTGGGACTTTCCCACCTATTAATGCTTCTCATCCATCGCTCCCTTATTTGGGATAAATGTGTTAAATTTCCCTTTAGAATTCGCTTTTCTTAGGCCTTTAAATCCCTAAAGCCCTACTATAGGATTGTAGACCAAAGGGGTAAATGGGTAGACAAGTTATACCTATCGTATCACTCGATCTGGAATAGGCGAAGCCTCTTGCAACTGATAGCCCTTTCCAGGAATTCTATAGAGTATCAACTAATCTTATGTCTGCGATTTTAAATTTATGGATTCCTTTATATAACTACTTTATCTTCACTTTTAAACATGTTTTTTATTTCTTTAAAAGACATTTTATTTTTATTTGAATTGCTTATTATCGAAGAGGACCTTGTTTGCTTAATTGAAAAAACTCCTCCTTTGGATTCTGACACTTTTAAATGTTCTTAATCTATATCGTTAAACAATTATGCTTCTTCAAGAACTCCTGTTGTAACACACCACTACCATAAAGCATATACCCGAACATCCATAAGATATTTGAGGACATACCTTATGAGAATGACATATTAGAACAGTCACGTTCACTTAAGATGGCATCATACAGAATACAAGTATTCAAAAGATCATTTTTCCCATTTCATTCACAAACATAAACATTCATTCTATTATTACACTCATATTTCATGTAAATATGGAATACACAACATGTGAGAGTTCAAAACTACTAGATTGCCTTAGAAGTTAGGTCCCCTCAGTACTTGAAAATCAACATTGCAATTTTTATGAGTTTGCGAACTCAGTGAGTGAATCATCATCGATGTGCTCACTTAATTCAAAACACAAACATCAAAAATATATAACCAAATTCACAAATATATCACATTATTCATAATCAAATCCCAGATCTCACATCATTCGGTTTTGTGTACCAAATCACAATATACATCATATTTCAACAAGCACATTATAAATACAAACATTTCTTATAATTATTTCAGAAAAATCCAATCATTCAACTCATATATAGATAGATATATATACATATATATAAGTATATGTAAATGCTTATGCGACTCTACTTTTATTTTTATTTTGTTACCTGGTATTCACAATGGGTATAAGATAGTTATGAAATGAACTCGATATCCACAACAGGCATGGGACAATTATGAAATGACCCTGATATTCACAATGAATGCGGGACAGTTAAATAAGCGCTCGGTCACAACAAAATAAAAATAAAAGTAGAGTCACATATATATGTAAATGCTTATACGACTCTACTTTTATTTTTATTTTGTTGTGACCGAGCTCCTATTTAACTATCCCATACTCATTGTGAATATCAGGCTCATTTCATAACTGTCCCATACCCGTTATGGATACCGTGCTCATTTCATCACCGTTCCGTACCTATTGTGAATACCAGGCTCATTAATAACTGAGCCTGTGGCTCTGGTGCAAATTTCTTGAGCTTTAAGCTCTTTTACACGTGGGTCACTCCAGTCACAACTCCGTTATCTGATCATGTGTAATAGAGTAACGAAATGCAACAAATTATATATTATGCTATTAGTACCTTTTATTCAAAGTGCACAATCATTTATCATATTCATCATATCTAAGTCTGACATTCAACATTTAGTTGAGTACTCTTTTCACTTTGCACATACAAATTTGAAAAACTTCCAATATAGTTCCAAATATTAAACTCCTTGGACCATCAATGTTCGAAATTATCAATATCACAATCATATCCATAATAGTTCAATATCTAAAAGTTAATCAAAATCTTCAAACATAGTGAGAAAACATCTAGGTTAACTCTTATAATTCAAACAGAAGCACATATATAATTGAGATTACATATCTAGGTCAACTCACAGTATGCTCCAGAATAGTTATTGCCTTAATGACTCGGTAATGTCTAGACGCTGATGATCGATTTGTGCCTCTATATCATGTAATACACACATATTTACACATTACTAACTTGTTTAATCAAATGAGTACTCAATCATACACATGTATATATTATATGTCCAATGCATGCTCAATTGACTTTCCCAGGTATGTATCCTTAATCACCAGTCTTGATCATTCATTCATTATAACCTATATACATCTAGTTTGCAATTAGGTTTATGCCTTAAGTAAGTTTTATTATTCTTAATTCATCAATCATGCATTCATCAATCCTTTTCTAGCATTATATATTCACATAATTTTCCCAATTCTCATTCAATCATACCTAATTCGTTGCTTATATCCTTTGGATCACAATTGTATTCATAAAAACATCCTTATTCCATTAACAACTCATACTTCCCAAATTCATATACATTGATATAAAACAATTCATTCCTTAATTTATAATCTCAATTAACAACTTAAACTTATCACATACTTAATCACTTAGTTAAGCAACTTTCTAGGTTCATTTTAAGCCCCATTTATGTCCTAATGCACCAAAGTAAAGCAACTTACCCTTATATGGTTTGACCATTAAACAAAACACATTTTTTTCACTTCAAAGCATTACCATGATCATAGGAAGGAACTAATACAATTCCCAAGATCATGGGATAGGTAAACCAAAAGTTCACCTTCATTTTCCTTCAGATTTTCTGCCAAATTTTAACACCTTCATGATAGTTCATCAACTATACCTCATTTATTCCTTAAAGATACTTCAATTCCTCATCAATTCATTTCTAATTCCAATTCAAAATCATTCAATTGGTAACTCATAAACAATTTATCTTTTACGCAATAAAAACTAAATAGAAGCTTTCATTCATTTTGATACATGTAACCCTAACTCTTTCCCATTTCAAGAACACTACACTAATACATTTCTTTATGCTAAAGTCACCTTCAACATACTTAAATTCTCAATCTAATTCATCCTTAAAATAACCTATAACCTAGGGTTTCCATGTGTCAAAAACACAAACAATTCATCCATTAAATTCCAAGCACACTTCGTCATCAACCCTATATGCAATTCATCTCAATTCATCCCTAATAAATCATCATGAATGTTATGCTCACATATGTCACAACAGGGCAATCGATCACTTACTTGTTTAGCTCAAATTTCCCTCAATTAATAAGCTAACCAAGCATTCCAGCATACACCAAGAATAATATGGAAATAAAAAGGTTTCAATCACAAGATGAAGGATGTAGAATTTTGGCAAAATTCAAGGTTATGGAGATTGTGTGGGTGTGTTGATAGTGAGGAGGAAGAAGAAGAGAGCATCTGACCAAAAACATGAAAGAATATGGTCTTTCAAATGTGGGAATTGTGGGATACAAGTGTGTGGTGAGGGGTGAGACATATGGTCTGACACTTATCAAGTGGAGAGCTATGTCATGTGTCTTCTTCTTATGCTTCCAATTGTCACCTAATGTTTGGTCTATTTGTCACATAGTTTCCTAGGCCACTTGTCACTCATGTATTCAAGCCATTTGTCACTTATTCCCAATGCCATATATCACCATTTCATAGGTATAATCAACCTAAATTCCTATGTATCAATTTATCTTATCCTTTGACATTTTTCCTAGATTAGACGCACACATCATTCCATCAATCACTTAATTGCAACATCAAATTTCCAAATTACTAATTATAATTCGTCAAAACAAAATTCAACACATAATCAACACATAAGTACATCCTAATCAGTTAAAACCTTTCATACCCAGAATATGTCAATCGAGTGCATATACTATCTTTATAATGTCTCTAAATCATGATTCATGTGTGTATGTGAATATGATGCAAACAAATGAAATGTACTTCATGTATTCTCATATGATATGACCCAATCTAACAGTTAAATCCGTAAGTGTAGAAACGGGCTATTACACTTGTACCTGAAGAAGAACATTTGAATATTTTGGATTCTTCTAAATTGATTCATCTTTTTCCCTATTAATAATAAACCTAGCTTGGAATTCCTTTCTTTTTGCAATATAGTAGTTTTTGGTAAGTTCTTTGCTTTAGGATTTGTTTTCTTAGGATTTCTTTATAGAAATTTAAGGGGGATGCCTCTCCAACCTTCCTTTGTAGCATTTAAACCTGTGTTCAAGGTTTGTCCAACTTTGGAATTTTTTTCAATTCCCCTGAACTCAAGGACTAAGAAAATCTACTTTCTTCTGACCTTAGATTTCTAATTTTCTTAGCCTTTAATTATCTACCAACCTTTGTAGTAAGTCTCCCAATGACATCTTTGGTATTTTTCTTTCTTTAAAGTTTTGGTTTATAGATTAGATGAATCCTTTTGGAGACTTCTTTAAAAGGCCTTACTGGTTAAGAATCTTCAAAACCTCTTAATACTCCTATTTGGTTGTCTATTAAAAGTTTTTCTGTTGGACCCCGATTCCGGAGCCTAACGGATTGGAACATAATCTTAACTTAGACATCGACTTGAACTCGTTTAATTACTATTAGTAGGTGATATTTAAAAGTATACCCCTCTCAAGGATTTTAAAACACAATTTTTCCCCAAAATTGTGTAAGTGAATAGTACACTGCGCCCGCGGGTTATCACTGTCGCACCAGCGAGGTAGAGGCGTACAGAAAATTGAAACTCCATTGCTCTCTTCTGTCGTACCCGCGAGGTAGAGGCGTAAAGAAAGTTAAGACTCAAAAGATCTCTCTTCGGTCGCGCCCGCGAAGGCCTACTACCCAGAAATTGGAAATTCGTCTGATTGTACTGTCGCGCCCGCGACAGTGGCAGCCCGCGCCCGCGAGGGCATGTTACTCAGACATGGGATTTTCCCAACATCCCAAAGCCATTTCATAGCTTACCCAAACCTATTCATACACGTAAACACTTCTAATCTTCTCAAATCTCATCCAATCCATGCCAAAACACTTCATAATTATTCATACACCTATTTCAACTCATCAAGTTCTTAACTCCAACTTCAATTTGCTCAACTACCCAACACATTCACCACACTCATCAATCACAAATCTAAACACATCTTCACTTGAACTAAACATGCATTTCTACCCACATGAATTTCAAAGCC
>JANKOE010000002.1:52442449-52452500 GCA_026284465.1 Erythroxylum citrifolium | reverse complement strand
TTATCGTCAGTTATGATCATGGGATTGGGAATTGGAATGGGATATTATGGTTTGCCATTAGGCCTTGAAAATTTGGCCTTTAATCTCTACTTGAGCGTAGTGTTTAACGCCTTATCAGAGCTACCAGCATCACTACTCACTTTCTTCATCGTGGGGAAATTAAACAGGAAAAGTTCGTTGCTTGCTCTCGCCATTTTAAGCGCCTTTTGCAGCATACTCTGTTCAGTTCTGCATACGGTATCAACATTCTTGCAGATAGGACTGGAATTAGTATCTTTCTTCAGTGCGTCCACGGCCGTAGACATCCTAATGATATATACATTAGAGATGTTCCCTACATGTGTAAGGAACTCGGCAGTATCTGCAGTGAGGCAAGCACTTGTATTAGGAGGAGTAATATCACCAATTTTAGTGGCTGCGGGAGGGAGAGGTGGGTTACTTTCTTACGGGGTTTTTGGTGTCGTCATAGGGATATGTGGATTGTTTGTGTTAAGCTTGCCCGAGACTCGCGGTAGCACACTCTGCGATACGCTGGAGGAAGAAGAGCACAAAGAAACATGCCGCAGAAATGACAGAGTCGCTCGCGTTTAGTTAGATGCCAGCTCTGTTGCACTGGTATCTGGTTTTGCTACGTAGCGTAATAATAATTAAAAAAGGCATATGTTTTTCATGTAAATTAATGAATTTGGATTACTCAAGTGCGTAACAAGAGCTACATGTGAATTTACCGTTTCGAAACTTCTCTAGCTTGTTTTATGTATGCGCCTAAAAATACGTGAGTCATGAATTTATAAAAGCTTCTAGATGGTACCGTACGATATCATTGTTTTCAAATAAATAATTCTGTTAATAGTGTTGAAAAATTAGAGTGAGATCAATCTTGCATCGAAACAAAATAAATATGAATTTTTATAGTTTCGAAAATCAAAATCACTTAAATTTTATAAAATAATAACTATATAAATCATAATAAAACATAAATTTTAGTTTGTGTCTTAAAATGAAACTTAATCTTTTTTCTTGTCATTTTTTAGAAGCGTTTTAAAAATCAATTCATCTCAACTATCGTATACGCATAAATATGTGGTCACTAATGGTATCTAAAGAACTTGATAATAGAACTCTGAACTATTACAAAAAGTTTGGATATTTTAGTAGTTTAATTGAAATTAAATTGCAATTAAACTTTAATTATAATTGTAATTAATTTTAATTAAACATCAATTATGCCCAAATAAGATCCAATATCTTATATTGATTCTTATAGATTAAATATCTCACATTTACTCATAAAATTTTTCAAACTTTACTTTCAATGCTAACTTGATTACAAGACCTTTTCTTTCTTTAACTTATTCTTTATATAAGACCTATTAAGTTCACAAATATATTGGTAATGTATATAAATTATATCTATAAATCATATTTAGGATTAAATAAGTTGAACTGTTTTAATTTTTGTTTGATTCTCTATTTAAACAATTTATATTCACATATCAAGATTAATGTCTAACAACACATTATGATTATCCAAACATTCCTGAATGTCAAAACAATTTTGATACCCAAATATTTCTGAATGTCAAAACAATTTTGACTAGCTTTTTCATACATAATTTTTTTCGTATAATTCAATCATTTTATCATATAATGTTCTGATTAAACATAAAGCATGAAATTAATGTCTACCCTATTTGAGTCCAATCATATTAGTTCTCTACTATTAGAAATTGATTTAATTAATGACATTTGAAATTTATTTTTAAAGCATCATTCTATCTTAATCAAAGATTTCCTAATGAATATTGATCAATAATAACAAAATATTACCCCTATTTACTTTAAGTTGATGAATCTTATGATGATCACTTAACTATCTCCATATAGTTCATGATATATCCAATAACTACTAACTGAGCTATCCTTAACTAGAATAAGTCATAAATAGTATTAAAATATAAAAATCCATAAATGAGATGCTTTGGTAATCTCAAGTCAAAAGATCACTTATATAATAATCACAATAGGAATTTTTATAGACATACAAGTAATGCACCAAATAAATTTCTCATATAGGGTCAATTAAGTAAACTTGTTTTCTAATAAGCACCCACACATTTGTTTAAGTATCTCTATACTTTAGTCTATGACATTGACTACTTCCTTCGTAAGGAGGAAACATAGCAATTGCTAGTCTTTATACATTATATTAATATTCAATATTAACAAGAATAATTTAGGGATAATACATAAATGTACTATGAATCTCATAATTTTAATATCATTATAAATTTATTTGCAATGGACATTTATCCATGAAATACATCTAAATAGGTTTATGATAGAGTACTTATAAATAATTATGTCACTAAAATACAACAAACTAATTGACTGTAGGGCATAAACTAACAATCTTTCACTTGCACTAAGCCAGTTATTTAAATATCTTCTACCATGTCATTATATGACGATCATGTTACTACTAGGACAATGGTTTAGTAAGAGAATTCTACAAGATTCTCTATAGTGAGCAATTGCTTAAATCTTACAGTTTTTGTTTTAATTATCTTTTTAATTAAGAGAAACCATGTAAATACATACTTAGATTTTTGATGAGACCGTAGGTTCTTTATAATGCCCAATGGCTCTAATGTTCTGCAGTATATTATTGTCTGAACAATACAAGGAACTATTTTAAGTTCAATAAAGAATTTATTAATCCAGTTAATCATTTATACTAAATGAAATATGTATTTTGGCTTTATTAGTAATTAATGCTACAATGGAACATTTCCAATGTCAAAATAATATTGTTCCAAGTAAAATATACCTTACTTAGGATTCATGTCCAAAGTTAATATTCATTTGACCTTAAACTCAAATATTAACTCATACATATAATAATGAATATCTTTAATACTTCACATGTATTAGATATCTTAAATAATAAACATCTTTAGTATATTATCTATGCATTTAGATTAAAATAGGCAAACAACTTCCATATCTATCTCAAGATCTAATTCCCAGAATTAAGTAGTTACTTTTTTCATATAAAAAAATTTTGTTTTTAAACAATTTTATTTTCAATATGTGATAAAGGCTCAATTGACTACATATTTACTCCATAATGATTAGTGATTAATGTTATGTTGTGCTTAAAATACTTATTTTGGTTCATTTTATTTAGATACAAGTTAGAGGAACAAGAACCAAAATGAGCTAAAAACATATCCTTAGAACCATTGTTTCAATGTTCAATCATATTTGCCTTTTTGTAGTAAGAAATAGATGAATTAGGGTGAATATGGGTCAAAGAGTCAAAGAAATGAAGATACTATAACTTACATGGTTGTAATTGTATGTACAATTACACGACTGTTTAAGTGAGCTACACGGTCATGTATGTGGCTGTGTAGTTCAATGTGAATGTGTAAGTTTACAAATTTTGGAAAAAATGACACAGACGGTCACTTGCAAGCTTATATAGTTGACTGCATATTGTAACAAAATCTTAATTTTAATATAAAATGGCATTTAATAGGCCAAATAAGGTATGAAGAGTTTGGAGACATGAAAGGGGGTAGATTCCTTACCTTTTGTTGAGAAACTAAACTTCATCTTTTTAGTTCAAAGGGGATATCGAGGCCGATGAATATATTTAGGCATTGATTAATGTAGTGAAGTTATTCTTAAAACTCTTTTGGAATTGATTATGTTATTATATGATTAATGCTTTGGGATTTATGTATAAATGATTTAGACACTCTAAATAGATTATTCATGTATAAACTGATCACTAGAATCTATATTACAATACATAATCATTGGAACTTTAATTCACTTATGGTAAACTAATGGTCGTGCATCATTAGGCTAACATATTATAGATTAATTACCCGAGCTTATGTGGTTGTTTTTTAGGTTAACCTAATTTCCCATTACGTAACATGGTTGTTATACTAACTCTAAAGAGCTTATTCTAGGTTGTCTAATAGTTAGACCTAATTAAAGAGTTTGTTTTAATTAGATACAACCTATAGGAAAACTAGGATTAATAAAGCTTGTTCTTAATTAATGGTTAATAGTTTCAAAGAGAGGTAGAATAACATGACAATTAATTGTGCACATTCGTATAAAGGTTGAGATTGAAACACAAAGTAGATTCGAAACCTATTGGTTAATTCTAGTAATTTTGTACTGTTTGATTTGATTTATCTCTAGTAGTTTTGTTTTACTTATATATCTTGATCTTATTACAATGTATATTTCTTGATTAAATACATCATTGAAAGAAGAATTCAAGAGGTCAACTATGTGAATAGATTGCCTAAGGATTTGGATAGAGTGAGGTGCACCATATGAGATTCTCAACCCTACTCCTTCAATTAATGGTCTTAATATGAGATTCTCATCCCTGCTTCCGCAATCATGTAATTCTCTACTCTACACGTGTAGGTCATAATGGTTGAAGTAGTATCTTTGATTTTGTATATGTTTTTTGTGAGTTACATGTTCCTATACAAGGTTGTATAAGTCACAATGACTTTAATGCTTCCATTATTTGTCTTGTCTTCACCCTAACTAATCTCCTTATTGCTCCGTGAAGGCGAATAAGATTGAACATTGATGTAATGACACTAAGGATATGAATTTAGTTCATTTTGGTTTTTGTTTCCCCAACTTGTACCTAAAGCAAAATATAAGCCTAACATAACATTAATTACGAAATATTATGGAATAAATAAATAATTAATCAAGTGCTTATCACCTAACTTTATTCATAACTTCATCAAATATATGAAATTTCATCAAATATTTGAAATAGAGTATCAATATTTCTAACGAGGCTAGATGCACTAACAAACTTAAAAAACACAGTCCCTTAGCAGAATAAACTAAAAAATTAATAATAAGCTCCTCTATTCTATTTGTCCAATCATCACTTATGATTGAACACCCGTAAGTTGCCTAAGTCATTCTTCTTTAATCCAAATGACTGTTTATTTTATAAACTGAGCTGCACGGAAGTTTACCTCTTTAGACATCAATTAAATGACTTGTTTATTTTAGACTGTAAGAGGTAATATCAACCACCATAAGTTGGTAATAATAAGACTAGGCAACATTAAATTAAGTACTTGAATTATAACACCATCTAGCCATTACCATGTCTACATTATGAGCCATTTCTTTAGATTATAAGGCACTACAGATTGAATGCTGAGCTCCAAGAATTGTTTTGTGTGCTAAAAAAGTTATAATCTATATGCTTCTTTTCCTTACATCAAGTGCAACATTCCTTTTTCGTTGGGTAGGAAAACTACCTTCAACATCCCCACTATCATCCTGACCATCGAAAAGAGAACTTCTAATACTAATTTCATAATTTAGTCTTTGTCTTTTATCTTTCTCATATTGATACTCTTCAAGCAATGTTATTTCACTTTATACCTCACTTTCTTGCAAGGCTTAACAACACCTTTAATTTAAGCTAAATTCTTCTTTAATCTTGTAATCCACCATCTTTCAAATGATTATTGGAAAAAACAAATGGTATGGTTCTTCATTCCAAGAACCAATCTAGCATGAGCCCAAGCTGGATCATTGATATCATCTTGAAGTGACTAAATTATTAGGAGTACTTAAAGTTCCCTTCATTTATCTATAAAAATAAAAAAGACATATATCAAAATTAACTTAATATTAAAATAAAGTTATGTAAAATAATATGAAGAAATAGAGTAAAAACAGTTTCCTAATAACCATATGATATACAAATGCAAGTGAACATTATGAACTTATATAAATGATTCCTTAAGAAAAATTGATGCTTAAAGACATTTTATCCAAGAAATTCTCATATTTCTTAACCTAAATTTGAAATATAAACATTAATTGTTGCATTTTCACAACTATAACTCATTTTATGTGATTAAATAATTCAAATATAAAGTCATAGCTATAACCCGTTTTGTGTAATTACATAATTATACCATAAAGTCAAAACTATAACTTATTTTGTGTAATTACGTAATTCAAACATAAACTCAACTATAACCTTTTTTTGAATTGTTACATGATTTAACTATAAACTCATAATTATAACTTATTTTGTATGATCACATAATTCATATCTATAACTCAATTTATATAATATAATTTAACTATAAAATCACAAATATAACTCATTTTGTGGGGATTATATAATTCAAACATAAACCCACAAATATAACCTATTTTGTATGATTACTTTATTCAACCATAAACTCATAACTATAACTCATTTTGTATGATTGTAGCTCATTTCGTGTGACTATATAATTCAACGATGAGCTCATATATATAACTAAACTTGTGTAATCATATAATTAAACTATAAAGTCACAAATATAACTCATTTTGTGTAATTACATAATTTAAACATAAACTTATAATGATAACCTATTTTGTATGTTTGCATGATTCAATCATAAACTCGTAATGATAACTAATTTTGTATGATTACATAATTCAACTATAAAGTCACAACTATAACTCATTTTGTATGATCACATCATTAAACCATAAACTTACATTTATAACTCAATTTTGTATTAACATAATTTAACCATAAATTAACTAGCCCATTTTGCATAATTTATAATAAAGACCAATATTTCATTCAATATTTCTCAAATTTCAAACAATAACACATGTTACAATTCTATATTAAATCCTCAAATTCTAGAATCCAAACATAAAAGGACATCCAACACACCGTAAAAGTACGAGTATATGACACAAGTCACACAAAACAAAACATAAAATCAATCAACTTAAGCACACATTTCAATATTTAGATTTGTACTATTTTGCAACCTTGAGGCTTGATTGTTTGCTTGACTGCAACAATGGAGGAGTAACTATATATGGAGTGTGAATGCAAGAGAGAGTGAGGCGAAGTGGGATGATGGTGAGGCAACGGGGGCTATAGGGTGTGATACTATGACTATGTTCGACAATGGAGAGGTGACGGGATTTGTGACTAGTGGCGAAACACAATTGGTGGGCGATTGACAGTGAAACACAATGGAAAGCTTAAAGGGGCATTCGGAAGATTAATGGGTTAAGGTTAAGGGTAGGTTAGTTTTTTAGGGTTAATTTATTTCTTTTCACAATTTATTTCTTTTTAAATTTTACAATTCAATTCAGTATTCAATTAATATTTTGAATATTGTCTTAATACTTGAGGTTAGAATGGAACTACTAATTTTAGTACCATTTTTTGATTAACAAGACACGTACTGATGGGAAGTCATAAATTCCTATTAATCTAAGCATGTGTGAATGACATAATTAGTGAAAAGTATATATATATACTAAGAATACTCTCAACTACATGTGGTGCTCTAGGTAGCGCTGGTTAAGCTTCACCTTCTTCTCCCATTCTTCACTGCTTGCTTCCAACTTCCATCGTACTCACCTTATTCTTCTTCTTATTCATTGCTCACTTTTGCCTCTCCATTTCCTCCTCAACTGGTGCTTCTTTGGGAAATGAGTATTTTTGTCCCACGAGTTGTTAAACTTTGTCCCGCCACCCCTCCTTTCCCTATTTGCACCTTTACTGTGTCAACCTTTCTCACTTGTTAAAGTTACCTTTCCATTTCCAACTCTGACTGTAGAAAATGTAGCTTTTACTTGCCATTAGGTAAAATGAATTCCCAGCTCTACCCTCCCGCACACTCCTTACACCACTAGCTACGACTGAGGAAAATACCACTTCCACCTTCCAACCCCCTCCACCACCTCCAGGGTTAAATCCCCAAAAGAGCTGGAAGCAGGTTGTAGGAGGTCACACTGCCTCTAACCTTACTGTTAATCCTTTGAAGGATATGGATGGGAAGCTCATTATCTGTCAAAATTTTGAAATACTTAAGGAAGGAGCATGTAGTTGGGAAGAAATGGTTGGCTTCTCCTTCAAAAAATGTCCACCATTTTCGAGCATCCAAAAATGGGCTTAACGGTCATGGCACAAAAAAGGGCTGATTGATGTTTTGCTTACAAAAGAAAGCCTCAACCTGTTCACTTTTACTTCAATTCTCAAGCACATAAAATTTTGGAGGCAGGGTCGCGGCACGTTGGGACTCATCCACTCTTTTTACAGAACTACAAACTGAGCCTCAAGCTTGAATCTCTCAAGTTTCAAAACTGTAATAACCCGTTCCTACACCTAAAGGGTTAGACTAGTCACATGAGTCATATTATGTGAAAACATACGAAATGCATTTCATTTACATGCATCATATACACATACATACATGAATCATGATTCAGAAACAACACAAAGATAGTAAATGTACTCAATTAACCTATTCTGGGTATAAATAATTTTAAATGATTTTCGATGTGATCGAGTATTATTTGTGTCTTGAATTTTGGTTTGGTGGATTACAAATAGTAAATTGGAGTTTGTTATTATTATTGAGTAATTGAAGAAGTATTATGTGCATCTAGTGTAGGAAAAATGTTGAATAATAAGACAAAATCAATACATGCGAATTTAACTTGTCTAGGCTAATGAGAGTGTGATACGTGGCACTAGTGAGAGGGTGACAAATCGCACGAATAAATGAGAGACAAATGGAGAATTAATTATGTAATAAGTAGTTTAGTGTATGAATGACAAGAGGACTAGTTATTAAGTGACAAATGGACTAGTAATGTACAGACAAATGCTAAGACAAAAACATATAGCATAACCCTTTATTTGACACTTGGCATGACAACTGTCCTACCCCTCCATCACTCATTTGTTCTCCACATCTTTCACCCTTGCAAGATGCTTTCTTTCATTCTTTGGCCTTGTGTTTTCTTTTTCTCTTCTTCTTACCCAAACACCTTCATGCCATAACCAAAACCCTTGGATTTTTTGCAAATTTTCGTAGCCCTTATCTTGCAATTGAAACTTTTCCATCTTATCTTGCTTTTGGTGTATGTTGGAAGTTTGAGGAGGCCTTGCATAACTTATTAATTGAGGAAACCCTGAGTGAAAGAAGTACAGTAAGTATTTGATTGCTTTGTTGTGTTATTTATGATCATATCATTAATAAAGATTGATTAAGAGTGAATTAAGATGAGATGCATGAGGGATTGATGTTGATTTGTGATGGAAACTTGATGAATGAATATGTTTTGTTTTTTGATGTGTGAAAATGTGGGCTTTAGGCTGCTGTGTGGAATGATTGTAGGTTGAGTTTTGAAGCATGAACGATGGTGAATTGATGCTAAAGATAGGTTCTATTGAAGTATTCTTGAATCTGGAAAATTAGAGTTGTAAGTCGAAAGTCTGTTTAATTTCATCTTCCTCTTTCGACCTATTTTTCATATCTTTTGGAGCATGAATTTGAATAAACTTAAAGAACAAAAGTTGTAGATATAGGTCTTGTCTTGATCTTTGTTGAAGTGATGTGATCAAATAGTGAATTTATCTTGGGTTACGCATGTTTTCCTAATATTGCCCGCGATAGACCCTGTTCAGGAACCTTGTATTATTTCCTGATTTTTGAGGAATTTAAAGCTCAAATTAGTCAAATTATAAAATGTGAAAAATGTTTATTGATGTCTTATTAAGGTTCCTGTGAAATGGTTTGGCTAGAAGATGTTTTGATAATGAATTATTGTGATTTTTGTATGAAGATATCGAAGATGGAAAAAAGAAAATTGAAGGAAGTTGATAGTGAACTTTCTATTCACTAAACCCACGATCGTGGGAAGTGTTTGGAAGTCAAAAAGTTTATGTTTTGCTTTCCCACGATCTTGGAAAGGTACCCACAATCGTGGGAATTTCTTTGATAAGATAAAATGTCATTTTGTGAGATTGTTTAACCGACTAAGGATAAGTTACCTTACCTTGGTGTCTTTCGACTTAATTGAGGTTTGAAATGAAAGTAGATGGTTGCTAAATTAAGTGGTTAAGTGATTGATAAGTTTAGGATGTTGATTGATGTTAGAATTGAGGAATGGATTGACTTGATATGAATGTATCTCAACTTGGAATTTATGAGTTGTT
>JANKOE010000002.1:52363614-52376987 GCA_026284465.1 Erythroxylum citrifolium | reverse complement strand
GAGAGCCAACTTGGTTCAGGTGCATCTTTAGAAGAAATTTTTAACAAACTTATTACTCTCAACTTGCAAATGCACCATGATCTTCAACAAATAAAAGCAAGCCAAGAGGAAATGATAGCAACAGGGCACGGATTACCAAATATTGCGAGACAATTCGGGCGCTTGGCTTGGAGGCTTTGTGCAGAATATTGGATGGTGCTTTGCCCTTTTTGTAGAACCTTGGGGAGTATTTTCAGGCCTTAATCTTGCCTAGAACCTAGGTCATCGTCGCATTGAATTAGAGATCGATTCACGTGAAGTGATTAATTTAATTTCAACCCCATCCCAGCGACAACTGTCCCTTTATCCCTTTGTTTTGGCTATCCATGAGTTATTTACTCGAAACTGGGTAGTCCTACCTAGACACACCTACAGGGAAGGGAATCGATGCGCGGACTGACTCGCCAACTATACCGAGCATTTTGAGATCGGGATCACTAATTTAGTTATTACACCCCTAGGGTGCCTCTCAATTCTCTTCAAGAACATGTCGGGGGTTTGTCGCCCAAGACTCGTTATATAATCTTTTTTGTGTTTTCTCTCCTTGTATAAAAAAAAAATAAAGTTGAGAGAATAGAGGAACACATACAATTCATAGTAGTTTAGTCTTTTTTAACCTACGTTCACTTCCTAAGGTCGCTCGAGATTTGTGAATGCTTTTGGTATTTAGATTCTCGATAACACACGTCTAAAGCTCATATTATACAAGAGATCTCAAAGCTTACACAAAGCTCACTACAACTATGTTTTCTCACTCTACAAAATAAAATCATAAAGTTTACACAAACTACAATTCTTTAGTAGTCTTTATCTTGGGTATCTTTGCTTTATCAAAGGCTGCTTATACTTATTTTCAACCTTAACTATTTATGGCCCTCTAAACTACAAACTATTCGATCAACCAAACAAAGAAGGTGTCTTCTATATTGTTGTTCCTCTCTCCTAGCTTTCTAATGCCTCTTTAATCACCTTAATTTGATACCTACAAAGAAAGTTATCAAAATACTCTCTAATGTCACCTCCTCGGCTTGCTTTGAAACCTTTAAGCAGTACTTTAATCACTTTAAACAACTTATTCAACCTTTGAATCTCATTTTTGAATAACACCAGGCATGAACCTGTATCTCTTGAATAATCTCTTTTACGAATCATTCATCCAATCTAAATTTAAAGCATCAATTCCAAAGTTTCCATAAGTTGTCTTTCAATATTACTTTTCAATGTTACATATCATCGCTTCAACAAATTCATTAGCAATTCAAAGTTTTGTTATTATCAAAATTATCAATTTAAATTAACAAGTAATTCTTTTAATTATTTTTATTGAACTTCAAGTGAAACAAACAAATAATTTATTACCATGCTTGCTGTCGTAGCAATATCCCCGCAGGGTATTATACGGAACAAATGCCTATAGAATTATCAAAAATGAGCAGATGTCTAACAATTGAAGAACTAAGCAGAACATAATTTGTAACGATAACTCATTTATGAACTTCCGGTTAAACCTATAGACATTAAATCAGTTTTCCACCTTGCATGGCCAAAAGAATTATTCATAACAAGCTTTCTTTCCCAAACACAAAAAAGAAGAATCCATAGATCACCCAACAACCTCATGTTTTACTAGCATAAAGTATTCAGTTTTGGTATTACAGACACGAATTCTAGACCAACCTCATTCCGCTTTGATAAAGATACAAGATGCAAATATCAAGTATATCATAAGATTAGATAACTGCAATACATCTGTCACAACTATCAAACCTTAAAATCAATCTTCGCTTTGTTGTTGATTTTGTTGATGCTGCTGCTGAGACTGGGACCATGGCATGAACGCAACAGGTGGTCGAGGCTGCTGGGGTCCATAAACTGCTGTTTGATCAACTGGTTTTCCCATAATCATTCCTGGAGGTCCAGCTGGATGCTGATGAGGGGCATAATAATATGGGATATCAGCAGGGGAACCAACCACAGGAATAGTCGCTTTTGTAACTCCAAGTCCCTCCTCTTTCAATTCATCCCTTGGTATTATATCAACCAAGAAGTCAAAAACATCAGTCCTAGATATGGCAGCTGCAATATCATTCTTTTGTAGTGTCCTCCTTTTGTTTTCTTCAGTGTGGATCCAAGAACGTAAAGTTAACTCCAAGATGAACATCTCACATGCCTTAGCAAATACAACAGGAGCCTCAGCTGAAATCATTCGGACATCTTCATCAGCTTTCATTATCTTTTTAATTCGAGCAAGAGGGAGACTATGGTTCTTAAAATCAGCTGTTTGATCAATTTCTTGCATTTGGTTGGCCCAGAACATTTGAAGCTGCTGCTGTTGCTGTTGATGATGGAAATGCTGAGACTGTTGGTAGGTGATCTGGTGTGGAGAACTAGAAAGAGTAGGCGGCTGAGTTGGGGATGGAACAGCTAGAGGAGTTCCAGAAGCCACTATTGCAGCTGTTTGATAGGGAGTAGTACTATATGCCACCTGTCCTGCTCCAGCTACAATTCCCATAATAGGGTGTCGATTTTGCTGCTGCTGCTGTGTTTGTTCTGATTGATCCATCAGTTATTTCAGATGTTACTTTACTCTTGCCTGATATTACTTTACTCTTGCCCAGCTATCTTTCATCACAACACTGTCAAATATACAACGGTAAAAAAATACTCTTAACCAGAATCCAAAAGTAATATAGCACTAAGAAAAAAAATCAAGAACTCAACCAAAGCACCTACGAAAGAGCACATTTGTTATAAACATTTCGTCTAAGCTTTTGGACATGTAAAAGAGAACTAGAAAATAGAATAGAGAACCAGAAAATAGAATCACTTGTTATTGACTGGGTTTGAGCCTGCAATACAAGTTAAACCCTAATATTCCAAAATAGGCTATTTCCTATATAGGATCCATTATATTATCATAAATCTTCAGCACTATCCTAAAGTTGGAGCACAAATGTTTTAATGTCTTTACTTAAAACTCATAATTCTTTTTCAATCTATATAGAGTTGGAAAATTCATCATATATTTCTGCACCCATAGAAACCTTCATCATACTACTCCCTTGGAAGAATTCCATTGATAAACACCTGCTCAAAACAACACTCTGAAATTGATTATAGGGAAGAGGGGATACGGTAGTTGAGTTTGCCAACATTCACAAGTGAAGTTCATCTCTAAGTCAATAATGTCACTACATAAAACAGAAATCTTCGAAGGTGAATTGAAAAGAATTCTTCAATAAGACAATGTTTTGATGACCCGTGTTATAAAACGATATTGTTTTGATGAAGACATTAGGGACATTTTGTTAGGGCTTTGGGCCCAAACCTGGCCCACTGACTTCAGCTTAAAATGACATCTCTGTAGCCATGGTAGTACTCTACACCATCCCATAAACAGTGGCTCACATAGGTCCACCACCCATGAACAGTGGCGGTCAAATAGTGTTTCCTTTTGTTTATTTTCTTTTTGGCATCTCTCTAGCTCTAATACCATGTAAAGGAGGACAAAAATAAAAAAATAGAATGGCTTGTTATTGACTAGATTTTAGCCCTACATTTATAATAGTAGGTCAATACAAGTAAATCCTAACATTCCAAAATAGGATACTTCCTAAATAGGATCCATTACATAACAATACTAAATCTTAACTGCAGAAAAGTTGGTAAATTAGAAAGAAACGAAAAAAGGACAAGACAAAAGGATTTCAACTTATATTATTTACCAATTAAATAGTGTCTGCCAATACACACTATTTCTAACAATCCACACAAGATTTCAACTTTCAATATTACCATGAGCCACCAACCACGCCTTCCAACAACCACTCCTCATCCATCGGTCTTTTCTCTTTTTCTTTCTCTTATCCACTAACATAATACCACAATATTCTGGTAGGCATCCAAATTATGTCCATGCAAAATGCTTCGATTAAACGATTGATTCACTCAAGTTTGTGAGAGATCAAAAAGAATCTCTAATGTCAAATCTTGGATTATCCATTATTTCATGGCAAACTCTATTTCTTCGAAGCAATGATTTAATTTCAGAAGCACAAAAAAAAAAAATCTTTCATATCCTCAGTACTCAATAACACCTTGAGCACACAAATAGATTACAGCAATCTTTCTGTCAACTCAATAGCTGCATTCTCCTACTTATTTTTTCTTGCAACTCCCACCGTGTCAATGAGACATTCATCATAGAACTTCAGCTCCTTGCAGTTATTTTTCTACCATGTGATAGTACAGAAAAAAAGATGCATGTACCTTAAAGCCATAAACTATATAAAAAGAGACAACTAAAACTGTAAGCCACCAGAAAGGCATTTGTCAGAGAAGAATATTGTAACCCCAAACACAAAGGCTTAACAAAACCAAGCAATACTCATCTGCAATTAATAAGAATAGCAAATCGCAGAAAACAAGCCTCAAACCAAGCATATTTTGCCCAAATTCAACATATATTCATGGAAGGTGTGGGTTATAATTTACATCTAAGTGAATTCTCAAAAAGCTAACTCTTCGAGCTAAAAAAGACACAATAAGCAAGACATAAGCAATAAAAAATATTGCACTTTAGAAGCAGGGGAAGTGGTAAAAGATGTTTCTTCTTCTTGCTCAAAATATCTGTCCAAAAGATAATAATCACTTAAATTAAATAAATGCCACACTTGTCTACACAATGATAGTTGAGAAACAAAACCGATCACAAAACACCCATACATTAGACAATTTGAATAAGTTCGCCAAATTAGCTCAAGGAAAGGAATTGTACAGGTGAACCCAAAAATCACAACAGATTAAAGACATTTGGTAAAAGAAGTCCTGAACCATAACAAACATTTCATTTCAATATTTTAACTGCTAAACTTATTCAGAATCGGCAACTATAAATACCCACCAAGTAAAAATTATAGTAAATGTTGCAAGTAATCAAGACCTATTGTCAGTTTGTTTTGTGAAGAATATAATTAGATTAGCTGTTCTGCAGGCTAGAAAGTTTCAGAGAAATAAAAGTAAAGATAAAATAAGAAAAAAAGAAAGATTTATGCGTTTAAGTTGAAAGTTACGAAAGCCGAAAATTTTGTTCTATATCATCACTTTTTTCACCAATCAGAGAGAGAGTAAACCGAGACATGCAAGCTCGAAAATGTAAGTAAACATTAAATCTTCTGAAAATCCAAAAAACCAAGTGAACAACACAAACCTTTGAAGTTAAGTATAGAATCAGAGTGTTAGAGTCTTCAGAAGCAGCAATAGAAACCCTCAGAGAGAGAAAGAGGGGTTTTGAAAGGAACAGTCTTCTAAACTGTGGAAGGAAGGGAGAGTTCCAATGGTGTGAAGAAGGGAGAGGAAAGTGCAGTTTATTTCATAACGTTCTACGTGGTGGAAATTTACTGGATGAAGGACAGGCAAACTACAATCATAATTCAGATGCTCTATTGTGAGGTATAAGGAAAATGACAGCTCAGTCACAATGTGGGGTTTTTTCGGTGTATCAAATTAAAAAAGCAGGCCTTACGGGGTTGATATCATGGCTATGATTTTCATACCGCAATGGCCAGCGTCTGTTTAGTGATGTCAACGGATCAAGTTGGGGTTGGGTTATTCATGGCTTGGCCCAGCCCGGCATCATTTTTAAAGAAATAATCGGGCCATGGGTTAGAATCCGTTTAAATTAGGCCAAAATTGGGTCGAACCTGGCAAGCTAGGTCAGTTTTGCCATCCCTACATTCGTCGATACGTGTCTTATTTTCTAAAATAAAAATAGGAATTTCATTAATAAAAAATAGGTATAGATCATCTAAAAAAAAATATACATAGGGGTCATTTTAGTATCAACAAGATTGCATACGCCTAAGCCATGATATCGATATGCTGAGCAGAAGAAAACGCGATGGTAAAAGTTTCAAGAGGAACCTCTTAACATTTGAATTTCATACATGCGGTTCAACGTTTCTAATATTAGGGGGGAGGGGGAGTTTTCTGCTTGGTGTCAAAATGGCAAGCATTTTGTTCCTTCCATACTGTTTGTACGCATATACCGACAGCTGCATAATATAGCGATTCAAAGGGGGGTGTTAAATAGCTAACCATTGTATAACACTTGAGAGAGTACAATCTAGTAAAAGCAATTGCCATTTCACAGCTTTCCAAATTTAGTTGGTAATCTTACATGTGAAGAATAAATGATCATGTGTTTCTTCCTATGTTAAACAAAATGGACATGAAATATCAATAGGTAAGTACTTGAGTTGATCAGCTGTATTGAGGCAATTTTGGATAGCTAGCGAGAGGAGAAAGAAAACCTTGGGAGGAATGTTTTTGTTCCAGACAATCTTGGACCAATTCACCATAGGTTTTTGCAATCTTAATGTATCTCTCATGCTTTTATTGGATAGTTGATGAGTAGGGCAAGTGTGTCAGAAAAAAGCGTCACGATGAAGCGAGTTAGGAAGGTAGTTTGGTTGTAACTGGTTGAAGCAAACAAGAAAATGCTAACTATTTATGTTAATGAAAGATTCCATCTTCGTATTAAGTAGGAGGTAAATAGAACGCCTTACTTCATCCGACGAGTTTATGAGTGCTCCTCTTCACGACCAGTTGTCAAACAACAAGGTAATTAGCCTCTCGCTACCAACAGAATACGACATATCTACTTCAAAAACTTGCCTCATCCAGAGAAGTTGGTTCAAAAAGAAAGTGTGTGATGGTTTTTTTTAATTTGTATTTCCCATATGCTTTTACCTTTGAGAAAATAAGAGTGAATGCATCTTAGCCATAAGGAATTCTGTTCTTTAAG
Source organism: Erythroxylum citrifolium (assembly GCA_026284465.1). NCBI lineage: Eukaryota > Viridiplantae > Streptophyta > Magnoliopsida > Malpighiales > Erythroxylaceae > Erythroxylum > Erythroxylum citrifolium. The sequence continues at coordinate 52,370,143 of JANKOE010000002.1, read as the reverse complement.
AATCCACCAAAACATCTTCAATAGAAGAGTTTGATTAGAGATATATTAAGACCCCCTTCTTCTTTTGGATGACAACATCAGCACATTTCACTTTCGCACTTCCTTGAACTCCATGTAAGTGGTTTCATAAAAAACCCTTAACCATTCTCTCGATCATCTTAACCACTCCTTTTGAGAGGAAAATGTGAGAGCTCCAATATTTATGTAGAGAGTTTGTAATAGATTTTATAACTTGTAGTCTCCCTGTAAAGGACAAGAATTTATTCATCCATGAGCCTATTCTCTTCTGTATTTACTCTATAAGGGGGCTGCATTATAGGAACGTTAATCTCTTGGTCGAGACTAGGAGGCCGAGATAGAGTAGAGGTGGAGCCTTCTCCATCATTCCCATTGTTGTAGCAATCAGTGATGCCATCGAAGAGGCTTGCTTAGAAAGTATGAAGTGACTCTTATGGAAGTTGATATGGAGACCTGAAATATCCTTGAACTTATGCAAGGCTTTCATATAGCAGTTGATAGAGTCTGGATTAGCACTACAAAAAAGAAGTAAGTCATCAACAAAAACAAGGTTAGTGAGCCCTATTTTCTTGCATTTCGAGTGGCATTTAAACTTGATGTTTAAGTCCGCTTCCATCTTGATGAGAGAGTTTAACACTTCCATGCACATAATGAAGAGGTAGAGGAAAAAGGATCCCCCTACCTCAGACCTTTCCCAACCTTGAAGAACTTGGTAGGGCTTCCATTGATGATGATAGAATAGCTAGCCATAGAGATGCACTCCTTGATCCAGGCAATGAAGGTACTTGGGAAGCCATAAGATGACTGTAACTTCCGCAAAAAACTCCAATTCATAGTGTCATATGCCTTGTGAAAATCAATTTTGATAGTGCAATTTAAAGCTAAATTTTCTCTAGAATAACCATTGTGAAGCTCTTGCACGATTAAGATGTTGTTTCCTATCTTTTTTTAGCTTACAAATGCCCCTTGATTATCACTAATTAGAGGGTTGATCACCTTCTTCAATTGAGAAGTAAGAATTTTGGAAATAATCTTATATAGAAAATTTATGCAGGTAATAGGACGGAACTCAGTAAAATTTGAGGGATTAACATTCTTTGGTATCAAACAAATAAAGGTTTTTATTAATTTCGTTGAGCATCACACCAATTTAAAAAAATTCCTTCACAACATGTTTAACACTAGAGCTTGTAATGTTCCAAGATTTAAAAAAACGATTTAGACCATCTGGACCTGGGGCTTTAGTGCCATCCATGTTGAAAACTGCTTCCTCGATCTCTTTATCTTCTGTGGCCTTAGTTAACAAATCACTGTCCAATGGTGTTATCTGTTTCTGATTAAGAGTTGTGAGATCAATGTCTAAACCAAAAGTTGAACTCAAGGAGCCTAGTAGGTTACCAAAGAAATTGACAGCTTCCTTTTGAATATCCTCTAGATGCTGAAGTACCTGTCCCCCCTTCGATAGAGATCAAGTTAATTCTATTGCGGGCTAAAATAGAATTGAAGTAGAATTTTGAGCTTCGATCTCTGTCTTTCAACCAATTGACTCTAACTCTCTTTTTGTAGCAGTGAGTCATAATTTTTTGTTGCAAGTAAGTAAGATGATAAAGCATGTTTCTCTTTTTCTAGGAGTGAAGAATTAGAGGTGAAAGACCTAGTTCTCGTTGAATTGTGGATAGATCAACCTAGGTTTTCCTTACTATTGTATCTATTGAGCCTTTGGAAGAATGTATCTTTTTGAGTTCCTATTTAATGAGCTTCAGATGTTGTACATATTTATACTACATTGTTCCTCTTACTACGTACGTTGTGCCTTTTCTACAAGCTTCTAGGAATTTTGGATCAAAAGTTAAGTAATTGGTAAACCGAAAAGGGTAAAAACTGATGGTGGTATGAAATATTCTCAACTTTAATGGGAGTGTGGTCTAAAAAAAGGGGATCCTAGAATACTGTAGAGCTGTTGGGAAACTAGAGCATCCATTTGTCATTTATCAAGCACAATCAAGTTTCTTTTAAATACACCATCTTGAAGCTTGGTTATTAGACTAGGTATATTTATACCCTGTAGACAACAGATCTGTAATGCCCATTCTATCAACACATTGCTTGAAATCTTCGGAATAGCTACTAAGGTTGCAATTACCTAGACCCTCCAACCTGTAAAGAATGGAGTTAAACTTTGATCGTGGTTTGAGCTTTAAAATTTATAAACCCTCAAATACCGAAAGCGTACGGGTTGCGACTGTAATATAAGAGGTGTTGATCCCACGAGGAGAGTACTAGCCTAATCCTAAGTTGTCTAAGGCTCAAAGAAAAGAATAAAAAGAAATAAAAACTGCACAAGTGAACACAAAAAGAAAATACGAGAATTTAATTCAAGAATTATAAAACGAAAATTTCAACAAAACAAAATTGAGCAGTGACACAAGTCACAATGGAAATCTATCAAGAGAGTTAATCAAGTTATAAGAGACGGGATTTTACCTATCATTAATGTTAATCTAGCCATTTATGTGTTTATGGGGTGTTGGTTTTAGACAGTCGTAGGGTTGATTACTCTCTCTTATGTTATAACCATTAAACCTTAAATTGTAAACCCTAATCGAATTATGAAACTTACAATATCTCAATTCACAAATTATCCACAATTCTAGTTAGTTCTAAAGCTCTCTAATAAACAATCGGGTCTCGCACAAGATCTCTCTCCATGAAATTACCAACTAGATTGATTAAGTGGTCAATTAGATCGCCTAACTCTCATTAATCCGATCTAATCATTTTTATCCAGCTCACCCTTTCGGTTTGTTACCGAAACATACAATTACATTAATCAATCACAACACCCAAAAAATAAACACAAAAATAATTAAATCAACATTAACTCAAAGTAAAATCCCGAAGGAGAGTTCAGAACATTATCAATAGCCTGAAATCCATTTCCATACAATCCATCTCAACTTTATACGTTTAAGTGAAAAAGGAAATGATAAGAAAATGGAACTTAGGTTGGACAAACCCGGAAGGCAACAATGTCGAGACGCCACTTGATCCGAGGAGCAGCAGCGTCAGGATCCACTTCTTCTTCCTCTTCTTCTTTTCTCTCTCTCTCTCTTCTTTTTCTCTCTCTTTAGGGTTTCCAAGAGTGGCTAAATGTAAAGCTCCTTCTTTTTGATATTGTTGTTCTATTTATGTTCTTTTGTATTTAAGGTTGAACTAGGGTTTGTTGGGGTCCAAAAGGTCTAAAAAATCCCTCGAAATGCGAAGTTTTGGAAGTGGCTGTGCATCTGCTTGACGCAGGCCAAGACTGTAGCCTATGTCAGGCCTTTTTGTCATAATTGTGGCTTATGGGCCACAATCGTAGGCCATGCAATTAGCCCCAATTTGCTCAGAAACTCCTTCGTTCTTCAATCTTTACCCTGAAACACTAACAATATAAGCCACGATTGTGGGCCATGCAATATGCCCCAATTTGCTCTGAAACTCCTCCATTCTTTGATCTTTATCCTAAAATACTAACAAATATATCAAAGTGCCTTAAAAACATCATATTTAAGCTCAAAGGATTGTTCTAACCCATATAACATTTAAAACACAAATAAATCACAAACTAACATAATTATACCCTAAGCAGATACTAAACCATCGAATAAACAACTAAACATATATTAAACTATACTCTAAAATACGATGCATTTCATACCTATCAACATCTCCACACTTAAATGTTTGCTTGTCCTCAAGCAAACAAGACAACAAACAACAGAAAACACAAAACACATAATGCAACACATGAGGCAATGACTTCAACTTCACGAAATAATTTAACTCTAAACACAATCATTCAAGTTGTTCCAAATTATTTACATATGAAATCTGCGTCTAAGCACCTTGGACTCAATATCCAACTAATCAAAATTTTAATGTTGAGTCTATTCATCCCTATCACTTGCATACACACATTTATAATCATTCAGTCAAAACAAAAGTGTAGCTATTCCTAAATAGGTTTTCATGAAAAATCAAGCTATTAACAAGTTTGGAAGGTTTTTAATTGAAAACATTCTTTTTGTCCATTTTTCTTTAAGGACATGAACCTAGTCTTTTATGCAGAGGCAAACATTTTTTATGAATGTCAATTCGGTTACTCAACTAAGTCATGTTGTTATTAAGTTGCTTGGTTGGGATGTCATTATAGCCTTTTTACATGAAGGCACACATTTGTGATGCATGTTGATTCGGTTACTCAGCTACATCACATTCTCAACTAGCTTCTAGCTTTATTCATAACTCGAACGCCAGCAGAATAGTTATTTTAGTTAAAATTATACAATTTTTAAACATAAAATTTTGCCTACCTTATTACTTTAGCTAATCATTTTCATGAAAATATACTAATAATTCCACTTATTTAATTGACCTAAAATTTTAAATGAGTATGGAAAATTTGTAGGTTGAATCGATTAACTTCGTATCCTAATTAACCAACATATTTATCCCTAAGTAACTTAGGTCACTAATTTCACAAGATAATAATTCTTTGCATCCTAAAAGACTATGTTTAAGGCCAATTCTATCCTATTAAGTCCTAACCATTGACGCATTCACACAATTAACATCATGCAATGTAAACAAACTATCATACAATATACAAAATTCACACTTAAGTTAAAATCATACAACCCTCTCCATACTTGATCAACGCGTTGTCCTCAATGTGAGAAGGGTACACAAACACGCCAGGGGAAAATAAAACCCAATATATGAAAATCATAAGAAAAAATACTAACAAAAATGAAAAGAAAAGGGTTAGAACATGAAACCGTTTATGGTGAGGGAGGTGGTAATGGTGATAGTGTTGAGACCAAATCCTCTTGACATCGAGAGTGTTTCCCTATCTTATAAGTGATTCAAGAGAGAAAAAGAATTACCAATCTAAACTATTCCAAATCATTCAAAGCTTATTTTATAATTTAAAACAAACCTAACTATATAACAATTTAAATCTATCTATTAAACGTGCTAATTTAGTGTCATTAGTTTAACCTTGCATTGTTGGAAGCTCAGTCAGGATCAATCATGAGTGGCTTGCTTCCACCCTTCTCATTCAACATCAATTTTGTGGCCTGTGAGTAAGCTACAAATTGTAAAATGATCAGAAGGACAATATTGATAAAGTTGAGAAAATCAATTAATTTTAGTAATGTCTTTTTCACTAGCAAACTGTCAATTAAATAGGGAATAACAAAACTCCCTGAATCTTCCATCAAATCCAACAGTTTGTCCTATAAGAAGGTGAGTTGCTCTCTTTCTTCCTTAATCACCTTCGTCTCCTCTGCTTCTTCCGCTTCATGAATAGAGACTTTCATAACTTCTTCAAACTTGATGTTTCTTATCATCTGTTCTTCGTCCTTTTGTTCTTTAGAAGATTCGAACACATCAATTATCCTGAATGAGCTATTATCCTTTAGATTATTTAATACATCATTCATGTTAAATGTCACTTAGTTATCATTAATCTGAAGGATAAGGTTCTTTTCATGGATATCTACCAAAGATTGTCCTATGTTCATATATGGTATAGCAAGAACTGGTGAATGAAAGGGATGGTTGACATTCTTTTCTTCATCCTCTTTCTTTGTTTCTTGGTCTTTAGTAAGGTAGGGTTCAGTTTGGTTTTCCAATGATCTTTCTATCTCTCCCTCATTCTTAAGTGTGATAGCCTCATATTGCTTTCTTTAATTTATTTCCATATTACTTAGAGAGTCTTCCACACTTCTCTTACAAAATTCAAGGGAAAGCTGTCTCACTCGAATCTTTAAGTTATGAATAGATAAGACATGATTTTCTGTTACTTACTTAATTTGTTCTTCTAATCTCTTTTGGCTCTCTTCCATGTCCGTGAGCTTATCCAAGATCTTGTCTAAATTAGAATCCCATGAACTAGACTCATCTTGCTGAAACCCTGATAGGTCTTGATGTCCTAAGGGAGTCTTTACATTGTTGGACCAATAGAAAGTTAGGTGGTTCTACCTCCCCAGAGTGTCCATGTTCCAATAAGAATTGTTACTTCCCCAACCATACTGTGCCTTATTGTAGTTCGTAAAAGTTCCTTGCTCCCTATAATATCTATCTTCCATCATTGTTCTTTCCATTTCTTTTTGGCATCTACCTCTTCAGATGTCTCATTCTCACTCTAAGATGTCTTATAGTGTCTCTACTTTACACCCCAAACTTCTTTTCCTTAAAAAAAAACAAAAGATAATGAAAAAGCCTTAGACTAAAGAACTAAACTAATTGCCTCCCTAGTAATAACTCCAAAAACTTGTTGGTATCATTTGAGTTTTAAAATTTATAAGCCCCCAAATACCACAAGCCGCGACAGTAGTATAAGAGGTGTCGGTCCCATGAGGAGGGTACTAGCCTAATCCTAAGTCATCTAAGGCTTAAAGAAAAGAATAAAAGAAACAAAACTGCACAAGTGAACACGGAAAGTAAATACGAGAATTTAATT